>JAQQSE010000244.1:0-177948 GCA_035772565.1 Antheraea assamensis | reverse complement strand
CGTTTGATTGGGCGTTTACATGCCCGTTCGAGAATTGGATTACATACTTAGAAATATTACTTATATATTAAAACTGTCTAGATTTTACAACTATTAATTATTCGTGTTTAAGCAAAACACAATTAACAATTATTTTTTTTGCTATATCGTATAAACAATATTGATTGTTGTACTAATTTTGTAGACGTATGAAGCGAGAAGTATGACGAATACAGATCTATAAATAAAAGTTTCGATTCGTCGATGGTATAGAAAAAAGATTGGCTATTTTCCAAATCGTTTTATTGATTATATTAAAGGTCGTCAATAACCAATTACGAAGGCCAGAGGCGGAGGATCCAAATAAAACAAATTAACTTAATTTATTTAACTGATAAAAGAGTCTAAAACTAATAATATGTGAAAGCTACCAATGCTAGGTTAACACTGACCAATGATCATCTGGTCCAATAATTTATACTAAAACAATATGGGAACAGAGCAATCGGTTTGCCTAACGTTTCCACTGAAATTGCTGACTCAATGCCTCGTGTACCTGCCGCACCGTGGGACTACATTGTTGGTCCTCAATTACGACGTGCTACGATGGCGTAACAAGCTATTTAACAAAAAGAAAGACAATCGGTTGACAAACAGACGAGAAAAAGGTATTGAACTGATTTATATTTACCTATTCATATATAGATAGGTTTTTATCATTTATCATCACACTACTGATGTATCAGCCGTGGATATTACAATAATTAACAAAATATTACTGTCTAATATACCTACTATAAATACCAATAAAACTTTCAGTCGAGTTAAACATGTCCACATACATCTTGGGAATTTCCTCACAGATTAGCAATTTTAGTTTGAACTTCATAAACGGTATGGGCTAGTTTGTAATGCACGCAAAGAATGTTGTTTCGGATTAACCGAATTTATTGCAAATTTTGAACTGAAATTGAGACTGGAGCCGAAATCAGCATTTTTGCTAGCAATCGAAACATCGCTCGTTTTTGGATAAGAATTATTAATATCTATACTGCAGCTTCTAATTTTTTTTTAAGATTCTTCGATTTACCATGACGATACTACTACATATATGTAAAAATAGTACACGGTTATAGATTACACAAAGGTAAATAAAATATACTACGTTGATACTATTAATATAAACTAGAAAAGTTAAGCATTGCTTAACACAACATTTCATTGGAAACATTATAAAAAACAATTACATGTACAATCGAATGCTTAACAAAATCAAATAAAAACAAATCTAGAGATTTCGCTCCTAAACATAGAAAAAGTCCCGACTGTACTATACAGCTACGCCGCATATATTTCTGGCAAGTTTCGAAATAAATGGAATAACCCGAGACTCATTATAAATGTGTCCAAATATTGTTTCTAAAAAGAACCTTTTGTCGGGTCTCATTAAGAAGCCATTACGAGTTCAAAGTTTTCCTACTGGGGTTTTCCAGTAACGGAACTAAAAAAAATTTTGCAGTATGCAAATGCTGAAAAATTACGAGTGAATAATTAAGAGAATACTTTTCTGTGAATAATGGCTTTGTATTTTTACCTCTTTAATTTAAAGGATCAGAACATCTTGTCCGTCAGTCGCTTATATTGTGTAAATATATTTAGCTTCATTACGCATTGGTAATAAATTGTGATAAGATAACAAATAATTATGCATATTGAACTGTCTATTTATGTGACTAAAGAAAACGTATTTCTTTAATAATATTTGGAGTTTCGTAACACTTCTCCTCGTAGGTTTGGTAAGTTTTAGTTGTGTATAACAAACACTTTTTTTACTTAATATAATAGAGGTAAATATCTAACTAAAACATGATTAATTAAAAACATATTACATTATACGTATAATATAATGGTAACTTAAGGGTTATTAAATCCCAATTTTAATTTCTTAAAATAATATTTTCACTTTGTTTTGTATTAAAAACTTGACTGTACTATCTATGCGCAAGACCGAATTTAAAGCTATACTCAGAGTGGCCAAAAAGTTTGACGCGGACGCGGAATCTATGATTAAAAGAAACATTGTATGTAAGTAGCCCGGTGAAGCTATGAAGGGCCGTCAATAACATTGTACGTTAATGTATATAATTTCAAACTGCATTAAGAAAAAATACTATAAAATGAAAAAATAATATTATACCTATTCACTACATAGTATATAACAAAGTCGCTTTCTCTGTTCCTATATCCCTATGTATGCTTAAATCTTTAAAACTACGCAACGACTACGAAATATAATCTTTAAACATGTTTCTTTGTAATCAGATAGGATTTTTGTTAAACTGTGTAATATATAACATCGTTTTTTTTGTCGTAGAATGTATGATTAATATTTTTTTTTGTTTACAGAGCAACACATTCAAGTGTATTTCATTGTTATCAATAGAGTTAGTAAATTAGTAAAATAGTGTTTAAAATTTATCCTAAATTCTCACTTTGGTAATTCCTTTTATAACTATGCTATTTATATTAATAACTAATATTAATGCACATTGTTAGAGAATTTCTAGGAAATATGACGTGACGAGAGAGAAATAAATAGGTCAATCGATGTACGTCATATCCCACGGAAGCGTCCATTATAATAACAATGTCGACTGAATCCCAACTTTTCCTGTTCTCTCGAACACTTTAATATTTTATTTATCGTGAAAATTTGATGGAGATCGTTCTAGTTTTGTGGCACGACTTTAAGCGAAGTAAAACGTAACGATGAGAGTTTATTTTGTATATATTTGCAAGGATGTTTTTTTATACTTATAATATACTGTGAAAATTCAATGAAATACATTCTAAGTCATAACTAAAAAGAGTGGCAAGTACGCGAGACGAAAGTTAGGACAATATAGAAAATGAAGAAAAATGACATAACTTATTTTTATTATCTTTTGTCAATTACAATGTAATTTAAAAAAAACTTGTGGAATATAAATAAATAATGAATCTCGTATTTTCTTTTAAATAATATTATAAAATCGCTATAGAGACAACTTGATATAATTATTTGCAGCTTGAATACACAATTAAAGTGAGCAAGACAAAATATTATTTGTATAGTTAACTAGTTACAGCTAGTTATTTCTTTTTTTTTAATCTATGTTATTAACTCTGGGTTTGTCGTTGATATTATGGAGGTTTCATTATACATTTTTTTTACCTAATGTTAAATACAATGAGTTCCTTAATGATAAACCTAGAGGGGGACTAGCTCTGATGTATAGCTGCAGGAACACACGAACAGATGCTTGACGAAATATTTTCAACTTTAAGGGGTAGCTAGCCAGGCAGGCTTAGAAAAAGCCCCACCACGTGCTAAGGTTTCATCGCTACGTTTACCTTCACCGGAATATCTGGCTGACTTGCAAGACTTTGAACCTACATCGACCGATGCAGTGTCCGAACACTCATAACTATTGGGCGATCATTGCTTTACTATTAATCGCCGTTATCTAATGATTTACAACTTTGCATCTCAGTAAAAAATGTGTAAATTTAAACGTCAGGTTTATTAGGAGATTTTATTGTATAGATTTATTTTGCTATAACTAAAAAAAAAACGAATTTATAGAAGTGTATAAAAATATTTTAATTATTTCTTCTTTTTCGAAGTAAAGCTTGTGGTAAAGAAAATGGAAACATGATTAATGTCAATATAGAACTGAATTATCCATTATACGCACATTTTGATTTGTCATTACCGTACAAGCTTAATTTCATTCCCTTTGATGATTACGAATAAGTTCTTTGTGTAGCTAGGATGGATACCTTAAAAGTGAATTAGGGCGGATTAGAGATTCGATCTTCAAGAGATATCTGAATACGATTTACAAAATTGAAGGAGGTTCTTAACAGACGAGCATCTAGAAATCTTTAGTGTGTTAAATATTTAAATTTTAATAAATTATAATATGGAGACACGATTTCACACGTAGCCGCTTATTTCAAAATGAAACATATCTTGTATTATGGGAGGTAAGTAAAAGCTTTCATACATATGTATATGTATATACATAAATCTTTAACGTGCAGACACGCGACTGTTTATTATGGTTATCACACAAAAGTTATTATCCAGAAATCGAACACGCGATTTGACGGCTTATTATTAACTGATTACTCTTACTTTTTCACAAGCCCTATCAGTTATCAGTTACCATGTTTTTATTATTTGTCGAAATATTATTTGACGTCTTCGTATTTTTGAATCTACTCAATTTTTGTTTTTAAGTCTCTAAAATTAATTTAATTCATATCGATTCATCAACCAATTAATTCTCTAACAATATATCATTGATAGATTGATAGTTATTATCGCTATCTTAATGTTATCTTATGATATGTATTGTAATAAGTTATATCCTATATAACTAATTACATATTGTTTTTCATTTAGGGGCCGTTCGAGTATTACGTAAGCACTAAAGGAGAGGCGGGGGTGTCTTTGATTTGCTCATTTTTTATTACATAAGGGAGGGGGATATGAGTGTGTAGGTATGATATGTGATACGCACGGTCTTATCCACTGGGCTTCCGTCGCCCTAGTAGTAAACTTCTATAAGTTAAAGCCTCTATAGACTAGAAATTTCTTATTTCTAGATTTGTTAACTGCTGCTCATTACCTAGTAAGGAAATCAAAACACCTTAAAAATACTTATGTACTTGTTTAGGTAAACGTAGTGGAGTAAGCGCCCTGCTTACTTTTGCTGACCAGGGGGAGGGGGTGGTCAGAAATTACAAATAATCTGCTTACATAATAATTGTACGGCCCCTTACTACTAGAATCGCAATTCATATTTGAAGAATATTTAAAATACCGAACTGTCGCAGCCAATTGTCTGAATACAACCCCGTTTTTTCCGTTTCGGATACGTTTCCGTCGACTGCGCTGTCAATGCCTCAGTTTAGCGCAAATCCCCGGACTACTCTTTATTTCTCGCCAGTCAGACGGAAAAGCTGTACTTTGTGAACGTTTGCTGTAGAATCTTGTCAGAATATTAAGAAAGACATCAAAGCGCTCTCCAAATTTGTCGCGATAAGCTTTTTAAATATTATTTATATATACTTTTGATATTGGATTGGTGGTTAATTTGAACAACAGAAATAACTTTTAGTTTGTGACGAAAATTAATATTTATTTTACTATAATCTTATAAAAAAATACAACTAATAAGTATATTTATTAAACAATATTATATAATCTGTCTTTTCATGTATATATGCCCCCTTAGTTCTTCTAAACTACCTAATGGATATTGATACGGTGGTCGTTAACCATCTGGACAATATCTTCCGTCCATGTTAGATTTATAGAATGTAGAAATCAAAAAACGATTTATTGTAATCTAGTTGTAATAATATTTGTTTTTTTTTAATTTTAACTATTATTATAATTTGATTGTTAACGCTACATAAAACTATTGAGATACATCAAAGTAATTACAATAAACAAAAGCACTACGGGATTGTATATCTTACGCAAAACTCTGGAATGATATACAGTCAAACCTGAGTGAGTGAGAATTGGATAAGCGAGATAACTCCATAAGTGAGATTGATTGTTTTGAGTAATTGCCGAATCCTATCATTTTAACCTTCTAAAACCTCTGTAAACGAGAAACAAAAATATCTATAAGAGAAAGACGTTTTCTTTTCGCGGACCTCTATAACTGATAATGATATTTGTGTGTACCTCTATAACCGACTGTAGAGTGTCTTTAACACCTGCTATTTACGAACCATTTTTAAGTTTCGTGGAACTATCTATCTAATACTTTTTTATCGTATTTAATTAACGGAGTTTTAAAAGTAAATATTAGTATAAGATTTTATGTTTTTTTTTTACTAGCGTCTATGTCTAATTCTTGTGAATAATACCGAGAAAATAGATAGATAAATAATTATGTATTTTTTAAACCTCTATAAGTGGTAAAAGCTACTCCTCTATCTCTATAAGCGAAAAAACGATTGCAGTCACTTAAACTCTCGTTTATATATCCATAGTAACTATTATAATAATTGTATATATTATTAAAAAAAATCCTAGGTTATCTGCGAATCTATATTGACCAATAATAAAAATAATAATAATATAAAGAGTTAACGTGCCATCCTGCTCGATAACGCTAGAATCGTTCGACGGTTTCTGTCTATAACGCACTAAGCTTCAGCCGGTTGGTCAGTTAAACTGGAGGTACTCCTGATGCTTGTTTCAATGCTAAGTAACAATGATGTAAAAACATATAAGATATTAATTAATAAGAAAATAATAATAATATAAATTAATGACAAGTAGTAGGTTATCTGTGAATCTATTTTGACCAATATAGTATTAACAGTTATTCAATCATTGGCCTTTACAACATATTTTAATGAATATGTCAGATGATATTACAGATAGAAAAATTGCATGTCATGACAAAAAACACATATTTTGATATTTAGCACTTAGGTAGGTACACAACTTCACGCTCATTACGTAGAAGTTAGTTCTGCGTGGGAAACGAGCCTGGAGTTTGTCGGCTAGGGTTTACTATATTAAGCTACGAGACACATGTGTGTAATTGTGGTCATCATTGACAGATAGAAATAGAGGGAAGAACAAAACAAACAGTAAATGAAAAAAAAATGAGATTTAATTTGACTACATCTGTTCAAATATTTAAATGTCTAACGTCAAACTTATGAATGGCAAAACTACAACCGGTTCGAAAAACAACTCAGTTATCGAGAAGAACCGGCAAGAAACTCGATCAAGTTTATCTTTTTAACATATAAAGATCTATATTTAAAATAAATAACACGTTACAATCGTTTTTAGTGAATGCATAGAGAGGAGTCAATTCCAGATATCACCATCGTCCACATATTGATCCACTCTATAATATCCTTTTGACACCAAAGCCCGCTTGACATGGCGCTTAAGCCTGAAGACTATATATAATCTTTCTAATAACTTACGATTATAATATTTCATGAAATCCCATGTTACCTTGCAGAGGTAGCAAATTGTTTACAAATTAAGCAAAATACTAAAGTGGTCAGCTGTTGAGATGTTGCTACTTACATTTAATTGTATTTATGACTAACCGGAGCGGCGACTTTGATGTCATAAAAATGGTATTGTTATTTCACGGGAACAACATTGTTGTATCTCAATTAATTGAGTAGGTATTATATCTTATTTTGCTATTGTAACATTGTCAATACTACGGCACCCTTACAACCGTTTTAACAATTTTAAATTACATCCGTCAAGTTTTATCATTATTTCTTAAACGTTTTTGGACAAGCAAAATTGGGTAATATCATGAAAAATAATAGGTGTGATCAGAAGGGACTGAGTTTGGGAGAGTAGCTTGGATGTCCAAGAGGCACCTACATTTTATTTTTTTAAGCAAATATATCTATAATTTATAAAGACTATTCAATTAACGGGTTAAACGAATAGTTCATACGGATATAAATTACAAGTTCCAATCAAATTATAAATGGGTCGTTGGTTAGGAAATGCGAACGGGTGTGGAGAGGACAACAGTCTCATTTTAATATTATTTCCCCGGGCGCACGAGGCTCGGTCTCCTATCAGTCGGTTTAATAACATTTCCTCTGGTATGGCAACCATTTACGTAGATATTTGATTAAAATAAAATAAAAAAAACAACAGTTCTAGTGATTAACATTGTGATATAGCGTATTCCTTTATATATCTACAGTGCATATTTCTTTCAATGCAATTACGCATTCCATCCATCCATACACTCAGTCAAAAGACATCCACTACTGAATATAGATTCAGAAGTGACGCCTCAATGGTGAGTAGTCCGGTGAATCTATAGAGGCCAAAGTGTCAGCAGGGTATGTCAGTTGGAAAAAAAAGGCTCAGTGGTTAGCGTGTTCGGACACCGCGTCGAAATGAACATCAGCTTTCGGTGATGGAATACATTATGATGAAACCATATAACATTGTAGGGTATTTTTTAAGCCTATCTGGCTAGTTACAACCATTATGTAGAACATCTGTCGCGAAGCATCTATAAGTGTTTTATATGGGCTATTTAGCTCCAGGTGAGATTAATGTCAAACGCTAAAACTCGTAATAAAAAACTTAAAATCATTTGAAATTGAAAAATGTAATATTCCGAAAATTCTCTATCTAAAAGTATCTTATTTAAAACAATTCAGTATATTTAGAGATCAATCCGAACAAGAAACGATTAAATAATTTTATTCCTATTATATTTGCATAAATTAAAATGAATTGTGTAAGTATGTATGTACAATATTTCAGAACGGCTGCAAGTATCTGACTGATACTTATTTTACTAATATTTATAATGGTCAGGACAAGGTTTGTATGAAAGGAAACGTTTAAAAAATCGTGCGAAAAAGTTAAAAAAATATGGTTAAAAGATCTACATTTAAAAAATGAGTGAGTGAATGAGAACACCATACAGTAAGGAGCTTTTTAAAATGATTGACAGAATTAAAAGATTGATGCTAATTCAGTTACCATTTTTATTCATTACATAATCAGACTGTAAAAATTAGACTTGATGATCTCATTTTCTTTGGCAGTACACTCAAACGTAACCGGGCCGGCATCTAGTATACTTTAAAATCTTACCTGACGTAATATGTCAAACTTCGTGCAACATGCACAACGTGCAAATGCACATCAACATGCACTGTTACTTTTGCATAAATTTTGACGTTTAAAATTCCTTATATTGAAAAAGAATAACCATTAAGTAAGCGAACGGTAATGAAGAATGAATATAATGCCGTGAGACAATACCAGGTAATTTTTTTACAAGTTTCCGCCATGTCGCTTTGTTATTGTATATATAAAACTACCTTTAACAGACTTTACTTTACGGTAACAGTTTTTTAGGTAATAGTGTTAGGTTTTATAATAAAATTCCAAAGCACGTTACCGATCTGCCGGATACTAATTTCAAGCACCATGTCAAGCAGGTTTTAATATCTAAAGGCTATTACAGGGTGGATCAATATGTGAACGACGGTGACGTCTGGAAATGACGCCCTCTCTGTGCATCCACCAAAACCCAATGTAATTATATATAACTATGTTTTAAAAATGTGAGTTATAATATGTTAATGAAAAGATAAACCAGATCGAGTTTCTTGCCGGTTCTTCTCGATGTCTGGGTTGTTTTCCGAACCGGTGGTAACTTTGACGTTCATGGGCGCCTTCTCAGGGCCTAAACTGAATAAAATATTTTTGATTTTGATTTTGATTTTTACCTTTTATCTGCAACTTAGCTCGCGTTATTGTATATTTAACGTATCCTCGGGAACAGTTGTTTTTTTTGGATTTAAGGTACTCTATTGTCTTTTTTAGTAGTTCTAAGAACGTGTATGCAAAATTTTATGATGATTGGTTGAGGACTTCAGGAGTGCAAACGTCACAAATAAATAAACTCAAATTCACATTTATAATGTTAGTTAAGATTACAGTAAAACAATAACTTTTTTGATTTCACCTCCAGTGAATAAAATAGAAAATCTTTAATAAAAACTAACCAATTCATATAATTTGTATAAAGTATAATCTTGTACCAAAGAAAATAGTCTTCATTCTATATATAATATGAAATAAGCTTAAAGGATGAAAACATACGAACTATAACAGGTAAAAAGATATGAGGTATGTACTCAGTGTAGCAGCTAGGTAATTTTGTTCACAAGGCTATGTCGTCCCTGTGGCTGCAAAGTCGATATTTTATTTTTACGAAACTGGGTTAGGTTGCATAATTTGATATGGAAATATAAACCATAACTAAAAGAAACAATCTTAAGCGGCGATAACTTCCAAGGCTCTACCGTAAGAAATGTATAACATTTAGTTTACTTGCAAACGCGACGCATATATGTAAATTCGTTTTTCTATTGAAATTGAAATGTCGAATATTTTTATTTGTCGGTTTCTGGGCGTACAACGATATGACGGTATGACGGTATTTTTATTAGATATTTATATTATCTTGTATAGTATTTTTTTTCATCATGCTATTTTAAATAGACGTTGCTACAATCATTAACGTTTAATTAATCTATTAATAAGAACAGGAGTCCGTATACAAATTTAAAAATACTAGCGGACTTTGTATGTGTTAGATTTTATACATGGTTGCAATATAATGAATGTAACAACGCCAATTTAAATAATAAAAATCAAACACGCTCTATTTAATTTTGACCCTAAGAAGACGCGTATGAACGTCAAAACTATCAAAGTTAAAGTAGCTATAGTCTTTTACTTTTGGCAAAAAATTACTTTACTGAAGTATTTACAAGATAACATAAGCATCTAATACACATATTCATACCATCATTTCAAAACCCCACATATCAAAATATACTACATTTCATTTTCTGTGTAAAAACTTAATTACATACATGCCACGAGTTTACAAGTATACTAAATATTGTTCCTGAAGTTCTTACACTACAGCCTTCGAAGTTATTGCCGCTTTAGATTGTTTCTTTTAATTGTGGTTGAAATTTTTCCTATCAAATTATGCAACCTAATCCCAGTTTCGTAAAAAAAGAGTTTTTCAAGTTTTGCGGGCACAGCGACGACATAAGCCTTTTGGTGAAATGTATTTATTTTACGTAAGTATTTGCATTCTTGATTGCATACTAATAGTTAAGATCTAGATCTATATACTCGTATAGAAAAATGAATGTTGTATATTTGAGATCAATAAACTTCAATATGTTTTGACCCATTACAATACAGGCGCACCTAAATGGTATGCGCAAATATTTGAATACAGAAGATATTTTAGCGCTATTCATTTTACTTCAACTCAACCATTACAATACAGTAATTACAACAAAGCAAAAATAATAACAAACACATACGGAGTCAAATGTTAAGTTAGTATTTTAAAAAGACATATAAAAAATAAATGTATACAAAACAATAGTCCAACCCTGTGATGCAGGATAATTTTAAACTCGGAGCAACCCTGAATCCGTTATTACCAGTTTTGTCTGTGAATTTCTCCGCAGTATTATTTATTTTAAACTGCGGACGAACAAATTTGTTTTTCCGCAGTGACAATATCACAACGAAGACGATAAAGTTTCGCATTTAAAATGAATTATATTTTTGTTATGACTTTATGCTGTGTAAAGCAAAATAGATGGTATTGGGCGTAAGTCGAAACTAGTCAGCTGTAACGACGTTCGGAGTGATACTTAGGAGAAGCGTTTGGGTGGCAATATTACGTTTTTAAGACCTCAGACGTTAGGCCTCATCTCCATAACTAGCTATGCCCGTGGCTTTGCTTACATGAACTATAACATTATTATTAGTGTTTTTTCTTTAATAATACTTTTCAATTTTGGTTTGTTGTATATCTAAATATTGGTTAAGGGCCTTTTTGGTCAAATATTACATAAAAAATATATTCTTACCTGTCATCTATTGCATTATATTGTTCTAAAATTTAATGATTTAGATTTTAGATTGTTATTTACAGTAACAGATTTTACTGGCAATAACAAAATATATACTAAGCCTGACCTGAAAATACCAATGCCTATGATTTAAAAAAGAAACATGGGTACGGTTGCGTGGTTTTCGTGGACTCTTAACGGATAGAGAGAAAGACATTACCTAGTATAAAATACTCAAAAAGAAATGTGTATTTGTCCAAAGATATATTTTATTATTTGTAATTTTTTTTGTTTTCAACAAGAAGTCAGCTCAAGGTCGATTTTGGTAATTTAAAAGTTACGTTTCTTATAATCAGATAAAAACGTTCTCACCTGAAATAAATTTTAAAGTTGATTTATGGTCGCGTTCAAAAACTTTTTCTAGCATTCATTTTATAAAAACAAATTTCATGTTCAATTTTCAATTTTTTTTTTAATTTATATCCCAGAACTTTGGCTACGCACAAAGAGAAATTGAAATAAAATGATATTATTGACATCATTACTACTATCATAAATGCACTAGTGAGTTTGCTTGTTTCTTTCGCTTTCACGACTTAGATACACGTCGTTACGAGTACAGAAAAGGAGAGGAAAATATACTGCTACCGTGGGATTGATCTAGTCTCTATTACAATAAATCGGGACCCTGCTGAGGGGTCAACACCTGCCGGGTCGAGTAGGAGTATAGCAGAGGCAGTTCCCGCCCACCTGGCTAAATGGTGCGAGAAGAACACCGCGGGCGCTCAGTCAGTAAAAATCTAATACTCCCACTTATGCTGCACGGCGAGGTGGGAATTTAAGAAGATTCCCTTGTGACAAAAAATAAGTCAATATACGAGCAAAAGCTAATTGTTATTATTCACTTTGAATTAATTTTGATGTTTATGATTTTATAGTGTATTTCGAATTCGATCCGTGCCTTGAGTTTAATTTAAACCATTTTGAATTAGGTTAAAAAATCCGTATAAAGTATAAATGTTGCTTAATTTGCTGACAATAAATACCTTTACAATACATATATAATTCACAATAATACAATCCTTTTTTTTCGAACTGAATACGCTATTACCCTGACAAGCCTCTACAGCTTCATCGGGCTATTAAGGGAAGGGCTTAAGGCACTCACCCGACTTTATATTAGCAATCAGCTTAAGGGCGCACGGTGCGCCTCGGCTTGGACTGTTGTGCTGACCATACGGCAGCATGATACCTTTTATTATATTTTATAGGTTTATAGCGTTTGATCACAATGTCGTCTGGTGTTAAATGATAATATGGTCTAAGATGGTAAACATGCTAAAACTGGATGAGGACTGGCTGTCTCAGTGCAGTTGCCGGAACACATTTATAGGAGTTTGGACACAGATTTTCTACTTGAGAGTGGTTGATAGTCAGGCGTGCTTAGACTAAGCTCTACCACTATGCTACGGTTCCATCACGATGTTTTCCTTTACTGATACCTCCGGTTCATTCGTTAGAATTTGAACATGCGTTTATCGACGCGTTGTCCAGACGTGCTAACCACTGAGTCATAATCGATTCATAGATATTCACAGTTCAGCCCTTCTCTGTAATTCTGGGTCGTTCCGGGCGGTTATCTCCCCCACTGTCTCCGAAATCCACACGTCGTGACCCGGCCCCACCCGCACTGTTACTTCATTATTACTTAGCGTTATTACTTCCTGCACTTTGTATGGTAATTGCTTGGTTTCAAAGATCATAGTGTGAGATCAGTTAATCTATAACCTTCTCATATAAACATGCAAGAAAATACGTAATTTTGAAATGTGACTGCTAGTTTCAGAGATTAACTTATTGTTACTTATTATTACTTAAAAAACGTGATATTATTACTTAAAAAACGTGATATTTTGACTTTATCTAAAATTCACAAGACTACCCACAAATAATTTTTCAAATAATACGGATAGGTAATCATTTTGAGACAATTTTAACTTTAAAGGTGTACATATTTACCAATGTAGTTCATTACAAGATTTTGTAAATAAGACACGCACGACTACAGGAAAGAAATTTAAAATGTAGATTAAAATGTTTTTTTTTTATTACATTACAAACGAAAGAAAGCACCGTAGGTTAGAAAATCAAATTAGTCGAAAGGACAACATTGCGAAAATTCCTTGCGAATGTTACCGTTTCACCTCTGGGGCTATATTTTACAAGGTGCCGCTTCCTAGGGGTCTGCCGTAAAGAGAATTAATGAAATCTGTTTTGCTCCGTTCGGTAAGCTAGGGTTACTAATGATATAGCTTTTCCATTACCTCGCCTTTTACATAGATTGTGTTACGGTGTTTTTTTCTGTGCCAATAGTTATGTTAAAGAATAGCGGTAGAAATGGTACAAAGAACATTTAGATAGATTTGAAAAAATGTTTTGAAAACTTGATATTACTAGCGGCCCGCTCCGGCTTCGCACGGGTATAAAATATATAGCCTATGTCATTCACTGAAAAAATGATTAAAATCGATCCAGTAGTTTTGATTTATTCATTACTGCCCGTGGCCCGCACGCGTTAAATTTGGAATAACCTCAAAAATAATAGTATTTCTCCGCTATTTAATTTATGTTATTATACATATAAACTTTTCTCTTCAATCACTCTATCAATAAAAAAAAGCCGCACCAACATCCGTGCCGTAGTTTTAAAGATTTAAGCATTCACAGGGATATAGGGACACAGAAAGCGACTTTGTTTTATACTATGTAGTGATGTGAAAATTGAATTATGTGTTCCATTAAATAGTAATTATAATAAATAATAACAAATGCGTACGAAGCCGCAGCTTAAGCTTATATTAGTAAATATCACTTTTGACTAAAAATTTATTAAACAAAAATTATTATTGGCGAGTGAATTTTTCCCTTTTATATTTTTATGTTTTTAATTTAAGAACTTTATCTATTTTTTTTAATTAATAAATATATTCATTACTTATATATTTTTTTATGTACAGTATTAATTATATTGATTATGTCATAAACTGTTTATGTATAATGTTACAACTACCGAAATATTCTAATATTCACTCCAGTGAAATTCCAATGATCTGGGCTACGTTAGGCAAGAACAGATCAAGAATCGCCATCGGATGAGATCCAGTTATCGGATGAGAATGGTTTATGGTAGCATAAATAGTTTTCGCAGTAAATTATTCATCTATATCCAGTCTTATTAAAAGCATGTGATACGAATGGCTTTTGGAAAAACGATTAACTCAATACCTACAACTTAGTTGAATTCAGTACGTTCAATATCATCAAATCAGCCTGTAGATATCCACTGTCGGGTCATAGGCCTCTTCCCGAAAGAAGGTATGGGCATAATCAACACCCTACCCCATGAGGTATTGGCGATTTCAAACGCATAACAACTCCACAGTTCTATATTTTTCCCATGTACGATGGTACTAAAACAACATTTCTTAGGTTCAGGTTTCCTCATCAGGTTTCCTCATCATTCACCGTCAGCCGATAGGGTTACCCTTTTAAATGAGTAAATGTACGTGAATACCGAAAAATTAGTCGATATGCATCATCTTCTTACCCTTAACCTATAACCTAAGGTCGGGACAACCTGGTTGTTATGTTGTGATGTTTGATTTGGATTAATTTTTACGATTGATCAAGTGCCTGACATCAACCTTCCTTGGGGTTATTTTGTATTACCACTACATATGAAATAAATATGTAACTGTTTATTTCTCTTCATTTACTACAATGATGTAGGTTGAAGAGATGAATATATTATATAGTTCATACAGGCAGAAACGTTTGCGCAACATACTATATCAATACGTGAAAATTTTTGTATTTTGTGTTTAACCTATTCTAACATAAGGTTAGCTAATTAAACATGTCAATTGATAAGGAATGTTAATGAAAACAGTGTTAATTTTATGTACTGATTGTTACAAAATAAAAGCCCCCATTTAAACGGAAGCTTTGTCACGTTTATACCAAAGATAAATATTCAGTTATTTCCCCTCGGCGGTTTGATGAGGACAGCAATTTATTTTATTTACGCCGTCTACCCCCGTTAGACGTTTGCCCGAAGGACATGAGTCGTGACATCTCTCCCTATTGCCCATCTAATGCGAGTCGTGGCATATTTATTTTTACGTTCCACATAATTAGAAGCATTGGGATACGGAGACAAAATGTATTAAATTAAACAAGTAAGTATGAATTACATTGCTAAAGGAGGGTAATAAGGCTTACAAAGTTGTTTTTAACGGTAACTACTATGTTTGGTTTTAGCTTTTGCCTTATATTTTGACCTATAACTAGTTAGGGTAATGGAAATAAGGAGTGTAAAGGATGCCGAATAGAAATTCATAAATAAAGGTTTCGAATCTTGAATAGTATCGAAAAATATACCTACTTCCAAATGTTTTATTAATAACATTAACATTCGTCTATACTTATTAAACAATCGATTAACAAACAGAGGAGTAAAATGTAGGTACTAAGCTGTATTGACTCCCCCTATTTATATATAGACTGGAGGTCGCAGAATGTGGTTGTTCGTAGAAATATATAACTTAAATACCTTATTAATATTATATTTGACTCACGTAACGAAGCAATATTATTATATTAGGTGCTTTAAAAAGTCTTTGAAGATATCAATTTGCGTAACGAAAAGAAAAATTCTTCTCGAACATTATTAAATTCTTATAAAAGTAGCGAAATTAAGTGAAGCCGTACATGTCAGACGAGTAAATACATTACTTTTATAAGTGAATCAACAAACCTTCACCCTGATTACATATCTAACAAGAGCAAAACTATTGTATAAATGGGTAAATAACGGTTTCAGAGTGGTAAATTCCTAATATGTACCAGTTATAACAAAGCCTTAGTAAAACCAAGATTCCGCTGTCATAAGAAAAAGAAACTAAAACACAAATCAGAGAAAAGTTAAAAAAGTCCTGTAGTAAAGCTTACTAAAGTACGTCTAACTCATCTCTTAAGTACAAATTAAAATCAAAAAGTCATCAATTAACTAAATATAATAAATATTATTAGTTTCTAATTCTAATATTGTAATTAAAGTTATCAACTGTAACGCTAAAGTAACACAATAAATAACATAAAAAATACACTGGGTAAAGAAAGGACACTTACAACGGCATGGACTCGGATCATGTCTGAGGAACAAGGGAAAACATGAAAAAAAAAAAATATTATTAGTTGCATAATTTTCCTGATTCCGGATATACATAAAACTCAATATTTCTAAAAAGGAAAACCACCCTTCTTTCTTTGCACTGCAGAATAGTATTGCTTCTGTATACGAAACACAATATGCTAGCAAAATTTTCCTAGGAGTAAGTCACTAGTTAACAGTGTACATTTTAATTCACACTGTAGTTGACACATCCGTATATAAACGTGCGAAGGCAAAACAGTACTAGAACTTTTTCTCTTTTGTTTTTCAAGCTATTTTTATATGAAGGTTTTTTTTTTAATTTTGTTGTTTTCGCGTAAATGTATTCGGAACTAACAATATAATGGGAGAGAGATGTGATCGCAATTTGATACGAATCACTTCCTTTACCCTTGAAATGTTTGTGTCATGTGAAAGGAAACTCTAATAGATGTACGCAATTTTATAATATCCTCTAATTTGGATAGACGTATGAGGAGAATTTTCATATCTAGTCTGCCAAACTCTGTGATGCTCGGCGCGGATTTCGTCTCGTTGACGTTTCCTCACTATATTTTCCTTCACCCTCAGCCGAAGATAGAAATTATTATTACGAGTCATTCTAAGAAGATAGACGTATACCATTAGAGACTTTCCCGTTGGTGGGTTTTAGATGTACAATTCTGTAGTATATTATTTCTGTGTATCTCATAAGATATCGCCCGGGGTTATCAATGTAAACGTCCGAAAACTCCTTCTTACGACTTTATTAGAATATACGTAGACTTTTCTCTAGTTTATACAAATAGAATTTACATGTATTGTACACATATACCTTTCGGAAGTAATTCTCTAAATAACACTGAAAACCGTATCAAAATCCATTTCGTAGTTTGAAAGCACTTACCTTAGTGACACACACACAGATCGACGTGAAAAGTGACTATGTCTTATAACGTTTATTAAATAATACTAACTTCGCACGGGTGAACTAACAAAGAAAATGGACTAAATTTTGTCTTTACAGTACGTAAGACAATGTGATTAAATAAAATTGCAACTGAAAAACTGAATAACAATTCTGGTAATATTTTTGGGGATCTTTCAATTGTCTTCTGTCTTACTCACACATTTTTTTTTAACTTCGCGATATATTTTAACTAGAATTCTTTACTTTCCCGTGGGATTATTCAAACGTTTTCTTTCATAAAAACTATGGCCTGGCAATTACAAACACAATAACAAAGAATTAGCTAAATAAGTGGCGTCATTCTGAAGTGATGCACTTACATATATTCTTGTTTTTTTTTTTATATAGAATAAGCTGTAGAACTATAAATGTATATTCATAGAAGATGAAATCGTTCCGATAAACTCGTTAACACAAGAATAATCAAATACATACCTCCATTTATAACAAAGTTTATTTTATTTCAGATACAGGTAAAACGGACGACCATTATCCTCGCTCGCCTAAATTAATCGCTAAATTTAGATCAGTCGTAAAACGGATCCTCCTGTGGACCGTTTCGTTTGTACTTTTGTCGTATGTAGACAAAGGAACATCACTTAAATAAATTAAGTTCAATTAAGTGCGCGGTTAATTCTTTTGCAGTGTAATCGTTTAAAAAAATGTATTGGTCGATTGTCATTTCACTCAATTGTGGAGTTCGTTGTGATCGAGTGATTTGACCGATCGAATATCGATTCTATATCCGCCGGTTCCAACTCAGGCATGTGCGTAAAAAAACAATATGTATAAAGTCATGGTAATTTTTCGGAATTCGCATACATTTACTAATGTGTTGATTGGTTAGTAATAACATAAATTAAAAATTATTTTCCTGTACAAACTACCATATAAATAATAGCTGTACTTTGCGACTTCACACGTGTTAAATTTTTCTGTCATTACTATTTTATATATACTTTGTGTATACGTGTATACTTTGTGTTCAAATATCTATACATACCAAGCTTCATGGCAATCGGTTGAACTGCACAGATGTAGATGTCTTGGAAAGCAACCTAGTGGCGAGTAATATACCTTGAATAGCATAAAAATATTCTTCATGCAAAAATACACATATGAATGAATGAATGACATAATGAATAAATACTTTATTGTTTTTTCAATTTGTACACTAGCGAGCTTAATGCCACACGGCATTTTCTTCCAGCTAAACATATATGTATCAATATACATGGTGATCATTGAAGCGCAGTTTATCATTCTTATGTAGGTGTATATATATGCCAACATACATTTTAATACATATAGGTATATGAAAGTCAAGTAATTTAGAAAAAAATCTTTATTTTACAATTCATTTACAAACGTTTCATCAGGTTATTTTTCCACGCGGCAATGATTTTACTATAAACAATTTTATTGTCATACTGCATACAAGAATACAAGAACTGCTGGTGACTTCACTCGCGTTAAGACATATTCAACCTATCCCTTGGGAATAGTTCCTTTTTTCTGGATAAAAAGTATCCTTTATCCTTATCAGTATTTGATTTGATTGATAACGTGTATGCAAAATGTCATGAAGGTCGGTTGACTAGTTAAGGCGTAAAAGCGTAACAAACAAACAAACTCGCGTCCGTATTTATGATAATAGTAAGGATTCGCAATCGCTTCATCTAATAATAAACGCACACGGCAGTAATTTCACTACGAGCTTACTAATTATTTTACAACATTATAATAAATATTTTTTATACAATTGAAATGTATTTATACTCGTACAGACAAGTATTAAATAGATTCACTATTATACAATAACACTACAGTCACATTTACACCTTACATTGCTCTAATCGCAGTCCTCGTGAAGTCTGCTTGCTTCCTTTTGTTTCTCTTTGTAATAAGCTTCAATGTCTAGAAAAGATCTCTACTCGGACGCACCCCGGTGCGTTTTTATACTTTCTAAAAAAGACGGTGGAAATCACTGGAAAGCTGAAGTAATTATTTGAGACATTCGATTAAACTATACATTTTATCTTTAGAACACCTTTGTTTTTGGTTCACACGTTCGGTGAAACATTCTTTTATATTCGTGACATTGAGTTCACATACAGAATGGATTTGTACATTTAAGATGAAGTCAAGTTATTAGAAAGAACTCTTTTTTCGTGATTATTAACATAAAGACTTATTCTATATTTGTTCATGAAACCTCAATACGCCGCGTGCCTTAGCAATTTCACTGTAAATATACTAATTAAACTATTGACAAATATTAATGTATACATAATAAAAAAACAAAAAACAAATTTTTAGGTGATTTTTGGTATTCGGAAGTAAATTACCGTACAGCAAAAAAAAGCAAATTGTAGCTTCAAGTGTCTAGTTTTTGTTTTCGGTCAAGATTTTTTTAATTTCTATGGTATCAGACGAAAGCCTTAGAAAACAATCGCAAAAAATAAATATTTTTGTTCATCTTATAAAAGTCCACGAGCTTAAATAATTATTTTTGTTAATCTAGCCATAATGTTCTTTTAAACAATTTAATTCTTTTTAATTTAAGCTGCTCACCGGGTCTGTACGATGATTAAGCCGCCAAGTTATTATCGATCATAGCAGAACAGTCCTTTTTGATTTTGACAGTAAATAACTCGGGAAATAACGATTGCACAGGAAATTGTTTTAAGGTATTATAAGCGGTAAAATATAGCCTATAACAAGCCATCAATGCTTTTCGATAAAAAAAATATACCTCGAAGCGATAATTCTGATTGAAAAAAAAAGGAAAAATTTTGCATATTTATGGATATTTGGATAAGTTGGTGTAACTTTAGATATAATAGATGAACAAAGGATATCGTTAGTAATTTTTTAACCCTATAGCATTCTGAAAAAGTCCTATAAAGTTTAAAGCGCTACAATTTTTTTTCTTACTGTCCCGAAACTTTAAATTCTGTTTTTCATTTTACACCATACATACATTAATTTCATCTTATTCATTATTTAAATTAAAACAATGTCGATAATCTCTATTTCTCCTCTCAAAAATAAATACAGCGTTTAATTTTTGTGACTAGTGTATTTTATTGTAATACAAGCAGTTTTACAATTATTGACATGTGAACACTAAAAATATACCAAACCAATATATATATATATATATGGTAATTAAAATATTTGTCTCCACAATAAACGTCAATGTAATAATGTCAATGTCAATATCTTCTCATGCTATGAAATAAGTCGACAGTAATAAAAAAGCATTGTACGAGTATATGGGTACTAGAAGTTCCTGTTAAGTAGGTAGGCAGTTTTATAATGAAAACCAACATTATAAACATACCGTTCACGGAGTATTTACTTTTACGTTTATTAGGATAAAAACCGTACGAGGGAGAGGTTTCGTAGGCATCACTCCCTAATGGAAATGAAGAGGCGTGAATAAAACAAATGACTCGGTGGTCGACGACGCGGGAATATGGGTTACCGATGTACGGACGAAACTGGATTTGCGACCTCGTGTTTTGTTACTCATCCAATTATTACCGTCAGAACGTGGGTATTTTACATAAATAAATAAACATTGTACATATATACGTATTTATTACATATATCGTCGGTAACATTTGTAAAAAAATTAGGTCATATTATGATTTTATATGATGAACATTTTTGAACATTCCAAATTTTCATTGTGCTTTAATGCCACGTTTTCATTGATTTGATTTCTTGTGTATATTTTCTGGTGGATTACTTTAATTGATTTTTAACCAATTTATTGACGAGCTAAGATCTTGAAGTTTTGAATATGACCACCCAACATTGAAAGCATTGTGCAAGGAAGATGAGAATGTACCCCATATTTGTTGTTTTTAATCTATAGGTATTTTTGGTTTAAAATCTCTTCTGATTCTCTTCGGAGGCCTGGGTTCGCATCCCACCGCTGCCACCATGTTGTGATGTTAATGATATACAGTTTTGATAACGACTGCCTTATTTATATCCACCCACATATACAACAACAATCTTTTCACATAGTATATTCATTAGAACACCACGAGAGAATGAACGCTTCTTTTACTTGCAAACTACACTTACTTCCTTCGGACTGGTGAATGTCCCCATGCATCCACACGAGTGCTGAGTACTTTTCGCTTTTACTTGTGTCAATGTTACCAGCACAGAATTGTCTATATATGTAAATAAAAATCAACTGTCGAATTATAAGCGCATCATTTCAAAATCGCTGTATCTACTATTTGGTAAATTCTTCTTTTTCTTGTGTTTTTTATTATCAGGACAGGGTTTGAAAGAAAGAAAATGTTTGGAAAATTGTAAAAGTGAAATATTTGTGTTAAATAAATATCCCTATAAAAAGTGAGTGAATGAGTGAGACGGAAGACAGACATTCAGTTTTTGTTGTTCAGTTTCAATTTTATTTCATTACGTAGTCGTATCATAAAGGAAATATTTAGTCCCCGTTTTCTTGGCTAGTATACCCGTGCGAATCCGGTGCGAGCAACTAGTAAAATATAGTAATAAGCATACGCTCTAATAAACAGTTGACAACAACAAAACGAAAATTGTGTAAATAACGTCAGTGTTGAATTACATGAGGTTCGGTTGACCGGTATAGAAGCCGATAGCCTGTAGCGCCACCTAGTTATAGTAGAAAGAAATGCACCCCTACCGAGTTTATGAATAGAACAAACACCTTGTCTAGGAAGAGATACGTATAAGGAATACAACAACCCAAGCCGAGTCTGTTGCCATTCGGCTGAGTGCCCTAAGCGTTCACCCTTTTTTTTTATATTATAGGTGGAAAACGAACAGGTGGGTCACCTGATGGTAAGTAATCACCGCCGTCCATAGACACTAGCAACACCAGGGGAGTCGCAAGTGCGTTGCTGGCCTTTTAAATGTGTGGGCCTCCGGCGGTCTCACTGACCGAACGAAACGCAACAGTGCAACCACTGTTACTTCACGTCGGCTTTCTGTGAGAGGGTGGTACTACCCCGGGCGAGCCGACCCATTCATGCTGAAACCAGTAATAGCTTCAGCGTAGCTCTATCACTATAGACTACCACTAAAAGCCCGGTGAAGCTGTGGCCAACAGGGGTTAGTCAGTTTGGTATAAAAGATAAGTAGGTGTGCCGGCTTGCATAGTAAGTGGTCAGACGTCATTGGTGTTTCTCAGCTGCTCCTAACCCTATCTTTAACTAATATTATGAAATAGAATATAATTGCGAATGTGGAATATTTATTTTTTAAATAATGAATGTTTTTTTTAGCCTTGATAACTAAAATAATGTTTTGACAAGTTATTTTAATAATAGTTGACTTTTGAGATATTTCAAGTACAGCCCAAATGCAAGTCCAAGAAGAGAATTAACCAGTCTTTGTCTAGCGTTAATAGACCTGGTCTTATGCTTTCACTCTTGGTCTTGTTCTTGCAAAAAATTCAAGACTGTAAGAAAGTCGAACAGTTGCACTGTATTATTATTTACATAGAATCTAAAATACGAATCATCATTTTACCAAATTAAAAAAATCCATAATACTGTTATATACCTACTCTTAAGTAGCGGATTTCCGCCCACTTTGTTGGTCATTAAATACATTTTTAATGTTTTTAAATGGGAAAAGTCGAAAATCAATGTAATTATTAATATCCTCAAAATAATATTCATTCATCATATAACAATAATATATAATAATAGTGATATATTTGTATAGTCATTATAATAAGGTTTTGTAATAACAATCTACTTCGTTCGACCGAAATGTACACACACTGCGGAAGTGACGTCAGATGGTGTTGACATCCGGAAATAACATCACTACGCGTGTTTCGTAAGATAGCAATGGCGCCACAGTATGATTGCTTATTTCGACGCAAATTTTATTTCATTTCCCTTAATAATAAAATATTAACATATCACGATACAATTATTTACATTTTCGAGTGTATTGAGTTTTACATTATTCTAATATATGAAAGAAAAACTTCATCTCTGTATCTGCCTGTCTGTAACTAGAAAACCTTTGAACCAATTTTATCATATTTTTTTTGCAATATCTTACCTAAATCATTTAACACCATCAATATAATGAATACTTTAGACAATTGTTTACTATAAAAATTACAGAAGAAAACGGCAGTACTATAAAGGTACATTATTAAATCGACTGCTTTTACATGGAAAATAAATTAAAAATACTAAACGCGATATATAAAACGATTAATTTAAATTAAATCATTTTGGGATTAAATTTTTAAATGGACTTAGTCCCTTATGGCATTTAGTTTTGTCCTGTTGTTAAGGTAACGAACTTTACTTACAAGTAGGCTCTGTAATAAATATTTAACTACAAAATAATCTATGTAATGTTTTGAACACTAAAAAGTTTCTAGCTTTACGCGGACGGTGCCGCGAATGCTATCTAATCATTTTATGCAGTTAGATCACGAATATTCAGCTCTTGTTTTTATAAGGATACTTTTATAATTTACATTTGTTTATAGCCTTGTGTCTACTATATGTCTGTATTATATTATATTGTCTGTGTTATTGTATATGTATTATGTCTATTTGCGCCCGTAGCTTCGATCGTGTGAATCACAAAATCATTGTTAAGGTGTTTATTTTATTTTAGTATTTTTAGTCAATTTTTTTCTACGCAGTATTGTTTTTTTATTACCTCTGTTTACAACAACCGTCGTTTGCATTATATGAATATAGATATTGCAACAAAATACAGTGGCAGTAATTTAGTGTAGATTATATTTTATAAAACCTCATAACTTGTTTCATGTATTGTCTAATATAACAAAATACATATTAAAACCTGACCAGAGAATTTACCTATAATATTAGAAATAAATATAAAATTGTTCAGCTGATTTCTATTTATGTATACTACTAGTATGACTGCAATTGATTGCGTTTGGAAGGTAAACAATGTCCCGTTTTAAATTTTCAAGTGAATTTTTTTTAGTTCCATTGTAATTTGAAACGCAATGTAATGAAAAAGTGACATTAAAAAGAGACAAACATATCATTCTTTGAGATTTAACGCGCGAGAGAATGAGATAGAATACTTTATACTGTATTTCTAATATTCACGGTCTTCTCATTGTATTTGCACTGCTTAATACTTGCTTTGTTTCAAGCGTTAAGCGTATGTATATTTTTTGTACGTGTGTGTGTGTGTGCGAGTCTGCGTATTATGAAACATGGAGAAAAAGTATAATAAAGCGTTGTGTATTCTTAACGTGTAACGTTTATATGAATATGTTATCATTTTTGAAGATTTCCTTCTACCGTGTGCGAGTTGTATACATGTTTTTTTGCATTATTAAAGTTAAATTATTATAATTTTATGTAACTAAAAAAGTTGCTAACTAAATAACTTGTTGTATATAAATACTTTGGATACGTTAAGTTAGTAATGTTTAACGTATGTATGCACCGTAACCACTAATTCGCTAGTACAATCTATAATTGCTGCGGTCGCTCGAGAGTTATGTCCCTGATCAATTTACGGGCTTGGTTTTCGATACTAATTGCGCCCGGAAGCTATTACTATTTACTTATTATTAGACAATAACTGCGACTATTGATTTACAATTATTACGAGTCGATTTAAATTGAATACTATTTTTTTAATAATTGACTATTGCAAATTGTATAGTAATGATCACAAATAAGTCTCTGTACGAGCTTTCAGTAAATAATAATTATATCTGTTATATAAGTATATATAGGTAGTAGCTGCACCACCTTTAAAACGTGAATTATGTCGTTAATAAAGTCAGTGCGTTTCCAACTTGCTTTGTGTAATCATTTCGCGTTCCGAACTACTGGTGTTAGCAACAATCTCCAATAGAAGTGATAGATAAATTGACGAGAATGTTTTGGATTGTCTGTGGTTTTATTTTTATTAAGAGGCCACTTTGCTTTGTTACAACAACAAAAATTGCAAATGTATTGCTGAAAATATCTAATTGAAATAAATTAATTTAATGTTTGTAGTGATAATATTTTCTAAAAATATGATTCACGTAATCAACTCTCACTTTATACTACATCGTGTAAAAGTAGAAAATTCCCAAGGGTGTGCCGAAGAAAATGAGACTAAATGTTCCGTTTACAGTACGGCCATACGAACGACGATTTGTCAATTCTGTTAATATTTTTGAAGACTTTCCCCCACTGTTATCTATGTCATTTTTATGTGAAGATGTTTTAACTCAAATTATTCATAATTTTTCAAACATATTCCGTGATATAAACCTTGTCTTGAAAATTACAACAACAAAAATAAAATTAGTCAACTGAGTGCAGCCGTTTTAAAAAGTGATGTTCTTACTTACATTCGTCAATAGACTTTTATTTATATAAATAGATAGATTATTATTGGATAACTTAATAATAATCATTTTTTTTACAAAGTACTTATATTTATATTCGTATCTTACGATATATTAATTAGATAGAAAGTAATCAATTTTAAAGGTGATTCTTAGAACAATAAAAAAGTAAAACGTACAGATTTTTCGACAATTTACTTCATATTATTGTGAGATAAATATATCAACACACAAATCCTGCAAATACGGTTTAAATCGAATTTGTAGATATTTAAATTATAATATACCTTTTATGCATGAAAATGAGTATAATAGATAACATTCAAAGTCTACGGAAGGCATATTAAACAAAACCACGGAACACCGGAAACAAGTTCGTTAAACTCATACATAGATCGTCTTCAACATGACTCGTTATAAGCAATGTACGCTTTATTTACTGACCCATGATTAATGCCATACTATATGGTTCAGTAAATATGATGAAAGTAGAAATGAATCGTATGAACTCCTTTGCGTATAACTTTTATTTAATTGTCTTTATCGAAAACATTATGATTCAGTAATGGTACTGTATTATCTAAAGCTCGCCTCAAGTTTTACATTTATCACCAAGTTTATAACGGTGTACCTGATTGATAGCCGGACTTGTGGACTAAGTTTATTTTTGTATAGTCACTTGAAATCGCCAGTGGTTTTTTTGTTACAAATCGATATAAAATCTAAATATATTACTAAAAATATGTATAATGTGTATAATTAATATGTACCAAAAAATCGTTTTTTTTTCTTTCTTCAAATGATTATGAAATTTTGTCAAATAGTACTAAAACAAATACCTTGGCAAGATCTCAACATTTAATATTGATGGTTAGAGGTCGCCAGTCGAATGTTTTTATCTATCATATAATTAACATTGGTTAAGGTTCAAAAAAATCTAAAACCATTAAATGTCTAACTTTAACCTTGAATAACTCTTACAGCAGTGACTTTATGAAAAAAAACAAAAGATACCTTTTTTGTAAGGTATTCAATTTCTTATATGAATATAAGTTGTTTTTTTTTCAGAACAATAATTCGAGGTTAAGTTAAGAAAATTCTAAAGTTTAAAAAAAATCGACTCTAAACATCTATATGAAATCTGTTTTAGTGTTCTTTGTTAAAATTTCATGTTCATTTCAATACAATAAAAGTCGATTTTTTTTTGGTACACCTTTAATATATTTATAATAAAAATATACTTCCTTGGAAGCCTCATTATGTCATAACTAATGAACGTATCAACATAAGACTGACTATTCGACCATTTGATGCGGAATTTTTCATAGATGCTTCTACGATACGTCTTATTTTGAATTCTCTTGACCCTTTGTAATTTTTTAATGCCTAACGGAGCGGGAGGAAATTAGCTCAACAAAATATATAAATATGGCTAAAGACAGACGTAGAATTTAATTTGTAATACGTCACTATAACAGCTTCCGCTATTGTCCTGATTCTGGACGGAAGCCAGGCCTTAATGAGGGGATCCAGACCGTTAACCCAGTTCTGCGCGTCACGGGCTGTTTCGTTGGCAACAAATACTAAATCCTAGCTTAATGGCTAGCATCCGATATCGAAGTTTAGAGTTTGTTAATCCCGTAAACCTTATTTCGTATGGAATGGCCTTCGCATAAGCGGCCATAAGAATATATATTGTAAACGGGATGAAATTTAACGTTTTATGTACAATATAATAAATATATTATGTAAATGTCTATATCATTAATTATGTTGATACAAGATTAAGATTACATTTCGAATAAATGTGTTTACTGTAGGAATTCGTTTTATTGAGATTTATTACTACTACGACATAAAAGCTTATTTTTTATTTTCTATATTTGTCTGTATATTTATTATATTCTATTTATTTAATAATTTTATAAATTTTAATACATTTTTTTCCTAATTTACAGTAACATATATTTTATTTTGGTTTTTCCTTTTTACATCGTACTAATAAAGGGATGACTTTTCCTTCTGATATACGAGTAAACCAGTTACAATACAAGAAACCTTAGTTCGACAGTTCGAAGATTATAATATGTGTACAAGTTCACTTATTATGTATACTTTAAAATGTAAATAAAATTTATACTTAAACTTACTTATACTAATTATACTTCTTTAGCGTAAAAAACATTAAATACATTTGATAATGGCTTAAATTTAAAATTGTAACTAACTTTGAAAAGCTTTAATATTAGTTTTCTATATATCTATCTACCGAATCAAGTAAGAAACCAAAAGAAATATAATTAATTATTTGACCAAATAATAATTTATAATGTAAACAAATAACGAGAATACACAGCGATAGTTAACTTCAAATTTGAATTCACTTATAAAAGGTTTATAACATAAAAAAACACTATTATCAGAAATGCTCACGATAAATTATCATTCACCACCATATGTAATTTAAAATCACACACAAATAAACATGTGTATTTATGTATGAATATGTGTTTGTATGTCCACTGATATGAAACATATGTTGTAGATTCATATATACTTGAATAATTAACTACCTTGAATATAGTTATCAGTTCTCACGAAAACTTGACAGACAATTACCAACCAACTTCATGGTGTCGCTTTTAGGTGACGGTAAAAATTCACCCTCATCATCTTTCCCGAACGTGGCAAAAGAAGTATATCTTCAAAATGTAGGTATCAGCTATAAATACAATGTAATAAAACTACGTAGCAATGTTATATAACAATATAATGTCATAACCATAATTACTTCATTGTTTAAACATTATATAATGGATGGTGTACGGAACTTTGTTCTGCGAAAAATTGGTTTGTTCTTTATGGAAAGTATTTTACCACCATCAATTGTGTGCTGTAGTTTATTTTGTAAATTGTAGTTTTCTCATCACTACTGTACCCTATAGCCGTTTTAAAATGTAGTCCGTTTAAGCTATAAAGGCCCATAAAGCCAATAGCGGATAATCAGATCGAAAAAAAACCCTTTAAGATAATTCTGTTCAATTTATTTGTTAGGTACTAAACTTGTATAGGAAAACGTTAAAATGTGTAGTCTAGGTTATATTTATAATATTACTAATCTGCTCGTCAAATTTAGAGGTAGACAAAAAACACTTCAATTTTATTTATATGTATAAATTTATACACATTTTTAAACCTTTAAAATATAATTGTATTGAATAAATAACAATTTCAAAGTCATTTAACTAAACATAGGAAATTCAATACCAAATATACCGACAATATACAAACTTCCGTGATACGCAAACTTGGCAAGTCTATGCCTTTTATCGTGTTTAAAGTTTGTGCCGTAGAGAGAACTGAAAGTCATTATTTTCAGTTAACGTCAGTTTCCACTCAGTTCGTACAACTACAGGACAGGAAAATACCAACTGCCTGTCTATTGCTAACTTTCTATAAATATTTGTAGACAATTTTTAACAGCGTTGCTAAATTCCTACAGTCTTATTGTAAAGCTTTAATGAGTTATGTATATCGGCGAAAACGTCTTTTCCACCTTTAAGAAGTATGTATGTGTACCGTGAAAGGTATTTATCCCTAAACTCAATCCCGAACCGAGTGAAACTATGATAAATATGACGTCATTATATATGGCGTTATACTTTCACAACTGTCCTCTCATCGTTCCCCCTTCATTTTTTTGTATTCACACTATACTATTTATTATATAAGAAAATTCTTCACTGTTTGAATAATAATTCTTTCGTTATGTAATCTCCGATACTAATTTGAATAATGAGTACTAAATTTAGTTTTATATTGGCCAGTAAGGAATCATAAAAAGTATATAAATATAACATTATTATTTTGTAGTAATCTGTGTATAAAATAGGCGAAGATAAAATATTATAGTACATTTTTCTATTGTTTGTCAAACGATCCTTTTTTTGTATGAGCACGGGTTATGACTTAAAAAAAAATAGGAATTTAATTTTCCTCACCAGCGATGACTCGATGCCTTTTTGATGACTTTCGAAGTTTCTATTCATGATACTCCACGCTCTTTTACGTCTATTACTATAATATTTGTACACTTTTTGGGAAGAGAAACGTCTTTAATATATACTATAGTCAAGTTGTGGCAAACTGGATGACCACAAGTATTGATAAGTTATTTTTCTAAATTACGTGTTTACTATTAAGATATTGATTGGGAATGTTCATTTTAGTCTTAAAAAGTGTCTTCAAGCGTGATATAGTCAAACAAGATATAATAGAATCGAAAATCATGACTAAATTCTACCTATATATAGCCTAAATTTAAACGAACCAATTGCTTAGTAAGTCTTTAACGTCTCCTCCATGAGTAATCTGACACTGGCAGAATTTGTGTTTACGAGACGCCATTATAAAAAAAAATAAAGTCTTTTACCATTAAATATTTCACATTTACAAAAAGTGATCATAGGTATTTCTAGTTACCAAGATGATATACATAGTTCGTCGTTCACATTCTATCGCGTAAACCTCTCCATTGCGCCGTTTATTGGAAAATTCCTAGTGAAATTATTGAGTCGAGGTGCGTGTTTAATAACGTCGAAATACAACGTTACGAACTGTTTCGGTGAGACGCGGACGGCGCGATTTTATATGTAGACCAAAGTATAAATAAATGCATTCGTTGTGTTGTTTGCGTATTTATTTTGGATGAAAAAGTTTATCAGTATGATTTTTATATATAACCAGTAACCACCCGTGACTTTGTCCGCGTTAAATTTCAATATTAATGTCAGTAAAAATACAGATACCCGACGATTTATATATCATACTGGATAGCACAAAAACCTTCTCTGTGAGAAAATACTCACGTGTGCTAAATTTTGTCGTAACTAGTCAAATGGTTTTGGAGTATATCAACCTCATGTATTCATGTTTTGCGTTATTTACTTTGCATTTAATTATAAAATCGATTTTCGATACATATCTTAGCCAAATAATAACTCAATAAAAGTATATAGTTTCATATAATATTGATCGTAGCTCTAGACAACATTTCTGTTAGACTTTTGTATTCCACTATCCAATACTGTTTCTATTATTTATATCTCTTAATGCCAGGCACATTTGGGTACTTTCCTATCGGAATATTTCGTTATTTGATATATCTTTGTGGCGTGAGATTTATGTGGCAGATAGAAGGACCTATTAATTTATGGACACTGATACAAAATATTATTCGGAATAAAAGCTTTTGTATATTTATCCAAACAAGATCTAGAAAGACAAACATTTTTGATTAATAACTGACTGAGGTTAGAAATGTCAGTCGCTTTATTGTTATGAGCTAATTTTTATTTTTATTCGCAATTAAGTAAATTTAAGTTCCGTAAAAAACACAATTCTTGCATACTGGACCTCCAGTATCACGCTTCCTTAACATAGGCATTCACAGTTTGGCTTTCCTCGGTGTTGGTAGCCTTAGCTTCGATAACCCGCGGCGATACTTAGCACTATATCTCCATGATTAGTTAGATTACTGTCTGGCTTATAATTTGCATGGCGATTGCTTTGCTCCTGAGTGTTCTAGCGTGATATTTGTATATTATTATAACATTCGCCGATTAATGGACTACAGAATGGAAAAAAAAAAGTTGAAATACAACTGATAATTCTACAGATTATTGCAGTAACATAAATAATATACTGAACCTTATGCCGTGCAGTGTCGGCAGAATAGAATAGCACCTGCGTATCGTAAAAGGCGGTAAAGGAATTGTGAGATAGTACTATCCCCTTGTAACTTTCTCACCATGATACTGTACCATCTGTGTGAGTCCTTCTCCGGTCGTAACGGTTCCCGTTCCACTTGTTTCAGAAGAATATGGAGGAGTATGTGCAACTGTGTCTTGTGCATAGTGCGCCTTAATATATCCTGCTCATCTGACCGCTTGGGTCGCCATGGCCGAAATCGCTCGGAACAATCGTCATCTTGAAACTTAATAATATCAAGTATAGATTTGAATTCTCAATATCTTGATGGACTAGCATAGTTGATATTTAGAAGTCGTATTTTAAGATACTATATACAGTAAATGTTAGAATCGTTTATGAAATGTCAACGGTAATATTCATATTTATAAGGCACTTGTATCTGATTTGATAAGGAAAATTACACAATAATATAAAAGCGTAATTTTAAAGTAAAAAAGGCAAATATGAATTTATTTGTCCTAACTACACAACCGATCATACTGTAATATGCAGTTGTCAGTAGTACATAAAAGGACATAGTGCACCCCTTTTATCTGGAAAAAGTGTACTATTCCCGAAGGATAAATCATAACTAGATTAATGCGAACGAAGTCACAAATAAAATTTAGTAATATATAGAGTTAAGAGATTTAAACAAGGTATAGTGTATAATTTATATTTCATTTTAGAAATTCACAGCCCATAGTCTCTAAAGGAAACTTTAAACGAAATTCAGTTTGCGTAGTACGGATTTTGAAATTATAAACGTAGCGTAGTTAGTTTGGATAGTATTCTGTAAATTAAAAAAAAACTTTTGACACTGTATAATCGATTTAACTTTTAGTAGAGGATTTTTGATTTGTTCGTTTAGTATCAATATAGAATAAAGCACGGACTTTTACAGAAGAAAAGTATAGCCTATGCCCTTTTCTGTACCGCTACGAATGTGTAGGCAAAATTGCATGACAACCGGTTGAGTAGTTAATGCGTAAAAGCGTTACAAACAAACAGACACACAATTCGCATTTTTAATAATATTTACGTTTAGAATTCTAAACCAGGGAAAAGTCTATTTGGTTTGCTGTGTCAAGTAATGTATATGAAAGTTATTTAAGCTTGCCTAAGTTTAAGGCGGCAGTAGCTAACACAGTTAGGTATTGTTAAGGTTAAAATATTGTGTTAAAATTATTAGATTTTGCTAATAAAATTAGTATTGATTTTACTATACAAATATTCGTGAATCCTCGAGGTAAGCATAACGTAAGTGAGTAAGCCACGCACACTATAGACTTTTGTTGAGTATTGTAATCCGTGCTGTATCTAGGTGTATTATTGTCTGTTTCTCATGTTTATATGTCAGCTCCTTGGTGATCTAATTTGGAATTGCACGCTAAATTTGGAATCAAAAGGCCTTGCGTAATAAGGTAAAAGTAAAAGTAACAAGGAAAAATGCTGTCAAACCCATCTCAAGTCTTTGGAATTCTATGCTTAATTTGGAATCAAATGACCGTATGTAATAATAGGAAAAAAAAAATAAACGTAACTAACAATTCAAAATACTGTCAAACCTTTCTCAGATCTTACGAATTCTACGCTTAACCTTCTATATTAATAAAGTTCAATTGCCCCAATGTATGTAAACGCATCATTTCAGAGCGGATGCATGGGTGCAACAGATTATTGTAAATATTAGAACAAGGTTTGCATAACTAAAATTTCGTACGAAAAATTGAAAAATTTTGGTTAAACAACCTCCATATATAACATTGAGTGAGACAGGATATAATAGACAGTTTTAAAAAATACTGACAAACTAAAGTTCAATTATTCAGTTGCCCATTTCTTTAGTCAGTAGTTTCGTTCGATGCCGACGTTGGTAATTAGTCTGGAGTAAAATTACCATGTATTATAAGAAAAAAAAAATAACATTATAAAACACTGACCGACCTGGGTTAATATTTAAATGGTCAGGATATTTCCAAACATTCTGACATCCTTGGTAACAAATTATATAATCCAATATGTACACATCGTACTCTACCGCCTCGTATCAATATTGACGGACATCACCTACGTACTCATAACATATTCTCGGATCTGGATGATCTGGCCGTCATGTATTTTAAATTTAGACGAATCGCATGCAAATCCGATAATTCTTATTATTATTATTGTGTTTGTATACTAATAATAAAAATAGCTGCCTTCCAAAAAACAGCGCACTCAAAAGTGGAAAATAATATTCTATTCACATCACATATAACACTTAGAATTAATTTTGAAACAGTAAGTTAGGATCCAATTACAGACCTAAAATAATACCAACTATGTAATTATATTGTAATTTGCGCCTCCATTCAAATCGGATCATTGGAGTTTTTTTAGAAAATCGCGGACATACAAACCATACAAAGCTCTCTAAAATGATATCTATGCCTATCGGCATAGTTATGTATGCATACAGTATTATATATATTTCTCGCAACATGATGCAAGTTCACTTTAGGTTACAATGTAAAACAAAATAATATTATAATTTAGCCTAACGCCACTAAGAATACTATAGAAATGACTTTGAAACATAAACATTTTATTTTCTAACATTCATGGAGATCTGTCAAACGGTATACGATATATACCGATATATATATACGATCGTATATATAGTCATAGATGGATTTTTGATATTTTGGCATAGGAAGAATAAAATAATTAATGTAAAGACGTATATATGTATGTACACATGAATTAATGTTTTTAGTTTAATACAAAAATACTATAAAGTAAAACACAGTGAACTATTATTTGCATGATAAATCCATTTAAGTTTTAGTCTCTTAATAAAGCTAGTTTCAGAGAATTTCGTAGTCGTCTCGACTCCCGTAGTAATGTGCTACGCTTTTGTAGCGATACGAATAGAGTAACGTATTCAAAGAGAATACACGTCCTTGATCTCGAGTTATTCTAGTAAAATATTTACTGACAACTTTTGTGAGAACGTTTGGAATTATCTATGTATGCCACAATAAAGGATCTGTCATTATTACATGAATATTGTAAATGCTTAGTATGACGTATATATAAATTAATTATGACTTTCATTTTTTAGTTCATAATATTCTGTAGAACATTTTCAATTAAGATAATTGCAGATCCGCCATCTTCGCATTTCTGATGCAACTCTAATGAAACATGTTTCCGATTTTAATAATATTTAATTATGTTTTAGCTGTATAATTATATCCTTTATATATATCCTCGAGTCATATACAAAATGTTTTTACAGTATAAAGTCTGATTAAAGAGTTAGAGGTCTTTATAAATTTGACTAAACAGAAGGTATGCGTTACTTCGAATCCCGTTACCTAGTATTAAAAAGTTACAATAGAATAAATAAAGCTAATGTCGAATTTCTACTTCATGTAATGAGAGGTTATTAAATGCATTTTTGGATATTACATAGGTTTATCTTAAAAAAAAATGTAATGAAAATTTTAGAAACTTCAGTTTTATAAAACTTATAAATTTGAATTAATTCATTTTCTATTCTCTATTTTATTAAAAAAAAAATCTAATATTGTTTATCCTTGCCAAGTTTTCAAATGGGTGTAGAAATAGTCTAGTAGCTAGAACAGGTATAATATCGAAGTGTTGCGGCCAGAAGCGCGGCGCGGTGCCCAGATCGCGCCGACTACTAGCAAATGCGAGTTTACAGAAACATTCAAAGGAGTGTATTGCTTATAAAGTTTTTGTTTAATAATTTGTTCATATTATGATGGTCATAAAATTACAATAAAACATCATAATTATGTTACGATAACTTATAGGTTTACTTACAAATTTTATAATCTTCACGGTTAATCGTGTATCGTACCGTAATATGTTTCTTCTTGAGCAGTCGGAATAAATGCATGGCGTTTTTTTGTACATGGTATTGTTATTAAGGAGTTTATTACTTGGAAGCGTAGCCAGCGGCACACTAAAATGTAGTTGATACAAAATGGCCGCCGTTTGTGTATACAATTGTGAAAGTTTTCGCAGTCTTAAGCTAAAATAAAGCTTTTAATATTTATAATAGTCGTTGTTTTATCCATACATACGTTGTTACAATAAATAAAAATATTTTTTATTTTGAATATCTTTGTTACTGGTAGTATAATTTTGATACATAATGAGTGAAGTTAGCGCGGACGCTATATTTTTTATTTTAACACATAGTCGCCCATGTGTTTCCTATGCTTTCGTTATTTTATTTATTTTGAGAGCCGTAATCTATTCTAATTTAGTGTGTCGTGACTCCCTGACAGGTTTCCTCTCTAACGTGGAATAGGATATTGAAATTGAGTGAATTTGTTTAGAAACGTAATTTTAATTATTTAGAATATCGTTACCACTTATTATAGTGAAGAACAAACAACTGAAATATCCAACATTTGTAAAAATGACGTAATTCAGTTTTACAATGTAAAAATAAACTCGGGAAATGTTCACCATAAAACTTCATCCATAAAATATGCAGTGCCAAAGTAAAAGGCATCATAAAGGGGTCGCAATCTCCATTCGACTCGAGATTGAACGACTCCTAAGTTAGTTCTAACAGTGTAGTTAACTTATAAAACTCTTATTACAGTAAGACCACGGTGTAGTGACAGTTATACCGCTTGTTTATTGTTACCACTTATATTTTAAATGTGATATCAGTAAGTTACTTTTTTAGGTAAAACTTGTACTCTATCTTTTGTAGTACAATTTATATTAATAATATTAGCTCGAGCCTGCGACTCTGCACGCGTTTGAATTGTATTAAATAATTGTAAAATTGTGAGAAGATATCGAATTACAGAAATGCTCTTTCGAAAACATTTGTTGGTACGACACGCACGTCACCTACAGTAACGCGTATATTAAATATGGAAATACTAACCTTGTGCCGGATGAGGCTTACCATCAGCAACATATTTGGAATTTTGAGCCACTATTTAACTCCCTCAGTGTTCACTTACACTGTATAAGAAACTAATGAAAATGCCAAACTGTACAACTGACAATATGTCTAAAAATGTTCTCATATATATTTATGTCCATTTCGTTAATATATTAAGTGGCTGCGATCATACAAAAAGTAATCATTTGCTTTCTATTCTAAATTTATAATTCTTCACAGTTTGCGATATGTTGCAAATACTAATAATTAATTTGCCGTTTATCTTCGCTTATATTTAGCAAAAATATTGCATTATCATAGCCTAAATCTCGTTATTATCTTTCTAAAATTAGTTTTAATTAACCAAATTTTTGTTATGAATGTAAAATATCTGCATTAGGTAGGAATGTAGTTACGTACATTGCCGCTTCAGCAAGCATTCCTTCAATTAGCGAGCTATATAGTACACATTCTTAACGATACAATATAGGATTATTAAGAAATGGTCAACACCCAAATTAATTTAAGTATATAAAATTAATATGTTTTATAATTTGTTGGAACAAACGTACACTTTATAATTTATTTTTATACCAGTTGTCAGTTCCGGAAGAAATTATATTATGGAACAGTTAAGGTAATACGTTTATGATCTAATATCTTCTTATAAAGACTATCTTCAGGTACTATCTTCAAAATTACTATTAATTATTATGTTGAATTGTAAATAATTATTTAGTACTTTTATTAATTAAAAATACAAAACAGTTCAGGTCAAGAATTTTTAAATTAATATAAATCAAGGTATACTCGTATAACTCTGTGTCTATCTGTAAGTAGTTTCTAATATTTACTATTTAAAATAGTGCTCATTGAAGTTGATGCAATATTCTCATACGTTGTTATGGTTACTGAGTCATGTAGACGCGAACATCGTAAATAAAACAAAATAACCAACAGGTTGACCAGCAAGTCTATCTAATTAAAATATATATATAATAGAAGTATTTGAATTTAAATGATATTTATTTTTGCTGTTACCCGTGACTTTCTCCACGTGGAATTTAGCAAGTATTTTGTTCGGTGTAACACATTTACATTGCACCGCACTGCAAATATAATAAACTAAATAAGCAATGTCCAGAACGGCGTTTCATGTGTTCATTTACGCCGAACAATTTTTTTTATTAAGCTCCATGCGGACGAAGTCACTAGTAACAGTTAGTTTACAATAAAATAATTTGAGTTACTACTTCTAAGGTCAACTTACTGTCACTGAAAATCCCGTGAAAATCGGTCAAATTGTTTTCATGATTCCATTGCGGAAGCAGTCGCGAGTGACGTCTAGTCTACAATAAAATAGCCTAAGCTACTCCTTATAAAGTTCAACCGCTTTGAAGATTTCACTGCAGACGAAGTCGTACGTAACAGCTAGACTAAAATAAAATAACCTAAGTCACTTCCTATAGAGTCAGCTATCTGCCAGTGAAATTTCTGTCAAAACCGGTCCAGCCATTTCGGAGATTACCTGGAACAAACACACGGATCAACAAATATTTTAAAAATTTATTTTTCTTTTGGTATAAGTAGTGTATTCATACACTTTCACATCCAATCATTAAAAAGTTGTTATTCTGATATTCCATACTGAAAGTTCTTTTTATTATATGTGTAGATAACATAGATTTTAATATATTGTAATTTTTTCCAATTTTATACAGTATTTTATAGTTCATTTTGTTTTTCTTTTCTTCTTTTCACGTCTTATCAATGACGTTAACGACAAATATGACCAATCTTTTGGAGGTAATCTAACTGCCAAGATACAGCGAATGCTAATTTGGTGGTCAGAGGCTTACAAATAGTGTACTGTTTCGAAAAATTGTACACATTTTGTATAAGCATACCGTTAGTATTTACTTGTGTAAAATTGTCTGCCACCATGGACTTCATTCACATCAATACGCCTGGTGATATTATGTCGTGATTCATGTACTGTATATTCCAATTTCAGAATGAAAACACCTTTCAACAGGCTATGAATGATAAAAAAAAACACTAAATGATAATAGTAATAAACCAATCGATTACTGGGATGTTTTCTAAACTGGTGGGGTTTTGATATTCAACAACTGCCTTCTCAGTGCTAAAATTGAACAATATATTTTTGAGTTTCATTCTTTTGAAATCAATATAAATAATATTAAATATAAGACAAAATTAAGAATTACTTTGTATTTCTTTTATATTTTCAATATGCCGGAATCTAAATTCCGTGAAATATTTAAAAGCGGCGGGTTGCAAGATACGATGTTCGGAGTAAATATTGGCTCTATTCGTAAAAAAATAATTTTACAAAAAAGCAACCAAGTTCGACATCTATCGACTTATATATGTATGAAATATTTTTATTTGGACTGAAAGCAATAAGATTTTCTTTGTTTATTGTGGAGTTGACAATGTCTTAACAAGAAAAAACCTTTGATTGACATTTGATCTAAACCATTCTTACATAGTTTGCAATACGAAATTGCCATTCTATTCCATAAGTAAAAGTTTCACGAAAAATATTTTACATAAAAGTATTTTTCAACATTAATAAAAAGTTTGTTTGGATATGTTAGCGAAGGCGTTTGTCAAGCGATTTCTTTCAACACGACGTTTCCATTTGTTCGTTTGGGTATTTTCACGATTCACAGAAAGAGTTTCCATTTCTTTTTCTTTACAAATGTTAATATTGTCTTTGCTTTCGTAAACTGACGGGGTGATTGAAATCTGTATGTAATATGTAACAAATGAATAGGTAATATGATAAATTGCAGTATATGTGTAATTGTCAAATTACAAATTAAACAATTTCGCTTGCAATATATTTTATATGTTTACGGCCCGCTGAAGTGCTTCTTTTTGTAAAACAATGTATTCAATCGTATCCCAGCTACCAAGATACAAGCCCTGGCTAATTTGGAAGTCATTGTAAAAGGGAAATAACTCTAAGAAAATGTATATTAAAAGACTAATGATATTTTGTGATATTGAAAGAAAAACGTGTATTAGGAATCACTTAAGTGAGAATAAATATAAAAACTAAGTTTATCTTGCCTTAGCTTTAATAACATACGTCATAATGTATATATGTACGTAATATATGCTACGCAATGTAATAACTCGCAATAGTTATATTAATTATGGTAATTAATAACTTTAAAAAAAATCAACTAGTAGAGATTAGTTGACAACAAGTCCCAAGGAAAATCTACGGGCAACGACTCTATGAGCGATGAGTCAACGAACTACAACGATAAATTGTACTACACAACTGTTATTGTACCTTTATAACGAATTATAAATATTGCATACAGAGCTGATTTACAATAACCTCACATATATTCGCAATAATTTGTGCTATAGTTTCATAAAGTATTTTTATTTCCAATTGAACGATCTTTATTAAATATTAATATGTCAATAAAACCTTTCATTCATAACTGTCTCATTCAAAATCACTTCCACAAAGAGGCAAGTATTATTCTATTCATAAACAATTTACCTCGGACAAAGCTTGGTTTTCTACAAATCCATCAACCCTTTTCCACGAAGATTTCTCAACGACGGGGCGATTTCGTTCCAAACTTTTAGCTTCGAATAAATTTCTGTGACGGACAGTTAGACAGATGGACGACAAAGCGGAATTAATGAGGAATCAACGTTTTAAGGTAACTGTTCTGAAATTACAGAGCCTCTAATAACGTATACGTATTTCGCAAGAGCAACGCGATAGTAAGATTGATTGAATATCCGCTTCAGAATAACAAATTTAGATGATTTACAATTCTGTAGTGCGTAAAAAAGCGATGACATAGATATTCCTGTGCACTGAATATCTATATGTTCCAACAGGTAACTTTGTAGAAAGAAAGTATGCTTTAATTTATATAATGAACAGTAATTTGAACTTGCCACACTAAAACCTATATTTATCTATCTCTTCTATAGATTTGCTTTTGTGAATCATGTAACATTTCGATATAACATTCTCATTATTTTGAGCCTTGAGTCAAAAGGGACTCGTAGTCGATCTCGTTAGAAACAGTGAGATAAATGGACCTGCTTGTTTAAAACTTCCTTTGGTATTGTAGTAGATTTAGAAAAATGGAAGTAGTGGACAGTAGCCTCAAGCCTTACAGTGCAATATTAATTATTTGTTATTATGTAAAATCAATTGATCATTATTGGTTTTACATTTACTTTAATTTTGTTAAAAAAATATGATTCGCCAATTGTAGTTTTCTAGGAAAAACTTATTGAACTGAATTTTGATGAAAACAAAAAAATAAATTTGTGAAAAAAACATGCAACTAATTGTGTTATATATTTATTTATCCTGTATTATAAAAATCAAGGTATTATTCGTTTATCAATTTGAACTCGCTTATGTCTGGTACTCAGTCAGATAGGCTAAAAAAAAATACATTTTATAGCCTATTTGGTTAAATTTATTTGGGAATCCAATAGCATACATTTTTTTTAATAAAATAACGTGTATGTGTAGCAATAGAAGCTAAAACAGGATATCTCAATTCGCAATAAATTGATACATAATGAGAAGAATAATATTATGAGAAGAGATGAAAGTCATGTAACAAGAAAAGTTTTGAGTTTGAAAGTGGATGGATATACGTATCTCGTAGGTGTAGAGGAAGACCGAAAAAGGTGTGGATGGACTGTGTTCAAAATGATATGTGTATAAAAAGTGTGAATACTGAGATGGCATCTGATAGGGGAGAGTGGAAATGGAAAACATGTTGTGCCGACCCACCTTACTTAGGTAGGATAAGGGTGACGCATATCATCATCAATGATATTTATACAAATAAAAAAAACATATATCCTTTTACATTTCACGCAGCTTATTGTATTTTTCCACTTCTTGTGTTTATCTTTAATTATATGTTATAATGATTTGGCACATTACAAAGGAAAATAATTTGAATAAGTTTTCATGGTAAAAGTTGTACAACTACTTATTATACCATTCAGCTTTCTATAAAAAATTATCCAGAGCTTCATCCATTGAGTTTCAAAGAATTACGTTTTGCAAGTCATGTAGCTTAAGCAAGCTATTTATTTTTCGGCTATATTAAATTATATATGTATTTTTAAAGGGTTTCGACGCAAATGAAGTAATTATAAGTTTAATATATTTATATGTAAACATGGACGATATAAATCCTTTTTGATTAATTTTTTTTTTTTTTTTTTTTTTTTTCGAACTGACTACGCTGTTGACCCGGAGGCCGCTACAGTTTTACCGGACTACTAAGGGGAGCGCTTAAGGCACTCACCCGATTTGTATGGACGACTAGCACAAGGGCGCACGGCACACCTCGGCTTGGGCTGTCGTCGAATACCCGAATCTGACTAGCTAAGCTAAACTAAGCTAAACCTATCCGTATCATACCTGTATGAGTTCGTGAAATATACATGGTTACCAAGCATGTATGTTTCACGATCCCGTACATGTATTTTGTATCTGACTATCTGTGTTCTAAACTATTTCAGTTCGAAAGGGCAAAAAAACAAACAAAAACAGCCCACCACTATGTGTACCTACGAGTGTGTGTGTGCACGTGTGTGGGGTGATCGGTGTTGTGTTGTAAGGTCGAGTGTTTGATTAACAGTGTCACTGTGTCCGCGCGAGCAGCATGCTCGAGGGCTCCTTTCCGGAGGATCGTACCTCGGCTTGAGCAGCTGCCGAGGGGGGCCTAAGTATGTGTGCTGGAGCAAAATTCACAGCCAAACCGCGGCGGCGTGATCTGTGATTACGCGGGCGTGGGCGCGCACACGCTTTATTTCGAGGAACGGAAGGGTAATCTGCGTTAGCTACCGTTATTTTATCGGGAGGATCGGAAAAAATATGTCGCGGACGTCTTTTATAACGCGGCGCGTTCGGTACGGCATCGTAAGTTACCGCGGATACCACTAACGGACTGGGATGATTCTTTGCGTTCTCAAAATAATTACTAGTGAGGGTCTTAACGTACGCCCAGACAGACGGCATTTCCAGGTCCTTGTGGAGGTCGACTCCCCGGACGTACCAAGGGGCACCGACCGCCCTACGAAGAAATCGGTTCTGCAGTATTTGCAATCTCTTGAAGAGATTTTCTGACATGTGTGCGAAAACGGGACAGCTATATGTCAGAATGGGTCGGATACACATTTTGTACAGCGTGAGCTTGTGTCTGAGGGACATCTTGCTCTTGGAACAAACTAAGGGATGTAAGCGGCCCAAGACCATGGCGGCCTTGTTTCGCACTCTCTTAACGTGGGATCTAAAAGTGAGACGCCTATCAAGGGAAACTCCGAGATACTTGACCTCGGAGGCCCAGGGGATCGCTACGTTATAAAGTTTAAGGGGCTTGAGTTTACACGGCCGCTGGATGGGATCGAAAAAGACAGCGGCACTCTTATCGGGATTGACTTCTATTCGCCATTGACGGTACCATTCGCCGAGAATGCGAACGGCCCGTTTCATGCGATTCCTAAGTACAGTCGGCCGCCAGCCGGAAGCGTAGATCACTGTGTCGTCAGCATAACAACCTAACTCGATCCCCGGGGACCGAGGTAGGTCACTGATGAACAGGTTGAAGAGTGAGGGCGCGAGTATGGACCCCTGGGGTACACCTGAGCGTATCGGGTGGGGTGGGGACAGTTCACCTTCCACTCTAAAGCGGAAAGTCCTATCTGATAGAAAATCGCGAATTATATGAGCTAAAATATCGGGAACGCGAGACTGAATGAGTTTATGAACGAGCCCGGCGTGCCAGACCTTGTCGAAGGCCTTGGCGACGTCGAAGAAGACTGCTATTGTGCGTTTCGGTTTAGGCTTCTTCGGATTTACATCCGGATTGGGATCTTCGTTCCAATTGCAGAAGATGTACTCCGTGAGGCGGTGTACTTGATGTGTGCAAGAGTGTTTGGCACGAAACCCAAACTGCTCAGGTGGTAACAGATTTAATTGGGATATGGAGGCTTGGAGACGGTTCAGAAGGAGCCGCTCATATAGCTTGCCTAACGTATCGAGGAGGCTGATCGGCCGATAGCTATCGGGAAGCGTAGCTATCTTGCCGGGTTTGTGAATGCCTATTACTACGGCCTTTTTCCAGACGGCTGGAAAGTAGCCCTGGGACATGGCCGCATTGAAGATGCAGACCAGAAGAGCTATGATGTGGTCAGGAAGGAGCTTCAGTACCTCGTTCCTGATCCCATCAGGACCTGGGGACTTCCTATTTTTAAGACGCTTGATGGCGGCCGACACTTCATCGAAAGTGACCGGGGTTAGGGTATCCGCGGGCGGGGACGCGAGTGCATGTTCCACCGAGGATTCGATCGATCCAATATGGATAGGGTCAGTGTTATCAGTGTTAGGCGAACACTGTTTCTCTAAACTATTCGCGAGACATTCGGCTTTATCTACACTATCGAACGCGGGAGGCAACCCAGGGCCTCTATCAAGGGGGGGCATAGGAATGCTAATGTCTGATTTTAATTTTCGAGCTATATTCCAGTACGCCACGTGGGACGGGGAGATATCCTCCAAAAGCCTGTCCCACCTGTCGCCCCGGATCTCCTGTATACGAGATCTTACGAGTCTTCGTAACGAACGTAAACGAACGCGGTTTGCCTCGGTCGGGTAGGCGTCGTGAGCACGAGTCGCGGCGTTCTTTTCCGTGATCAACGCCCTCACGTCGTCCGGGAGTATAAAACGGCGATCGTTCGCCGCTTGTACCTCTTTCGAGGTCTCCCTTACGGCGGTCTGAAGGTAGTCGACCAGGGAATCGATAGCCAGATCCGCGTCGGCTTTAGACACCAACACGTCCGGGATCCTATCTAAACTAGCCGATGAGAGATTCTCACTAAGATGGGCGCGAAGCGAAGGATAATCAGCCACTCTGACCGACAGAGGACTGGTATCGGAAGGCGAACCTAGTTGCAACACCACCGGGCGGTGATCTGAGTCAAGTTCGTGTACGACTTGTATGAGTCGTACCTGAAGCCTGACACTCTTAAGTAGAGCTACATCTAAAACTGTCGGACGACAGTTATCCTGAAAGTGAGTGGGTTCCGGCGGGGCTATGACGTCAAAATCGAGAACGTCACCTAGCCTATCGAGTCTCATCCCGTTACGAGAAGTACTCGGACTATTCCAGATAACGTTCCCGCTGTTGAGGTCCCCGGCTACTATGACCGATTCTCCTAAATTGAACAAAGCTTGGAGGTCGGACCCCAGAAGCTCTTTGGACGGCGGAAGATACGCGGAAACTAAAATAATTGACGGATGACCGGTCATCCCTAGTCTACACACTGACACTTCCATGTTGGACAGAGCGGGCGGGTCGACCGGCATGCAATAAAGCGATCTTTTATAATAAATCAGGGTGCCACCCCCGCGAGTGACCCTGTCGTTCCTGACTATACAGTAATTCGCGATCGCGGGACTGCGCGCTTTAGGTTTTAGTAACGTTTCCTGTACGAGGAGAACGTCTATCTGCCGTTCGCGTAAGAAAGAAGCTACTAAGTCGCGTTGAGGTAAGAGATTCCTAGCATTAAAGAACGAGAGGGATAGACCGCGCGGTTTTATTCTATTCATAGCCGCGAATGCTATATCTATTTTCCGTGAGAAGCACGGGCTAGGCGCTGTACAGTAGCAGCCACGTTAGGAAATTGAGTGATCGCGTTCAGCAAGCCCAAATCCTGGTTGGAGTTCACTACGGCGTTAAAGGCGATGATCTCCTGCAGATCATGGTAGATGAGGATCTCTGTGAGCCAGGAGAGTCCGGGCAAATTAAAAGAGACGGCGGGACTGGCTTGCGCCGGAGCGGGAGCGCTCTTCGGGGGCTGCGCCTGAGGCCTGGCGGCCTGAGGCTGAGGTCTGGGTGCCCAGGGGGCCACGGGGGCCCGTCCAGGCTGGGGAGCGCGCGGCACAGAAGGTGCCTCACGTGGCTTGGGAACGGCCACTACCGGGCGAGAAGCGCCCGGCAGGCGCGGGAAGGTCTCCACGGACATGAGAGGTGGAGGCGGGGGGCGGGCGGCGGCGGCAGGCGCCCTGGGCGCTTGCCTCGCCAGACGAGGGCGTTGTGTTCGCGGGGCGCGGGGACAGCCGCGATAATTCGCGGGATGGCCCGCGTTTCCGCAGAGCACGCAGCTGGGAGGATCGAGGGAGGCCGGAGTGCGAGAGCACTCCCGAGTGGAGTGATCACCCAAGCACTTCACGCACCTGGGACGCAGGTGACAGTTCCGTGCCGAGTGACCGTAACCCTGGCAGTTGTGACACTGCGAGGGCGCATTGGACTTGCGCGGTGGCTCGACGGTGACGCCCGTGAGACCGCAGACCGACTTAAGGTCGAAGATGGCCTTGCCTTCCTTGGTGCGGTCAAGAATGACCAACACCAAGTTGAACTTGGCCTTTGTGCGCGGGTGGTACATACGATGTACCTCCCTGACCGGGAAATTAAGCTCCTTAAGGGAGTCTTCGACATCCTCGATCGACACCTCGACCGGGACGCGACGGAGGACTACGCGGAGGAGACGCTCCTCCTCTAGGGCGTGGGTGAAATATTGCAACTTGGCTTCCCTGAGAAAGGAAGTCAGCGCACGGTGATCGCCTGTGGTAGGCACCTTGACTTGGATGCCGGCCGGGATGTTGAGGGCGGACGTATAATAGATATTCCTCGCCTTAAGGGCGGAGGAAATAGCCACCCAAGACGACTTGTCTTGGATGGTGACGGGGGGCGGGGGGCGGGGCTTTCTCGCCTCAGCTGCGGAACTCGCAGCTTCGGCTTGAGTAGGAGCGCTACGGCCGGAGGGAGCGGGGGCGTGCGGGACGGAGGGGGTGGGTTTGCGCCAAGAGACGCAGCTGTCTCCCTGCCTTGGCTCCGTACGGACGGAGGCAGGGGGGGTTGCACCTACGGGGGAGCGGGGGGGGCCGGCCGGCCGGCGGCGCGACACGACTTGGAAGCCGTCGTCGTCGAGGGTGGCCGCAGGGACCGACGTATCGACGTCCATTTCGGAGTCGAGAGGGGGCTGTGTGAGGCTGCCTACATTTTCGGGGATCGGGTCCGGTGAGAGGGGCGAATCTAACTCAGAGGTGAGGGCGGGGGCGACCGGAGCTCTCTCCTTACGCGACCTGGGCTTGCATTTTCTAACCTTTGCGACCGGGGAGCGCGAACGACCCGAGTCGTTTTCTGAAACGTCCTCGCACTCTGAGTGCGAGGGAGAGGACGTCGCGGAATCGCACGCGGTTTTCCTATTGGGGTCTTTTAGAACGTCCCTAACGAATTCGCGATGTACCTCCGGAACGCGAATACTAAAATACTCCAAAATACTATCGACCGTCCATGAGTTTGACGAAGCCATCTTGGCTAAAACCGCGAGGGGTGGGGGGGCCGCGAACAAACCTCCCTGCCTGAGGGGCAGGGGGGCGCGCCAAAACGAAAGCTACGGGACTATCCCGAGTCCGGACCAAAAGAGCTGTGGGCGAAGTGCAATGCCTCACAGAGAAGGACCTACAAAGCCTAGGGGGAGGCCCTATCAAGCCCAGGGCAGAGAACGCAGACCGGTAAACCGGGCTACGCCCAAACAGACACCCGGGGATGGAATGAGGGAATAGGAGGGTGGGAGGGCGATACCTGGACCTGACTAGGCGCACACGCCAAGGCCAGACAACCCAGGCCCAACTGCCTTTACCGTTTGCCTCGGGGCCACCGGCGAGCGGACAGGGCGCTCTACTCACTCGTTGGCACCGTGATACGTATTCCTGTGAGTAGCCACTAAGCGTGGTCTTCGATTGACAACGCGGGAGGTCGCACCGAAAAGTGCGGTTTTATATTTGCACTAAAAGTGCGGCTTCGCAGCAGATGTTTTCTTTCTTCGAATTTCTCAAGCTCGAACACAATAGTACCGGACGATGATTCACTCGGCAACAATGCGGGTCGGGCAGCGACGAATTCGTAGAAATGCCAACACCTGGTGCGCAGGTAGCGCAGGTAGGCGAGCGCGGCGAGCCGGAAATGACCGAAGAAAGCCGAGCGCGGCGAACCGAACAGACCGTCAGAGCTGCGAGAGAGCGCACGTGCGTCCCCGACCGCGGCTCGAATCGGACTCCCATCCTTTTTGATTAATGGAAAGTTCGTGTTAATAACAAGGATTGTTATCTAAAATCCAATACCATACAAAGTACGTTGAGCAAGACCAAACTAATGGTGGCAGTGCTCCAAGTGCCGCGGTATGGGATATAGAGCTGAGGGCGAGTTGGTTGAAATGTGAATACTTAAGTTGGCAAGGTATCATCGCCGCACTACTCAGAGTCGATTTGATTGTCCTGTATGCAACGATCTTGACTTGGTAAAAATTTGTTGATCTCTATCTAATTACGTGAAGAAATATTAGAACTTAAAAAAAGAAACAAACCGCAATTGATACTTGTTTTTGAATCGACTAACGCTGTTGACAGGAAGTGTTCGAGAACGATCGCGGAAGGCACTCAGTCGGAAGCGAGTGATACGGTAGATCACTGTTAGTAATAGTTTGTGAAATAAATACAAAGCCACAAGGACGGTATTTTACTAGAAATGGATTTATTTATATTTTGTATGTTATAAAACCTTATAACACTTTTAACTTTATAACAGGTATTTTGGGTTAAAGGGCCACTGATCACGGAAATATATTTAAAAACATTTTAATCTGTCTGTCTATTTATGTGTTCAGATTTACCTCAAAAACGGCTTGACATATTTTGTGAAATTTTGGAAAGTTCATGTCATTATCATTCCTCAATTGATAGAGTGCCAGCATCGTCAGTAATACTTTTTAAAATCGTACTATAGATTAAAAAGAAAAAGAATTAAAATATCAGAACAATCTTTTATCTCAGCTACGTTTTATGAAACTATATATGTAATTCTGAATGAAGCTTTTTTTATTTTTATGAAAAATCAAAATGACAGCTAATTGTCAAACAATTTTAATGAAATTTTGTACACGTGAAATACAAATAATTCCAAAATAGAAAGTCTGTAAAAAATATTAATAATACTTTTGAAAATCATAAAAATAACTTCAAATAATAAAAAAAATATCAATATTAACTAAGTTTAATGTAATTTTGTACATATGAAATATGTGTAACGAAATGTAATAACCAGTTAAAATTCAAAAAATGCATGCAGGGCCGCGGGCAGTTACCAGTTTGAGATATACATTTAGATTAAAATATTTTTCATTATGGTTATCTAGTCGTGTTGAAGTAATTACAAGCTTTTAAAGAAAAATGCTTTCGAGATTTTTCCCAAACTAAGCCGTTAATTACTACGCAGTGAAGAGATCAAATAAATTAATTCTTGAGCTCTAAAAAGCGAAAAGTATTACGAGTTTTTTTTACGCTATAAAGATTAAAATTTGAGATGCCTAATTTTGCGTGATAATGTTGAGACGACAGGGGTTTTAGGAAATTATAATTTAGTACGGTCTAGGATTATTTAATATTACTAAAGATTTATGTTACTGCTATATTAATGTGATGTGATACACGCTGATATTATGTATTTATGTACGACTGACTTTTCTAGTGTAAGAGTAGATACCATTTACTAGACTATTAGGTAAAAATATGAATAAAATAGATTGTAATATTGTAGCTTTGCCATTGCTTGAAGATGTGGAATCGTCTCCCGGTCACTGCATTTCTTAAGAGATTAGGTACTTTCAAATAAAAAGTGAGTTGGGCAATTTAGCAAGAGGATATGATGGTGATGGATCGATGGTATTTGCCTCCAGCAACCGTCGTATTTTTAAATTGCAGACTATTTGCCACAAGTTTGATAAATGCAGTCAGAATTAATTAACTTACGTTCTTGTGTTTCTTTAGACAAACACGTGTAATGATTTGCAAATTCAAATCCTAAATGTCTCAATCATAAATTAAACAGCACTTTTTTGGTCGAATGTCAAAAATTAACCATAAAAATGACAAAGTAAAATATGATAGAAGCCTACATGCAGTTGCCTAGAGTAATTTTTTTTCAAATAAGTATTAAAAAGATATAATTCTCTGCTTTCATAATATTTCTTAAGTTTAGATATATACACTTATCGAATTGTTTATAATATATTTCCCCTTTTTACGAATGTAAAGTAAGATTTACATACAAAAATAGTTGAGAACTAATTCAGCAGAACCAACTAAGAATATGTGAAAATGTTTTAATACAGTCTGCAATGTATAAGACGTAAATGCAGAGATGAGGTTTTGACTTAGTTGTGATTCTCATCTCAGAAACCAATAAACTAAACAGTAACTAGAAGAGACTATAAATTTATTACATTCTAGTTAGATTATGAAAGACTTACAAGATTTCTTAATAATTTAGTTATTTATGGAACCCTAAAATTTTAAAGATTAAAGATCACTAACAATGAAGTCGTAAGGAAGATTTGCCGGTGTTATGGGAAGCGAGGTGGAACATAAGAAATAAATGCTATCGAGAATACTGATCTGAACATAAGTTTGTCTATACATCGTCTCTTCTTAAAGGGTAAATTAGTCTGTAGTATAACTAGTTTAAAAGTAGCCTTTATTAAGTTGTCTACGTGAAATATATAAATTCTGAGTATTTATTTTATTAATAGGTTCTGGACGTGGTACGTTGGGCATTGTGAAGGCATAAATCCCATTACGCGCTCGATTAATATATTTTACATAAAGTGTCACGAACCAGATTACGTACCGTAGTAATAATATTCCTAAATAGTGTTTGTTTTTATTCACAAAAAAGTGTAATTTATTTAAAATATTACAAACAACATTTTATTATTAATACTGTAAATAAATGCATTATAATATATCTAAGAATGTCTATCTTCTATATACATAAAAATCAATTGCTAATTGTATGGAATATGTTTATAATTGCCAGGAAAAGGTTTGTATTGAAGAAAATATTTGAAAATCGTACGGAAAAGTAAAAAAATTGGTGTAAAAAATTTGCGTATAAAAGTGAGTTAGTGATTAAGATAGAAGACAATAGAAAGATCTTGAAAGCTGTTGATTTATTTCATTACATGGTTGTGTTCAAAAGGGAAGATTTGGTGCCATTTTGTTAGTACACCCGCACGAAGCCGTGGCTTCGGGTTGGTTTTTAGTAAAATTTACAGTTGCAAATGCAATAACTGGTGCAATATAAACTGTATATACAATACTAATAAAAAAACGACTTTTTTATCATGGTAATATTATCTTCAGAACAAACAATAACTTGCGGTAAGCTTCCCGCATACAAATAGTGTAATAAAACGGATTTAAGCCTGTATATTGCGTCATCGGCACTATCGTTGGTCTCAAGTGTGTCTGTACTGCCAGTTAACTGGTTCGTTTTAAAAATATGTTGATACCAGTCTAGACTTCCATTACAAAGAGATGAGATTTAGTTTTTTTTTATAATGGATACACTCAAATGATACTTAACTGATTTTAAAAACCCTTTCAACCATAGAAATAATAGATACTAATAGAGTAATGTGGGTTGTATATTTATTTTCAAAGTCTGCATTAAGATGAGCGAAGCCGCGAGCAAAACCAATATTAACTATATTTGTTCAATTACCTATCATCTCATAGCGTTAATCTTATAATTATAAAATTGTATAGTATTATTTGTATATGGCACTATAACCACCAATAATATTGCTTGAATTATAAATGAGATTTCGCTTTTTTTAATTTTAACACGAATAAAAATGTTCACCTTATATGTAATAGTTTTGGTTTTTCTTAAAATGATCAAAGCATACCGGAGCGTAACAAGGACAACTCATTGAAAATATTGTAAAGGGACATCTAATTGGTTCCTGGCTATTTTTTATATTTATTTGTTAAATTATTTACCACACGATATTTGAAATTGATATTGCAATTAAATTAGTAATATTTCATTATTTCTCTACAGCTTAAATTGGTTATTTCAAATTACATACATGCTTATATAATTAGTAAATATATTTAGCAAATTTATATTGAAATCGGAATATTTATCCTGAAATAGAAATTTTATACCAGTGATTTTTGTTTTTTTTTTTCGAACTGAGTACACTGTTGACCTGGCAAGACCTGTACAGTTTCACCGGACTACTAAGGGGAGCGCTTAAGGCACTCACCCGATTTTATATAGACAACCAATACAAGGGCGCATGGCGCGCCTCGGCTTGGTCTGTCGCCGAATATCCCGAGTCTAAGTTAGGCTAAACTAACGTAACTATTATTTCTTATATATATGAATTCGTGAAACATACACGTGTACCAAGCATGTATGTTTCACGAACTTATACATGTATAATAACTTATACATGTATGTTTATACTAATGACCAGATTTACCCACCATACTTTATAATAACGTATCCTATATTATTTTTGATAAATACACTTTATAGTTTTGCATAAAAAGAAAATATAGGATAATACTTTACCTGGAATCTTTAGAAAATATCTCTTATTTACTCTCTATGTCCACGACTTCTGTTTTTACCGTTTACCGATGTATGTCATATCAAATGAAGGATCAAAGCAGTTGCAAAACTTTCAAGAACAACAAAATTGTTAGAGTGTTGTTCTAAAAGCACAAAAAATGTGTTTTCAAAGAAATAAAAACTTGCATGTCAAAAATGTATTCTTTCGTGAATTCACAATCCGAAGTAATGTAGACATGAAAGTGAAAGCCAATAAATCGCGAGTGTTGGATTGGGATTTAACTGAGTTTTATTTTGACAGTAAATCCACAATGCTGGCAACACTCTACTGGTTGCTGTAATACGTAAATGGAATTTACGTATCAGGAGCTGTCAATTAAATTCCTTTGGAAATATTTAACTGATTCCCTTTTGTATATCGCTTCGTGTTAGTAGGCAGTATAATATTTGCAATATTATCAATTAAAATCAATATCTATATATACTTATGCCGAAAATATATTTTATATATTTAGATTTTCGCTAGGATGGAATGAAAACAATCAATTCGAACGAATAGTCCCACTTGTCAACTCTATCGCATGCGGATAACCACCAAATCTATCTAATGGGAAACTTGTGCTCGATAACTAATGGGTATAATAAGGATTTTCTACGTATGTGTTTATTTGCAAATAGAGTAACTATCTATATAAATAAAATTCAATTACTGAATGTATGTAAACGCGTCAAACTTCAGAACGGTTGCACCTATTTGGCTGATTATATTTTTGTTGTGTTTGTCGGGGCGAATATAAAATGGTGACCATGTAAAAGTATCGTAGTCGTGTTATTTTTAACTATATTAATTTTCAACGTTTACACATTTATTGTTATAACTTCTTAGTCCTTGTGAAATTTGAATTATTCAGAAAGACTTAACTCCTGGCCTGTTCAAAACCATATAGGTTAAAGATCCATACATACGAATATAGACCTCATGAAGCACAGGTCAACAGACTGTTCGCAGCATAAGCTTAAAAAATAGCATTGTAAAATTGTAGTTGATATGCAAAATGTACTTTTAAATTATTTTTTTCATTTCTACGATTTTTTTTTTATTAAACCATGAATGTATAATGTGGTAAAATAAATAAAAATTAAAAACAGACTAACTTGTTTTTTTTTCTGTGGTATTAATAATGTATGCTGTAACAGACGTTAATGTCACTAGATGTCACTCGAATGTAAGACAATAAGGTTAAGTACCTATAAGTACACAAGCTTCAATACTATAGTTAAAAGTGGAGTATATCATATAATAGAGAAAATATAAGGTTTCTAAATTTTTCATTAATAAATCTATAAAACATATACTGTTATTAACTTAACGTTACTTGTTGGTTTGACACATATGTATACTCTTGCCAGTTGTTCTATTTTCACAGAATTAAAAAGGATCGGCCGGTCCGCTTCCTCAAAATATCATCGGAGTGATGTGTTGGAGAACGATCTCTCCAACCTTGATCAGTGAGATACCATTTTAGAATGAAGAAAGTTGCAAACCCTTGTTTTGGATGTCATAACTTCTCTTTACAGTGTTGCCTCAGCATGGTATCTTTTCTACTTGGCATTAACGTATATATCTGGCAGTAACAGTTTTCCTGTCTATAGGTGAATATGAGAAAGTGAAAATGTATTGAACATTTTAATTTTGGTTAAAAATATTTTATCCTACTCATTACTACCACGATATTTAATGTTTTTTTTTTCGAACTGACAAACCCTGTTGAGCCTGGGGCCTCTACAGATTCACCGGACTACACGATATTGAATTAATAATAGACAATTTGTTCTTAACGAAAGGCTCTCTCACAATAATAAATTTAAGTACGGAGATGTCTATAAAAATCACTTAGCCCTGTTTGCAGCAAAAGGTTTCGGTTCGTTTATGTGATCATAACTAAAATTGTCTTATTGATGACTCCTTCATTGCAAAGGCGAAGATCTATGATGAATCAATGTATTGTAACTGGATATTCTTCTTACTTGTTCATCTATTATTTGTGTTAAATACAAGGGATATGTTAGTAAGGAGCCTGCTAATTAAATTAGCGCCTATTAAATTTAACCAAGATATGTATTTATAGCTTTATGTCTAGTACAAAGTCCTGCCATCTTGCATATCCCTACCACCTTGTAGATCCTTATTTCTTCGCAGATCATCACTAGTTCGTAGATCTCTACAATCCGGGATCTGATTTTACAGTACGATCAAGGAACATAAACCAAAAACTATTGACATGAATTGTTTTACTTTGGTAGTTTAAATTACATAAAAAAATGATTGTGCTTTTTAGACAACAAGACTGAAGTAAAACTTCTTTAGCTCCATCTATATGTATGTATATATATATGTACATGTATATAGATACATAAATTTTTTGTTCAATCAAAAATTCACAAAATATGAACTTTTAAATTAATTTACAATTGCATTCACTTTAAACGTAGAATATTTAATGTGTTGACCAAAATATTAATTTATAAAATTGTTCAAGAACGAAATGAAATTACGAAATAAACAAGAAATCACCGTTCGCGTAACGTTAGCAAGCTCGCAGACGAACTACTTACTAAAATATACATATATATTTCATGCACTGGCTATGAGAGGAAGAGAGAAAGCAAATGTGAGCGCGCATATATTTCTCTTGCTCTTACAGTGTGATACAGACATAGACTCGCACTGTGTCTTAGATATACGAGACGTAACTGTCTCTGAGAGAAAGAGAGAATGAAATGTGTGTTCGCACCTCCGTCTCTTACCTTTACAGTAATATACGAAACATAACCCTCTCTCTTTCTATCTTCGCTAACTTATATCTCCCTCTCAACTTCCGTTCGCCTCACCCGATCACACTTTTCGTAACGCTTTCGTCACGCATTCACCAGTTTACTTCCCAAGTCAAGCGAGCGTAGTTTTACTTCAACAATCTTAGTTAGATATACACTACAGTCAACATACGGACCGTAATGGGTCTGTGTAATATATATTACAACATAATGAAAATAAAAACGAATAAAAAGCCACATTCAGCAATATTTTAGCTCTGAGGTTTTGAACAATTTGCTTCATCACTCGGAATAATGTGCGCGGACAGGCTTTCAGCTTTTATCCGAGTCCGCTGCCGCGGCCGGCTACGGCTCGCGCGTGTGAATTGAACTTATATGTAGACGTGAGAGCTTTTTGTATGCAAACTTTAATTAATCATGGTTTGTACTTGTAATTCGGGATTTTGTTAAAACAATATTAAATGCATTTATTCGAGTACCAAACTGCACGTAAATGAATAGAACATTTAAGTTGTTTTTCATGGAAAAGGTTCTTATTTTATCCATTTTACTCGCCATTAGACGGCACTAGAATGTATTTTATAGTGAAATTTAATACAGATAAAGTCATGGGCTATATCTAGTGTTATATAAGATATTTAAAGAAATCATTAATACTGGTATGTTACTGAAAACATGTTAAAGACTAGTACTAGTTCGTAGATATTTTATAAGAGTGTACTTTATGATAATAATTTATAAAAATCAAAAACGTAACTTTTAATTCGTGATTTTTTTCTGAATCTGCAGTTCTGAAGACCCTCGTACTAACATATTCCTAAATTAAATTTGTTTATAATACATATTACTGCTACTTTACCTAGTATCGTATTTTAGAACCATTACATCTTCTCCATGTAAAAAAGATGCGCTAACTGGTGTGATATGACCATTTTTTACAACGTGATGGCGACTATCATATACCTGCTGTAACACCACATTCTGGGATCGGTCGGTATTTAGCTAGTAATCAAGTGAGATTATATAGTATCCATACCCAACCGCACCACCATAATTCACACCGTGAAACCTGTCACAGTGACTGTATTGTGGTTCGTTCATTTTGTGATCTCCTACTTTATATATCTAGCTACCGCGGGCTTTATAAGTCGACGTGATAATCACGACTGGCGATACATTAGCTCTAGGTCGCTGATGTTTTTAGATTATACTGTACATGCCATCAAGTACAAAGTTATCGCTTTAACAGAAATATACCGTCAGTTACATAGACCTTTCCATAAAACGCCATTGGAACCGATACTCGGTCCACCGCATCCAATCGAACTTGACAGCCGGTCGCTTCACTTTGTAAGGGGCATTAGTGTAGTAATACAAAGTTTTCCTAAACGCAGCACCTACTTCAGAACTTGTTTATCTCATTACTTAAGAAGAAATACGTTCTACGAGCAATTTGTAGAACAAGTATTTCTGTCGTACTTTGCCTGAACTATCAAATAGAACGCGAGAGAGACAACTGCAGTTGGAATTGAGTTTGCTTAGATAAAATAGACGAAATCACGGTTTTGTATTCCTCTGTTTCCTCGAATCGAACCTGAACCAATTTTCTCAAAATACATTTTAAGAAAGAGTTTAATTGTGTCTGCATGTTTTTCATTTATATATCATTTTATGATATTAATTTATCTGATGTTTGAAACTGGCGATATTTTTGTGTAAATTGGCACTCAGCCAAAGCAGGCAGCCAATAATAATCAGGATACTTATGGACGTCTGAGACCACGAGCCACGTATAAGCCACGTATTTCAAAACGTGTAAAGTGTAGTACGAGTCAATAGTAGTCAATAGCACGGATGTAAGTCAATAATAATCCCTGGGGCAGGTATACTTATATTGAATAATACGTCCTCAATAAATAATGCTATGAATTGCTTCGTTGTCCTTACGTCTTCACAGACGTTGAAACTATTATTACACACTCTCGGGAGCCATGTGATAATATTACACAAAAGTTTTACTAAAATGTGTTGTAGTTTGTATATTTTCGTAAAACTGTCTAGACGGGGTTACTTCAATGTGAAATGGCAGATTTCATGCAAAAAAAACCCAACGAATCATGCAATTTTTATGTAAATTTACTTCATTAGTCTTTTAGTGACGAATGTGGAGTGTAAATAATATACTCCTGGTTTTTAATCAAACGTGCCTTTTTAACGTTTAAACAGCATTTTGGTAATTTTGCACGAAGAAATTACAAGTGCGACGCTCTAACTGTGATAATAAAAATGTTTTTTATTTAAAAAATACTAGAATAAAATACACTACATATAAAATATACACTACATAATAATACACGAAAGAGTGCGGGAGATGGACCCTGAGGCTCCTTTGGTGCGCCGTAGCTGTGCCCAATGCCTCCCTAACATGCCTTCAGGTAACGGGCGCGGGGGCGACCGTTACCGTTAAAGGAAGGCCCGAGACGTAGAAGCACGATCTCAGCCGCCGCTTTAACGACATAGAAGCGTGGGGAGATAAATCTCTCTTCCCAAGAGGAGGGTCCCCGTATCACCACCTTGCGGGTGACTTAAGCGCGTGGCCAGGGTCACGGAGTATGCTCATCGTGAATCCGCACCTTGGTCCACATACGCGCTGAGCGGCAGAGGGGTTTTTAGTCGGTACGAGTCCGACATAACCCTCACGCTGTCCCCTGGCAGTGTGAGGGTATCCCATGAAGGATTTTTCCCTCTATAAAGAAAAAAAAAGGTACATAATACATACTTGCTGTCTACATATTGAAAACCTTTAATGAATTCGTAACAAAGTGTTGTAATTCGTTAATATTTTACAAAGTTTTGCACCTGATACTCTAAGTTGGGTGGAGACCGAAAACTTCTGTACCCGATGTGTTACAGTGGTTACATCGAGCTAAATTATTCATGAGACCGAGTCGGCTTCTTTATGGACTGTAATGTTGTGATAGTTACTGAGTGAAGGGAGATGAAGGTATTACTGTTTTATGGGCCGAGATATGCCTGCAGACTTAGTATATGTTATACCGAATGATTTGTTTTTGTTAAAAGGCTTTGATACTAAAAATGAAACCGTTTTTAATAGTTCTGTGTTGTTATTGGTATAAATATGTTTAACTATAACATAAGTAGCTTTGAATGATGTCGGAAATTATAAAATACAAAGAAAAGGATCTTGCTCTTAAACGCTGCGTGAGATGATAGAGTATTCATTCAAGGAGGTTCTCATAGTTAATTGCCTTAAAATACTTAATCGGCCAATGTTCAGGTATTTTACGCATTTATGAGGAACTGTTAAACATTTGTTGTTAAGTGTTTACGCTCAAAATCAAAACCGCAACACATGGAGCGTGACACCTACGCAAACAGGCCAATGACAATAGAGCGCAAAACGTCCGTTATCAGTCATTTTGTAAATAGTGAATTACACGCATCATATCAGACGACACACGTATTTTTATTTTATTTTAAGCCGACACATGTAGCCTCAAAAGGCGCAAACATTAAGCACTATAGTTACTGTTTATAGTTAGTATAAAAAAACGGCTGATTTAATCCTATAGAAGTGTTTTGAAACCGTGCAAATGTCAAAACATTATCATATTGTTAGAGTATGGAACAATTACAAATTATTATTTTAATATAAATTAGTTATTTTATTGACTTTTAGCATATTGGCATATAACATCGCTCACATATATTATTTACTCTCACAACGACATACAGACCACAATATTCGTTGAGTTCTCACCCAATCAAAAGTAAATCAACTTATCCTTTGAAAAAACATAACGTCAAACGTAAATTCAATTTCACCATTGGATATGGAAAATAATGTGTAAATGTTAAAAAAATAATAATATAACGCCTCGATATACGTGCTACATTCAATTTATTCTTCAGTAATAATTTACATAAATAAAGAATTGGATGTGCGTTTTCTATAAACCTGGTTCTAAGTAAATTCGTTATTTGTTTCTAATTTTTTTTATTACTATACATGTTTAGTATGCGCACAATTTCATCTGATAGTAATCGACAATGTGAACCAATATGGTTACACGCTAGGCGTTGAGGAATTGGCTCATCAATTGCAGCGCCGGTAGATACTGATACGTGCATCACACCTAACTTTCAATTGATAATTGGCTGTTAATCACACTGACAATAGAAAATATACTGTGCTATTTATATTATAATATGTTTCTTTACTGAAAGTTCGGGGTCAATCGATACGATAATCTAAGCCGTCATAGATACATGCGTTTGCTCATATGGGAACATACCCATACTACATGACCCGTTCAGGGGGAGGGTCTTCTTATATACTATAGATGGTCACCAAGGGGAGGGTGGAGGCTAAAAAATTATCAAATATGAGTCACGTAGTATGGGTACGTTCCCTATATATTAATATAGTCCTTTAATTTATAAATGAAATACCTAATTAAGCTTTATCGTACAAGACATAAAATGTACGAAGGGTACTGAATTTGGTCACACATAAAATTTAATTACAGGCCTGTCTCTCGTTCTGGTCACGTACACGTAAACCACCAAACCACAGCCAGCTTCAAGTAAAGCAAATTATTACATTCACAAATGTAAATACGAATTTAAATATTCTAAAGAGATATACGCTTAAGATTCGCATATAAAATAATCATATTTTTGGAAGGTTTAAAGTCTATACTGACTTATATTTATGTAATTTTTTTAAATTATAGTTATGATGTACTAGCTACCTGCTCCGGCTTCGCACGGGTGTACAAATAAATTAGACCAAATGTTCTTCGTACAGTACGATCACGTTATGAAATAAAATTGGCAACTGAACGACAGTTTGTCAATTATGTCAATATTTTCGAAGATCTCCATACTCTTTTCTGTCTTTTTTTACTTTTTATAAAGAGAGTTTTTAACATAAATCTTTCACTTTTCCCTATGACTTTTAAAACATTCTCTTTCATACAAATTCTGTCCTGACAATTATAAATATAACAAAAGAATAATTAGCAACATAGGTGCAGCAACCACTCTCAAATGAAATGCTTACATACTATATTAGATAATTGATTTTTAATTATAATGATATAATAGGACTAAAATATAACTATTGTTTTTTAACAGATAAAATTATTCCTTAACTAAGAAATTAAGAAATTTATTGCATCTCATATACATTTAATCTAATACCGAATATTTTGAATAAAAAACGCATGTACATATATTTGAACATATGTCCATCAACCACGCTCAAATACCGGGACGAATTCTAACAACATTTGGTTTAGGAGTCGATTATATCGTGAAATAGTACATAGGATTTATCGCTTCACGAAGGGAACGAGTTACAACTAGTAATCTATCTAATAAATCGAAATAAATCTGTAGTTCTCTCTGTATATTTAATCGTTGTCTGAAATTTTGTGATAGATGACAACCACAAAGGACACTGTTTGCGAATATAATGTTAATCGTTTTCTGTTTGTATGTACGTCCGACTTTTATTCAACAACGACCTTAACCGATTTTCATGACATGTCATTTCAATATTGATAGCTTATAAATATAATCAATAATAGTTGTAGAAATCATAAAATATAGTAATATTTTAGTAGAAAATAATTGATGCTTAGCGATTGTTGAGTCGTGGGTCGATATTAATATTTTTTATACTATTATTATTTAATATTTTGCGTTTGACCACAATCTCATCTGATATTAAATGACGATATGGTGTAAGACAGTAAACACATTAAGCCTAGAGGGGACTGGCACTCAAGTGCATCTGCTGGAACAGCTTGAGGATGGTAGCTTGCCAGTCGGACTTAGAAAAAGCCTTACCATCATATTATGGCTTCATCGCAATATTTACCTTAACCAAAAGCCCCGATTCAGTCGCAACACGTTATCCACTAAGACACCGTAGTTTCAAATTATTTTATATAGAATATATACGAGTACATTATATTCATATTTTATTATAAAAGGATACCGAAGACCGGGCAAAGTGGAAGAAGTGAAGTCGGAAAGCGGACCCTAGTACTAAGTCGGAAAAGCACTAGGAAGAAGAAGACAACTATTATATAAAATGATAAAATAAGCTATATAATAAGCTGTGCTATAATAAGGTAGCTATGTGATAACTTTGGAGATATTCCGTTTTACTACTGCGAAGAATTTTAATTGTAAGCTTTGGACTGGTTATTAAATTTTCTGAATTGTTACGATTCTCAACTTTGTAGTAAACGACACGTGTGTACACCGCATACCTCTCGCTTCGCATAACATGAACCGTTATTACATTCTCGCGTGAAGACGCTCATTCCATAACAATTTTCAACGAGGTTCGGTAACACAAAGCATTGACAGCTGTTGAAATGTATGAAAGTGTCCTATTATGGTTGAGTTGAGGTTAAGCCTCGAACAATTTCGTATATACGAGTATAATGTCAGGAAATATTTAGATGACATTTAGTTTTAGACTAATTTTCTATACTCATATTGTAGCTTACATAGTATATTTAAGCAAATGGTATGTTAAAACGAAAATACGTACTGTTTTTAGAAGGGGCTGGGTTGGCCCTTATAAATAAATTTAATAACTTCGCTGATGAGATGTATTTCTGGTCTGTATCTCATTGATTAAATACGGAGTATGCGGATGCTATACATATAATTATAAGGTTAACCGTTTTTTTTTTATTATTAATTTTATTTTTCGTTTTTACACATTGGACTTTCTAATCGGAAGAGAATATTCGATACGCATAATGATTTCTCACCGTCGTGTTACATTATCATACAATGTTCTTTACGCGAGTGACAATCTAGAGACGCTGCTGCTTTGTATGAGGTGCTGAGTTGCAGGTTTGTTCACATTTATTATGTGGGGTCCTTATTTTATTTATTTATAGGTAAAGCCATCTACCGCTCCACGTTCTCTTTATTTCTCTGTCACGCCTTTTTTACTCCATCATATTTTTGGCGCATCCCACCTGTTGGGATCTATTTTTGCGGTCCTATCAACGCCTTCAGGGCTGTTCATAAAATACGTTCTAAGGAACCGTGACGTTCACAAGTGATTAAGGAATTTTGCAAATTTTTCTCTCGATTTTTTAAATTTTATTTGCGTGATATATTTTATGACCGGCCTTTAACTTACATAGAGCTTCTACTACTTAATCTGAAATGATAAAGAGTGTGGCCTGGCTTGACTTGAATAGATTCTTATTTTGCTTACTAATATTTAGGACAGTGTAAAAAAAAATTGAAAACTAAAATTTTAAATCTTGACATTGTATTACATGTGTATCATATTATATCTGGTATCAGTCATTATTCGCCATTACCACCATCATCCTTACCATTACCACTATGTAGATTTACCATACGAAGGTTAGTTGGCTTGAATCTGTACGACCTTATTAATACAACTTATTTACAAATATGTCATCTGAAACTCCAAAATAAGTAATATTAAGCCCTATTCCGAACACCACATAGCAGAATTTCATAACAAACATGACCCAATAATTACAACTGCATAAATGATGTAAGTCTAACTGTACAAACTATGTAAGTAACATCGTCTACTACAGCGGTATTCGTGTTTCCAGCTTCGAAATTTACAAGCGAGTGCATTTGCAACGCAATAAGCCGCAGAGATGCGGAGGCGGTAATTGCTTTAATTAGAGTCGTAACTCTCGACGTGGAGGAGATCACAGGAAAGTTTTAGTTTCACCTTAACTGATCGCTTAGTATCGCAATTCGACCGTAGTTCATATTTTTTTGAGTTGCAATATTATTGAAGTGTTTTTTTTATATACAGGGCACAAGTTTTGTAGATTAATAGATACATAAGCATTATGAAGTATGACGAATAGAAACCTATAATTGAAGAATACGAATAATCGATAGTATGGGGAAAAACTGTGTCCAAAATGTTTTTGTTGATGACAAACACTAATAGAAGTGTTTTAGTATATAGTCATGTAGTGGATTTTATATTTTATTCCTAATCTTGTGTTATTTGCCCCTATATTTTGTAATATTGGTGAAGTTTAATGTAATATAGTTTGGTTATTGTGCACAAGTGAAATGGATGGGAAAGAATGCCACGAAGCATGAATTATGACTTGCCACAAAAACTGCCCGGAATGTTCTAACAAGACGACCACCATCTTATTAGTTCATTGAAATTATCGCAAGAAACTTGTAATATAACTACCTACTTCAAAATGGTATCTAGTAATAATCTACTAGAAGATTTGTTGTAAAACATAAAATAAAACAACGCTAATAGAATGTCAATAGCTGTTGAACAAAAAAAAATGAACATCGATTGACATACAAAGGAGAATGAAGTACTGAAATATTTTGGCTTTCATTACTTATATATATCTAAATAACACGAAATGTGAATCATTTGATTGGTGAAGGCGTTACTTTGTGGAAAATTAACATTTATATATCCTTAAGTTGTGTTAATGTTATCCTTAAAATATTATACGTATTATTTATACCAAAAATTGTGTTCCGCGCAGCTAAATTCAGAGCGGTCAAAAACTTTAGCGAGGCTTGTAACTGAAACGCGTCATTGATTGACGGTTGAACCCGACGTTGACGGTTGGTTGAAATTCTCGTCGGTTGAAACTGTTGGTATGTAAGTGTAAAATAAAAAAATATATAATTACGTAATACTTGTTGCAGATTAACGTGAAATTACCTTGTAATATTTAATTCTGTATTTATATGCATTTTAAATTTATTAAACTTATGTCGATTGTACCTAGTCCTGTTACCATCGTTCATACTCCTATGACAAATAAAGTATATTCATATAAACGATAAGCTATTTAATATTTCAACAGTCCTTACATAAAACTTCGTACCCGCAATATACGGAAAGTTTGTTACAAAACTTTGAGGATGCATTACCTCTGAAATATTGACTAGCTTCGAAGAGTTCTTGAGTGCTTAGAAGCTTTTTTAATATTTGATGAAAGATTTGAAAATGTATAAGTTATTAGACATTATTAAATTCATTATGTAGTTTATCGGTTTCTTTATTAACGACCTATAAGAGAAGATAAGAGTAATACAGGGAAAAAATAGAACTTTTTTATTTTACAACAAGCACAGGAGATGTTTTAAGATTTTTGATGATAGCAAAAATAATCCAGAATAACAAAATACACCTAGTACATACTTTGGACTTATTAATTATATTGTTAAATGAATCAATTACAGAATAAATTATATTAACATCAAAATGCAGAGGTTATCGCAAGATGTCGATGTAAAACTTTCATAAACTACAAGCGAATAGCATAATAATGTCAACAGAATCTCTCATATAATCACAGATCATAAAAAGTAACAAAAAATATTGAACAAAATATGATATATATATATATATATATATATATATATATATATATATATATATATATTTTATATTATAGGGGGCAAACGAACAAGTGGGTCACCTGATGGTAAGTGATCACCGCCGTCCATAGACACTAGCAACACCAGGGGAGGTGAGAGTGCGTTACCGACCTTTTAAATAGGTGAGCATCCGGCGCTCTCACTGGCCGAACGAAACGTAACAGTGCAACCACTGTTACTTCACGTCGGTTTTCTGTGACAGGGTGGTACTACCCCGGGCGAGCCGACCCATTCATGCTGAAACCAGTAATAGCTTCAGCGTAGCTCTACCACCTATCTGATGGAATTAAAAGCGACCATCATATCGATCGTGATCATACATTTTAAGTGCACGTTTAATAAAGGCTTCATGCGACTTATTGCGATGTATATCATATAAAAGAACAAACACATAGAAAATCGTTTGAAATCACTAATATACGTAGAGGAAGGAATACACAAATAAAGTGAACTCAAACAGAAATTTAGCTGAAGTTTTTCACAGAACGGCTCTACTGTGCCACTGAGTATATTAAATATGACTTTTGTCATTTATGTTCGCAGATTTCACTGTCTGTGTTGCTGTATTCGACAGTTTTTACCTTAATTTTTTCACAGTGTTTCTGAGAATGATCTATATTTCGTTATAAAATGTAACTATCTCACTTTCTAGTTTCTAACGGTTAACGTGATAGTGTATCTTGAAACAAATATAAATCTAAAATAATTATTATGGGTAACAATGATTATTTGGTATATTTAGTGTGGGTAGATATAAATTGTACTGAGTGTGAGAATAAAAGTAATAAACTAGTTGTGAATACCGAGTATTACATAACATGATGTTGTCCTGAGAGGACGTTACTTCCTATCACGAAACAATATTTTATTTCCACATTATATTACTTATTGTACGTATCTCTGACGTTTTAAAAATGAATTTTCTATACTCGTATTGTCTTAATTATTTGTTAATTAATAATTCCAAATTATTTTAGTGTTAAATTAATAATGTAATCACATAGTCTATTTGTGTGTAGTGTCTAAAATCATATTGAAAATTTAACTTGTTTAATAATGTGCGAATTATTTACTATTATTGCACTATAGTGTAGTCGATTGTAATGTGTTTTTGTTGGACCAGACCGCAGGCTATTCATATTGAACGGAGGCATGCCAACATAAAATAAATTGTGGTACCTAACCATTGTGTGGATATTGCAACAGTGGGTACCGTTACGCTCATTTGTTATTATACAAATGTTTACTTTGGATAGTTAATATGAGCATAAATTTTATGAACATAAATTTTGTATCGTTTTAAATAAAACGTATTGTTATTTATGAATCTATACCGTTTGTAATACGTTGTAAAGAGTTTTAATATATTAAAATAGTTTTAATTTCATTAAATTTCTTACTAGTTACTAATCATACGATTTTTCATTATACAATATTATTTTATGTCGGTAGTTTGCTTTATTTCAACTGCAATAATATCGCTAGTCCTGTGAGAATTTAGAATTTTAGTAACGTATATGTAGTAAGTACTAAAAGCTCTGACAAAACTATGAACGTGATGTATAAAGTATTAAAATAGTGGTCCGGTGAAACTGTGGATGCCTTGCCGGGTTGACAGTGTAGTAAGTTCGAAAAAAAAAAAAAAAAAAAGTATTAAAATATGTCCATATTATATCTACAAAAAATGGCAAAGTATGACAAAGAAAAGCCGGTCTAATTTCTAGGCTATCTATTGATGACGTCATCACTCACACATTAGATGTGATTGTGATCAACCGGTTTGCTTATAGACAATAAATATTATTTGCGTCTATTATAACGAATGTGAAATTATCTGTATATTAATGTGTGATCCGTTTTTATGCAACTTGTAGATCATATTTCTCACCGGACTGTTAGAATACAAACTTATAATGTGACCTTTATGTGTTGTATTTTATAATATATAATTTTGGTGATTTAATATATATGAAAATAAAAACCAATTACCGTTTGTATATACAGAATGGTGCAGCCGTATTTGTATAATGTCAAAATGTTTACTTGATAAACTGAAGAAAAGTGGATTCGAGCGATTTTTTTTTCCGAACTGAGTATTTGCATGTCGGGCCTTCAAAGCTTCATCAGGCTGCCCGGGAGAATAATCCTATTTTACAGTTCTATCGCATACGGATAACCACTAAATCTGCCTAATGGAAAACTTGTGATCGATACCTAATAGTTATAAAAAGGCTTTTGTACGTATTTGTTAATTTCCAATTATAGACACTATTTAACATACATAAGAACCAATTTCCCAGTGCATATGAGTACATGATTTCAGAACGGTTATATTTACACTCCGTGTCAAATTTCTTGACCGCTCTGAATGTATCTTTAGGTTCGGCCTCGCACGTAGTACAGTCAAGAGGTTAATACAAAACTATGTCAAAATATTATTACTATAGGTATTTAAAATTGGTATTTATTAATCCTCAAGCTGTCTTCATTTTATACGGTACAGTATAATAAGTTTTTAGTTAGTTATGATTCAAGTATATATTTACATATTATATTAAGTAATAAGGATGTGGCAGTACAAAGACCACGTTGCTACTTTCAGAAGAATTTATATGTGAAATAATGATATGGCTCAGTTTGTATAGTCTTGTAAACGCTTTGAGAGCTAATTTACTAAAGCCTGTCTATTTGAACTGATATTGTATTTTAATTATATTTTTATGGAAATAGGATGCAGTCGGAGACTTTGGTACTAATATTGTTTTTTTCGGGATATTCGAACCAATACTAATAGTCCCAGTGACATTTTTATATTGCTGCTATTTCACAGGTGATAAATTAAAACGTACAATATTAAAAAAAATGATTACGAAGGGACATCTACCCTAGCGACCTTTTTTAACATCTTCGTAACCGTTGCATAGGCAAGCAAGGACAAAGGGCCTTTCGGGGACGAATACCTTTTTTAGCTACTCCGGCCACAACTGAATGTAAAAAAGGATTCTCGGACGAGTAATGATTTTTAGCTATATAGACTACAATGGTTTTGTTGCCCTTGATATTAGAGTAGTTGTAAATATCTATTTGTCAATAAATCAAGGAACTATACATGAGTTTCAAAGATTGTTTCCAGGTTTTTAAATCTTCATTTTCATATTTTACTAAAAAATAAGTAAAATTGAGAAAAAATAACAAGTATATTCTTAAATATCAAATAATTATTACTAATTGCTTGTTTTAGTATTTAATTAAAGTGGATAGAAAAGGAAAAAAATCATTAAAAAACAGTAAAACACTTGATAATAATTCGTATTCTAAAGAACCCATTTAAATTGTAAATAATTAAAATATAAAATATGCCAAAATCATAAAAACCAGAGCCAATTCAGTACTTTCATTAATATATTTGAAAACTGCGAACTTGAAAATATAAAAATCTGTATAGAAATCCAAGGCAACAAAAGAAAATGTTTTTTTTTTGTTTAGCTTTGTAATCGGAGCTGCTCGCGAATTCGTCTCCATTTGCATCTTTACAAAAGATAACACCGTATATTATGTTCATGTAACTCTAACAGCTTATACGGCGTACATCGGGCTAGCTCTCAAATGATAGGACTTTTTTAAATGTATTTGATACCTATTGTTCCATTTTGGCATTCTAAGGAATATGTATTAAGGAATATAGCAGATGAGCCATTTATATGTATGATATATTATTACTTTAAAGTTTCGTTAAAACCCGTTCAAACGTTTTCACGTGAAAGAGTAACAAACAGCGTTTCTTTCTTACAAACTTTGACGTTTATAATATTATTTAGCACGTGAAAAATAGCAGTGATTTAATAATCATTATGTGAGATTTGCATTAATAATATATAGAATTTGGCACGCAAAAATTGTTAAGGCTGGGACATTCTCTGTTGTTCTAATTTTTCGTAAAACTTTGAAACAGAAGATCCAGGACCAGGAGGTTAGTTCTAAGGTAATTCTGTGACTAAACTTGACATCTTCATATAAATAAATAACAAATGCTAGAATCAATGCTATTTTATACCTAAAATTTGCTTAATACTTGTCTAGCACAGATAATATTGGTTAATTATCAGGAAGTAAAAAAAAAAAAAATACCGGCGAGTTCATACAATTCATTTCGAAATGAAGTTCCTTAACGAGATTGGCGGCAGGAGTTGACTGGTAGAAATCATCACGTAAGAAAAAAGCGTTATACTGCCTCCATAGGACTTTTTCTTTCTGTTGTATACGAATATGTATCTGTGTGTACGTGTATGTGTGTGTGCGTGTGAGTATCAAAATTCGAGCAAACGAGCTTCGTGCGCTGCCGCTTGTATAATAACCTCAATTTTTATTGTGCGAAAATTATAACATATTAATGATATATGAACAATATTCCTAAAATATAAAAAAAACTTTGATTTCATTTCTTCTTTTAAGTTAAGGATTTGGATGCCCTGACCGTACAAAATTTATTTATTCATCTGTACCTTATACATATTTATAAACCCACTCTAATCAGTCGTTTATTTCTCGTGTTCAATGTGTAATGGAAATCTAAATAATCAGTTACATTGGATACATGATCCCGTTTAGGAAACCTCGTAAAATCGAAGCTTCAACGGTATGGCTTAGATCTCAGTTATTCAACACAATCCAACGTTTCGAACGGACGCCCTAGTTTAACTGGGATCCGTTACGATCCATCTACAAGGAATTTTACGACAGTATATATATCAGAACCTACAGTTATAACGTGCGTGACTATGTTTCCTTCAGAATAAAATATGATATATTAAAAAGTCTCTAATGTAAGCTTCTCTGTCACAAATCTCTAGAGATTATTTTTTAGAAATGTATAATTCATTTTGTTGTTCAATTGAACAAAGGTATAATAGATTCATTAATATAATGCATAGCTTGTAGTTATATATTGTAATTGATTGTAATTGAACAATACAAGTCAATATGTATCTGATAATGCTTATAATCGATTAACGTCGTCATACGTTTCTAATGTAATATATTTTAATCAATATTTATTACATATTAATATAAAGTCGTCCGCCCCGTCTGTCTGTCTGTCTGGATGTTCATGATAAGCTCAAAAACTACTGAACGGATTCTAATGCGGTCTTCACCAATAGATATAGTAGTAATTCACGGGAAAGGTTCAGGTATATAATTTGTCAAGGTTTTTTTTTGTATATTGGTTGAAATATAATGATAATTGTTGAAAGCATCGAAAAAAGTCAAGCCGCCTGGGAGCTTTCGTCGAAAACACTGCTAAATCCCTTTGAGATAAAACAAAACAATGTATACTGATATATTGCTGTTTTATAGATTTACAAAAAAGTCTACGATGGTATATAACTATCTTTTTAGAATAGCTTACTATACACTTCTATCTTCTAAAAATGGTCAAATATAACGTGGTAATTGGAAGGTTATATTATATGGATACAGTATTAATCCTTATCAAATAAAATATATTAGCTACCTTAAGCATTTCATGCACATAAGTATATATTAATTATTATCAGGGCAGGACAATGTCCGCCGGGCCTGCTAGTTAATTTATAATTTTTGCAGCTACTAATATTTTCCGTTTTTGTATGTTTTTGCAACTGAACTATTAAATACATTACGTATTTCCTACACATATGCTGTGGCAATAAACATTACTACCGATATGCATGTATCATTACTTATCATGAGCTATTTACAAAACTTAAGGGGTTGTAAGCAAACGTTAGTAATATATATAATTGGTCTACACAACAAGGTAATAAGTTACTCAATGTAAATTATACAATCGTCTATACACAACTAAGACATAAAATAAAAATCAAATAAATAATAAATGAGTTACCTTTGCGGTATCGTCGAGCTGTCTAGAGACGCTGAGACATCGGTGCGTGCGAAACCGTTCATCCATCACTTGACCTATTTCAATACAAAGTATCGTACTCTTTGTCTTCAAGTTGTATGTAAATTTGGGAAAATTGATATACCTACGTACACCTGCGATTACGTCCGTGTTAAATTACACTATAATGCATAATAAAAATAATAGATAAAATTATAGAAAATTGAAATACATTTTAAAAGTGCCAACTTTGTTTGGAGAAATGTTCTTGCAGTGTGTCCATCTTGGATATACCGTTATATACTTTTATATAGGGAAGAGAACAGAAACAGCTTAATATATTGGTTTGTTTGAATATACTCTTTGTTGCAACCATTCAGATTTCAATAATTATTGTTGCATAATACAGTATATCCTTTGCAAGTTATACTTTAAGGAAGATGGCAAAAAAATAAAGTTATAGAACCTATGAAGGATTATGAATTAGGCGGATTTTATAAGTAAATATTCAACTTGTAGATGTTTATATTAATTCTTACTCATTTTGACTGAACTTTATTGACAAATTAAAAATAGTTTATTCAAGTAAGAAGGTGCTTATGAACGTCAAAAACTACCACCGGATCGGAAAACTTCGGACAAGTCATCGTGAAGAACCGGCAAGAAACTTGATCGGATTTATCTTTTTAACACACATATAAAAAATACATGGACGATACAATCGTTTTTACTGGATGCACAGAGAAAGGTGTCATTTTCAAACATCACCATCGTTCATATATTGATCCACACTATAAAAGCCTTTTGACACCAAAACCAGCTAGACATGGCACTTAAACTTACAGTCCGACAAATCGATAGTAAACTCTTTGCATTTTATTGAAAAATATAACCCTATTCAGACAAACTCTTAAAGTCAGTAACTTTTTTTTATTCTAGCTATAGCGATAATTAGTTTCAAGATTATGAAATCAAACGTTGCTTTGTTCGAGATGCAGAGGTTCATTTTTTTTTAAATTGTGGAGTAAAAATATGTACTGAAATGACTTGGAGGGATTATCTAATTATTTCAACTTGTAGTGGGTTGAAATTCCGAGCAAAGGAGGTTTTTGAGGCTTGAAGGGAAAAAAGTACAAAACATTTTTTTAAGTTTCGGAGTTACAGATTCTACTGTATTAGACTCTATATAGTAAGGAAGGTTATGGGTTATCTAATGTTACGCTACAACTATTAGGAGTGAAGTAATTACCATGTAAAATGTAGGTCACACGAGTAAACGAGAACTTACAAATAGTCAGGGTGGGCTGTAACGACAGTCGCGACGATACGGATGTCCGCTATAGTGTAAAATAAACGTGGATAAGACGGGGCAGAGTCAGTACATTATAATGTTTACTGTCAGCAAACTTAAATGCACATTACCATTAATTATTACTAGTATATGACATCAGGCTGTAAGATATCCATTGCAAGATCAGAGGCTTCTTAACGAAGAAAGTTATGAGTATAGTCACCACGCCAATCCACGACGATTTGACGAGTGTCAATTCCGAGAAAATTCACTCTTCTATATGTCCACGGGAACATTTCTCAGGATCAGGTTTCCCCGCTATGTTTTCCCTCACCGTCAGCCGATAGTGTTACCAGTTAAAAATAGTAAACTGACGCGATTAACGATAAGTTCGTCCGTCGTTCGGGGTAGGAATCTGTGGACATCGAATCGGCATAACGCTGGTGAAACCACTGTACCAATGCAACTTATATAACAATAGATATTATACATACGACGTAAAAGTTTTAATTTAATTTATTAGTGCTATAAATTTTATTTTTATCATATTTGCGCTAGGACTACAGCCAAATATAGAGAACAATTCATGGCGGGGAGCCAACTGAGCAGGCAGTATGTCAGTCAGAAGCGAGACGTGACTTATCAAGCCTTACCATCTCGAATAACTATAGCTAGGGACTCGGCCGATCGCTCTACTCGATCTCGTGAGGGGTGGCTAGCAGAATTGCCATTTCAAGCCTACGTGCCAATTTAACAGACTACCCTATTTACCCTAGGTAGATTACAATGAAATGTTAGTTTGGAAACAACAGAGGTCATTTAACATGGAAACATCTAGAAAAATTAAAACGTCTGTAACGTGTAACAGGGTCTGAATCTGAAAATTGATATGTACAATAAATTACCGAGGAAGCTGACTTAATTGATTTTTTATTTTAAATAGTCCATATTGTAGTTTGAAGGAATTTATGAACTTATGAATAATAATTGAAATACTGCTTAGTAGGGATATGTAAAAATCTAAATTAATGTGTTGTTTGACCTTATTTAGTATGGTTACTTTTATCGTTTATAGAACTTGGTGTACATTATTAAACAAATTACCTGTTATGACATGAAAAATAAAGAATTATGAATAATTAAATACACTATTTTTCCTTTAACTTTTCTAGGATTCCGCCATTTTTCACATAAATTCTACACATATACACTGATATATCTAAAGACATAAGTTGAATTGTAGAATAAATTCCTATGTACTAACTATTAAGCAAATAAGCTTTGATTTCGAGATATACATATATAAAGTTCATTTAGTGCACATATATTTTTAAATATTCGTTTTCGCTTGCTACTTTTGTGTTAATATACATTTAGAATATAATGTTACTCGCTAATAATCTTGCTTCCCACAGATAAAATGGGTTTCGAATATTTTGAGTTTATTTATTATAAAGAAAGAAAACGGAATTTTCTCTTTATCGTAGGAGTATAGATAAAATTCCTACATAGAAATACAACTTTTTCCAAATGTAAATAATGATACATTTTCCTATAACATTCGGACCGATAAATTCCGTTACTTTGACATCTTATTCGATAGCTTACACATTGTTAGGTATGAGAGTACAAATGTAAAAGCCTACAGAATTTTATATCGATAATATTTCGGAATGTATACGTCTCGATACTAGGGAACGAGTATAATACAAGAGCCATTCGATTTAGTATAACTCCAAAGCCAAAATAAAAAACAAACTGGCCATTAAAATGATTTCATTCTATTTTTTTAAATTAAATTATATTTTAATAAATATAATTGAAATACTAGGATTGTTGGTTATATAAAGTTGTATATCACCAGGTTGGCTAGCAATCATCAAAATCAAAATTTATGCTAGGCCAGTAATTTCAGATAGGGCTGTGATTAAACATAACAACACGTTTGATTGACTTCTCAAAATGGTGACTTATGCATTGTTAAATCTGTTTCATTTTTGTTAAAAATATCTTTTTAATGAACAAAATGTTTTAATGCGAATAACCTCCATTAGCGTTAACGCGTCTCTCACAATGTTGAATTATGTGATAGTAAAAAAGGAATTTAACGACAAAGAGCTAACTATCCATTCCTAATGTTCTTTGTATGATACAGATCATAAACTCAGTTATGGAATACAAGGAAGTTATATACTTACAACTCAAAAAAAAAAAAAAAAATTTCACATTAACCTCTTCTGCGCTGTAAACTATACGCTAGAAACTTTATAAAAAACAACTATAAATAAGTTTAAAGAAAGATCACAATCCTTGTCATGCGGTTTCACTAGCGGTTTATATCTCCCGTCCTTGTTTTCCAATACCTCACAGCTACACGCTACACGGCTCGTCCGCACTGTTATTATATTCTCGCTTGAAGTACTTTCAATTTTATGCTTTATGTGGTAATAGCTCCGTTTTTAAGGGTCATACCGTAATATAGACTACTAGCAATTTCCCGCGGTTTCACTCATGTTTTCTACGTAGTAATTGTTTTCGAATATTTAATTTATAAACATATATAAAAGAATAAGTGACTGATGGAAAAATGACAGATTAACTTGCCAATTTTCATCCTCTTTTCCATTACTTTAGAGGTTGAATTTCCACAAATCCTTACACATTGCTCACCTACAGTGTAAAATGTATCCGCATATAATCTTTGCGACCCTAAATCTTCAGTAGCTTGGACTGTGCATTCATATGTTAGTCACTCAGTTAAATGCATAATATTACTTTTACAAAAAATTAAACCGACTTCATTTTTTATAACTCACCTATTTATTTCAAGACATAGTCTTTATAAAAAATGATCACCTCCTCCTTTTTTGAAGTCAGTTACAAAAACGAAATCAAATAGAAACAGTATTTCCAACAGCATATTTAAACGAACTAATAGCCCAAAAAACCTTCCTTAGCTATATATTATTAGTGTTGTGTGTCACTCAAATAAAATTGTTTTATTTTGAGCAATAACAACATTTACTTTGGTAAACTCTGTTTTATAACGTCAACAACGTAAGTATAGCTGATAACAATAAAACTTAATAGGTAGTTTCGCGAAACAAAAGAAACGGTGTTAGTGCTTCATTTATTTTTTTCTGAAATGACAGAGACATTTTATATCGCCTTTTTATTACCAAGTATGATTGTACAATGTAGTGTAGTATATAATTCAAGATCGTATGGAGTGATAAGACACGCTTCACTCCCGACAGCCGTATTGCCTGTCGAATTGGCGTTTTGCCATGATTCAACCTTAACAAGCCAACAACTTGGCCATATTCCCATTAATTATGTAATGCAATTAAAATCTTGTTGTTATATGAGAAGAAATTAATGAATAACTATTGTTCTAGTAACGAATAAAAAGTGTCGATATGTAACAATTCGATTTAAAAAACAAATGCCTCTGAGTGAAGGTTTGTGTTGCAAATAATAGCTTGTTATTTTTTTTAATGTAACATGGAAATTTGTAGGTTCGGTTTTATTTCGGAATCTTTATTAACCGTAAGGTTTTAATATGTTATAAGTGTATGTTTAATACAGATCTAGATCAAATTTTCACTTATAAAAGCATTGCGTTATACTCTAGTTCTGTTTGTTTGTTAGGCTTTCACGTCTTGCACGTAGCCTGATTTTCGAAAGTGATTTATTTTTAATATTACTGTGTTTGCTTAAGGGTCTAGATGAAGGGAAAAATAGCTAAAAAAATCACAATATTTTTTTTAATTTCGTTGGAAAGAATATTAAGCAACAGTAAAATACGTACAGCCAACCTATAAAAAAAACTAATAGTAATGTGAACATTCGTTTTAAAAGATTGGTATCAACATTGAAACTCTAGTTTATTAAGGGTTAAGTACTCAATTAATCATCATGAAATTTTTAATACACGTTATCAGGGGTACATAAAAGGACATAAGGTACCATTCGTCTAGAAAAATACTATACCCGAGGAATAGACCAAATTTAGATTATAGCAAATGAAATAGTAACTGACCCACGGGCTATTAATTTTATTAATTAAGCTATTCATTTTTCCAATGGTAAAAACCAGTATAAATTCACGTGGAAACAGAAAGTGGTCAACGTAAAAATGTTAAAGCTTAATTTTATCAACTTTTTACTTAATTAATTGGCAAATGGAATGGAAGCGTGAAAGCTCTAATTTAAAATTCCCATAAAAGTCTACTTTGAGGATTAGGTAAAGAATGTTTCCCTGAAACTTTCTTTTGAAATGAAAATTGTTTTTCATAATATTCTTCACTTCGGTTTCAGGGAGTTAATATTTATAATGGGTAAATTTTTAATAGGTTAATTAAATAGAAAATTGTCAGGTTTAGCATAAAACTTCTTATTTTATTAGTAAAGTGAAAGCGAACTTAAGTCACCAATATATGCACATACTTTGACAAATAATGTCGAACAACAAACTAACGAAGAAAATGAGTACAATTCTTCTCTTTACATTACTACCATGTAATGAAATAAAATGAAAACTGAACAACTGAAAATCTGTCTGTTTTCTATCAGTTAAATCAGACTTTTGTCTCATACACTCGTGGTTTGTATGGAGATTTTTAACCCAAATTCTTTACTTTTTCGTATGATTTTTCAAACATTTTTTTTCATACAAATCGTGTCCTGACAATTATTATAAACATATCGGGCGGATTACTATTGCCCTGAATCCGTACTATTGACTTGTACTAATTACTGGCTACAATTTACCCCGTTCTGAATCACCATTAGTTAGAGGTATCGTCTGTTCCGGCATCTTGATTATTATAGGCTGCTTTGGCTGAATGCCTTAAATGGCAACCGACGACTAAACACTGGGCGTATCTCGAGCCTAGGTTCCTACCCCGTATTGGAGCCCTCGACCTTTCTGCTTACACGATACAGTGACTTACAGTCATCACACCTCACACGCACACAGTTGGAGGGTTTTATTTTTTTTCTGTCACGTCGTTTAGTTAATGTTTGTATTAGCCAAATTGCCAAATACGAATTACATGTATGAGTTGTGCTCGTTGCTCAATCGGATGAGTGGCCTATACGTTCCTCTTAGTAGTTCAGTGAAGCTGTCAAGGTCCTAGGGCTAGCAGTGTAGGTCAGTTAGAAAAAGAAACAGGGCATTCTCGCTCAGATCGTTGGACTATACACATCTACGGACAATTCGTAACTATATTCGGTATTGTATTTCTGTATCGAATAACGTTATATTATTAATATACGATTGATCTTGGTGGATTGATCAATCAAATCATTACCATTACGTCACTATGGATGACGTCATGTTTTACATGGACGCCATTTTTCCTTCGCCGCGACAAACACAACAAAAATATAATTATGCAAATAGGTGCAACCGTTGTAGTCTGTTATTGAATTTTATTAATATAAATTGTAATTATAATCGGAAACAAACACTTATGTAGCAAATCCTTTTTGATATCTATTAAGTCTCGAGCACAAGTTTTCCATTAGACAGATTTGTTGGTTATCCGCATACGATAGACCTGACAAGTGGGACTATTCGTTCCAATCGATTGTTTTCATATCATCTAGCGAAAATATAATAAATATTTTCGGAATAAGCAACAGTTTATTATTGGTACGTTTCTGCAAAGGACTTTGTTTTGTAAATAGCCTAGATATTTAATATAATTACGCTTTGTGTTTGAAGTTAGTCTGCTTTGTTATCGAGTACGTGGTAAGATAATGAGTAGTACAAGCAACAGCTTGAAGTCAGGTAGGCCTCGAATTTTTAGTGGTTCTTGAAATAACATGTGTACCTACATGTTATAAATAATATACATTTAAAAAAGCTTTAGAACGCGTCGTCAATTATACGAGTATTTTAGTTGTTCGATATTTTTTTTTTATGAGATTGGAGGTATACGAAAAAGCGGGCTACCTGATGGTAAATAATCACCGCCGCTTATGGACACCTCCGACACGAGGGGCATCACAGATGCGTTGCCGGCCTTTGAGGAAGGAGTAGGCTCGTTTCTTGAAGGTTTTTGTGGGTTGTATTGGTCCGGATCTCCACTTTATTATTTTGATTGTAATTATAATGCTTGCATATTTAGGGCAAACAAAGAGTACAATCGCTGAAAGGGTCAAAGACTATAATAACTGCAGTAAAAATTTAGAAACATAGAAGATTGTCGTTGCGGAAGAAGAAGAGGATCTTAATAATTGAATTGAGTTGTATGATTCAGAAAGTTAACTTAGTGACTTTACTTTTATAAAGGTTCGACATAAATCATGTTTACAACCAAATATAACATCATATTTATATGTCTAGGAGTATGTTACTCTTCTTGCCGTACTTATGAAAATGATCCGAAATAATTTTGTGACTCATGTGAAACGATACATCTTCTTTCGAGTAATGTATTAGCATAAATTGACTTAACGTAATACGCTCAGCTAAGGGAAGTATTACATTTGTGTAAATATTTACCATACAACCGCATCGCTTGCCATTATTACGTGGTACCTGATTTCATTGCTTTCGTATTTCAACGAAGCTCTCGCTTAAGTGGAGGAATTCTTTGTATGTGTAATATTTTTTCCAAACATCAGCGACGGGACGTGCAGGCCCTTGTTTATTGGATATATTGCTATTCTTGTTCTAGTACTTTCGTCCCGAATATTTTGAACAGTTCCCTTGTTGTACATCATATTATATACTTTTGTTTGAGTTAAGTATTGGTTTTTGACATAATATGTAGAGGTACAAGAGGTAATTTTGTTATACGGATTTAGTTGGTTTAGGTCTTTATAGAGATTATATTATAGTTAGCCTACAAAAAAAAAACCAGTAGATAGGTGTATGTTAGGATACATACACCTAACGGTTTGATCTATGCAATTTAAGTTTAACTACAAAGGTAAACCTGAGCATGTATGTTGCATAAATGTGTAGGCATCCACATGTGAAAGGGTAAGCTGAAGTAAAAATATTTTTCATCTGTGCAGTTTTAAATCCCTAATCTTCAGGTAAAACCGAAGTTATGCTTGCGCCTGTAAAGATATCAGTCGATCTAGACAGGTCAAGAATTTACAGCGTGTAAATTCATAATTATTAACGATTAACTTGTCCTATTCAATATGTTATCTTGGAAAAACACGTCATCAAAATCGATAAAAAAGATAATCAATATAATTAAAATTATATTAATCATTGATTGGTTGAAAATGCTATTGTTTAAATGCGTCTAAACTTTAAAATTAGATTGAAAAAGATTCTTTCTTAAGCTTATGATAGAAATGTATTAAATTTTTCCAAATTCTGACGTGTTAATTATCAGCATTCTGGTTGAACTACTGCAACAAATCCTTTAAATTAATATTATACACATTGCAAATATCTTTATTACAACATTCACGGATCACGAGTAAATAATAAATTAGACATATCATTTCGTTTTCGTGTTAAATTAAAAGATTTCGTAAAATCAGGTTTTATTCTGACGCTTTACTTATAATTTAACTTTGGAAGCATTAATTAATCAGTGTAAATTATACGACGTACAAATGCAATATAAATAAATTGCTCCTGTCTATTGTTAAACATGAATATTTAATATATTTAAATAGAATTGTTCATGAAATGTAATTATAATAAGCTCGCGTTCGTTATTATGAACATTAATAGAACTTTGTTCAAATGACGGTACTTATAAAATTGTCTTATTTATGTCCGTTTTACTTACCCGAGACAAAAGACTGCCTATTAGCGTTAATGCTCGTATTACTGCGGTATTATGGGCTCGTATATCACTTTGAAGGTTTGTTGGTTGTTAGTGCCTTGTTCAGATTATTTACGCTTTCATTGCTTCACATAAGTATGTATATTTTCAAATGTTTGCCAATAATGTTTATTAAATACATATCACCTTATCAAGAAGAATAAGAATTCTTCTTATAATAATACTACAACTACTGGAATTTTACACGTATATAAAACTTTATATATAAGTATAATACTTTTGTGTGTGTGTGTGTACGTGACTGAACTTCTCCTAAATCGCTGGACAGATTTGGATGATGCCTTTTGTACGTGTTAAGGTGGATTCAAGAATGAATTAGATTCACAATTGGACCCGGTAGGTAGCCCTGCGGTCTGGTTCTAGAATTTTTTTATTGTAGTGGCAAAATTAAGGCCTCCAAGTTACTTTGATGTGTGTAAAAACCGTGGGCCATGCTATCGTGCTGCATCTATCGTCATACAGTCAGATAGTTTGTAGCACACGACGGTAATGTGGGCCCACACCTAAAGTTATTGCGACCATGGACAAAACTTCGTGACGATACACGCAGGTATAGGAGCCACATAATACTACAATTAGCATGCTAATAATTCTAATTTAACTACTGTAAAAATAATATTAACCCCTGGACTGTCCAAAACCATAAATATTTAAGTTCTATACAAACGAATGTACTCGTAGACCTGAGGCATAGGTCAATAGACTGTTGGCAGCATACGTTTAAAAAATACCTGATTTAATACAAAGCTTTGAAAAATAACAAACGATGAATTGTAAAATAATAATTTTCATGTAAAATGTACTATTAAATTATTTTTTCACTTGTACGAACTTTTTTTACTAAACCATGAAATTTACAATGTACGATGTAGTGAAATTAAAAAATAATTGAAAACATAATCTGCCATTTTGAGATCTGAGTCTTAAAAAATCAGCTGAGGGCTTCTTATACTATTCATTCATATATACTTCACATAGCACATTCTTATTATTATTTTTATGTTATCCGTTCTTTTATTTGCACCGCCTGCAGTCTTCTTTCTCCACGGTACCGCCGGAAGAAAATGCAAGCTCCGTAATGCATAAACCAAAAAGTATTCATTAATTCAAAGCGTAATTAAGACATTAGAATTAAGGTAAATTTATGAAAATTATAATTCGAAATAAACCTAAAAACACAGAAATTATCTCATCGTTATCTATAACTCTTCCTTGCAACAATATTCTTACGACAGTAAACCAATAAAATTATAAGCTTAGCGCCATCTGTTGTAGTCAAAAATGTAGTTTGTTATTGCTTCTAAAGATGATTTTTTCTTACATTTATGTTCAATGAACAATTTTAGTCTCTTGATTTTTTTATTGTGATAAGAAATTATCCTAAAATGTGATAAGGTTCAATAACTTGTAATATTTACAACACAAAACGAAATAGAAATTTACAAATTTAATCATAAACCTTATGCGATCGAAAAATAAAAATCATATTTTACTTATCACGGTCAAATTGCTAGTCATATATGCTTAGCATCAAAACTACATACATATAAAAGTGAATGTTAGTATATCTGAGAGTTTTAACACCATTTTACCAATGATCATGTAAGTTGATATACTGCAGTGTTTTCCATGGATATTGATATACTATGGATAGTATAACATAATACAATTCCCAAAGTCAAACTAATTAGCTATAATAACAAAATCTGCTTCAAACAAGTAATGAAATAAGTAACGGATCAAACAGGCAAGGTTAAGTAATTTATTATTACAAAGTTTTCCAGTAAAAACTTACTTTTCGCGGAATCAGAGTGCAAGAAGTGCGGTCCATCAGTCATAAGCGTCTGTGTCCGAGGCGCGCCATTTATCACCCGTCAGGACTCGACATGACTCGTACGAAATTCTGGTTGAACACGGCAATATGGTCAGTCGTTTCATTTTCTATTATAAAGTTTACCTTTTTACATACAGAGGGTAAGCAATAACGATAGATATTATGATTTCGCATGTTATTTCTTCAACTTATTTTTACAGAATTCAGCACCTAATCGCATGATTTAAAATTTTAAGTAAAACAAAAGAGAACATAGATATCTTAAAAAATATTGACAGAATTAAAAAATTGACCTTGAGTTGCTTAGTTGCAATATAATTATATTAATAGTCGGGCGGGCAGCTAGTAGGAGATTAAATAAGTGTAATGCGCGCCTAATAGTAGATATATTGCAAATAAGATAGTGATCACAGATATGCCAACAATCGTCCTCATTCTAGCATCCAAATATTACAGCGTAAGTGATTAGAAAACCGGACTCAAGATGAGTTAAAGTTTAAATTTGAGCCACCGAAACTATCCAGATTACCAGCTTTCAATAAATTCAGTACTGTGGCTGTTATTCGGTCGGACATATGTATTTTACCACCAGAATTACCTCGCTTGTTGACAAGTGAGGAATCCAAGTTGCTGCATTTTGCATGCATATTCACGTGCAATCTGACCTTTAAATTAGCTACATTAATTCCAAACTGTGATACATAATAATTATATATTTCATACAAGCTTACCTTCCTGCATACAGATCACTGGTAATAAGATTTATTGCCATAGAAAAAATGTACCTCGGTTTTTTTATGGCTTATGTGAAATTCTCTGCAATAAGGTGTACAAATTAATATCTAAAACAGGAGATCCTGTGCCAGTACTATATATCAGCTGGAGTACCAATTCGTATTATTTATATTTATAATACAAAAAACAAAATCAATAGTACATTAAAATAGTTCATTTTAAATTTTTATTATATGTAATTTAGGATTAAGTCGAATTCGAGTAAAAACTCAATGCAATAAGACCGTTAGAAATTGAAGAAAGGTATTTTACCTACGTCAAAATGTAGCGTGACGTCGATGATGCCGGCAACAGATTTTCCGTTAAGTCATCCGTAAAACAGATAAGCGAATACAGCTTAAAAAGCTTCAAAATGTTATGATTCATGTATATAGATAGTATTACATTTCTTCCATATAAATAATCTGTTATAATATATATATATGTGTATTTTGATGACCTACATCAAGCACCAACTTCGAAGGAACAATAAATATTAAAGAAGACATTTTAGAGTAATCAGGAATGTTGTTAAAACGTCAATAAGTCCAATGGAAACCGCACCTGACAATTTGTAACCAGGCTACTATCAAATGAATTTATTAACGTAAGGCATTTCTAATACCCACCTGGCTCGTTGCCATCTACGAATAAAAAATGTGTCACCAAGTAGTTATAAGTCTGTTCCAACAGATAACTACACTTAATAGTCAATTCTTTAGATTTGTATAAATATTAGTAATACCTTTGGGCAAATTATCACTTGAAATTATGTTATACTAGCTTTTTCCCGTGGTTTTCTCGTGTGATAGATTATAGATATAGATATTATTATTATGAATGTGATATAGATTTGATCTGTCCTTACGATTCAAACTCCGAGATGTCTATAGTTCTATATTTTTCCACATATCGTGATAATACGAGAACATTTTTTTGGGTTCAGGCTTCCTCATGATGTTTTCCTTTACCGTAAATCGATATTGTTATCGATTTAAATTAATAAATGTACGCGAATTCCGAAAAATTCGTTGATACATGCCGGGGTCCGAACTGATATTCTAAAGATCAAACCTCTCGACCACCACGCCTTAGTAAGTATATATAAACAGTTAAACCAAGTTCTTTACTCATAACATGAGTAAATACTTGTTATTCCATTACTGTGTTAATACTGTTGACAAAGATCACAATTATTCTCTATTTTACCAAAATAAAGAAAAAGTAACAGACTGAAATTGTCCCTTCAAATGTAGCACTAAAATAAATAACAAAGTAAAAGAAAGCAAATTGAGATAGAAAACTTTTATCGAATGGACGTTAGGGCCTAAACTATTTGAACCAACTGCTTGATTATTTGGACATGTCTTTTTCGTTTATTGTGTAATTTGAACATAATTTACTACAAATTATATTAGATTAGATTATTAGTTACATTTTATGAGTTAAAAGTTGTGGATACCATTATATCGATTCTTATCACATTTATATTATTCATTAAATTATTTTCAACTATTTCAGTTCAGATAATTCTAAATTAATTACAATATACGATGATGACTCCGTCATTAGTGTGTTCGAAAATCGCGTCCATTGACGTAGGTCCGAATCCTTTCCAATAGACTGGAACTTTCAGTGAAGAAAATATGAGCAATGAAAACACAGCATAGTGACATAGGGATTTTTGTAAGTCCTCCTGGCTAGCTACCATCACCTTCAAGTTTCAAGTTGAAAATCTAAAGCCAAGTAGTACCTATGGATGTGTTGCAACAGCTACACTTGAGAGCCAGTCTCCTCCCGCTTTAGTGTGCTTATCATCTTGGATCACATCCTCATTTAACATCAGACGAGGACATGGTGAAATGGTAACCTATAAAATAAAAAAATAAAATGTTACAGCTATTCATATTAATATTTATATTCATATATTTGCAATTTTATACTTTATGCTAGTTAATAACGAAAGCAACAGCATTTAACCCTTAAATGACTATAACTCACATTTTCATCCTCAAGAAAAAAATCTTAGATATTGGATAAATTATCAAAAAGCATTTGGAAATTTTCTAATTTAAAAGAAAAACTATTTGCATCATATTCGAGGGTTTAACTTATTTGCCATATTATATATTTGTGTTTAAATTATGTGGCGAAGACTTCAATATAGGACGTATCTAATCGTAATATATAAGATTTATGCCAAGTTCGACTATGAAAGCAGAACGTCACATCGATTTATAGTACATAACAGCAATGGACCAGCTGCTTGTAATGGCTTATGAAGCTTTTTAATATAATAGCTACCTAACGGAGATTAACCTTGATTAAGATTGTATTTTTATTTAAATTTTGGTTCTATACATTAATTTATACATTTCACCGCAGTGATCATCAGTGTTTGCAGATGTGGTTTTGACAGCTGTATTTAATGGCTTTATGTATATCCAGGTTTATAGAATTTACTATGTGTTTTTTTATGAATGTATAAAATATATCCCTAGACTTCAACTTACACCCAAATATACCAAATATCTAATAACAATAACTTTTGAAGTAACTATTAAACCTCCATTTTAAAAGTTACCTATTCCTAGACAGAACATTTTAGTCATTTTGAAATGTTTTTAATCAGCTAGTAAGTGAATTGAACTATAGACTACTGGAATGCAGTGTATAACTATTTCACTAATAAAGAACTTTGGAAACATATTATCTGCTTTCGGAGAAAGCATTATATGTGTTAAAGAAAAAATCCTTTTACATATATCAATTATTATGTTAATTGTTAAAAACTGTTTGTTACAGTTTCTTTAATAATTTAAATGTAATTATTAGATATTCTATATCAAAATCAAAAATACTTTATTCAGTTTAGGCCCTGAGTAGGCGCTTATGAACGTCAAAGTTACCACCGGTTCGGAAAACAACCCGATCATCGAGAAGAACCGGCAAGAAACTCGATATGGTTTATCTTTTCATTACACATATTATAACTCATATTTTTAAAACATAGATACAAATAATAACATTCGGATACATAGCTACAAATAACAACATATCGTTATCATACCTTCTGTGGGAAAGAATAACCCGAAGTAATTTAGAAAGCTATAATCATTTCACTAAAGATTTACCCTCCACGTAGGTCTAAATAAATGTATTTCTTTTTGGCTCATTGGATATTTGTTGTGATCACTCGATGTTCTAATAAATTTGTATTCATATTTTATGAATATAAAAACCAAAAGCGTTTCTCGTTCTTTGCTTTGAGATTGTGAAAATTACTCAATTATTCCTGTCAGAAGTAATGTATTTAACATTAAGCTTCGGGCCTTGATTGGTATTAACGTTTGCTCCTTCAATTTCATCATAACTGTTCTTACTGGCGATATTAGAGAAACAAATGGAACATTATTTCTTTCATTCCTTATAAGCCTCTTACGGTTCGTGCAGATTTAGGTATCTACGTCAGTTTTCAGTATTTGTAACTTATTGTTTGTATTTTGTTGATCTTTTATTTATTTAATTTCGGTCATCAACATGATGTACACATTATCTATATATATTAAAAATAAAGTATTTATAATGAAATTTAAATGTAGTAATATATTTATAGATATTCATGGCTTTAAATTCAATAAAATTAATTATAAATTATAAATCTATAGATTTAACATAAAACATATGAGAAACTAACAATAATAGAAAGACAATAAAAAAAAACTAAAATCAATTAATAACATAAAAAAGTATAATATAATTCCAAAATTTGATTCGCGTAGTTACATTTCGGTTTGTTCAGTTTTTACTTTTATATAAATTCCAAGGAGGCTCTTTTTTGTCGTAATTCCGCCATCTTGTTTCTATACTTTCGTTTATCTTATGCATGCTGTATTCATCTACAGTATTAAGGCCAAACAAATTGTAATGTTACTTTTGATTATTTTTATCGAACTCAGTATTATAAACCATAAACATCATTACTGGGTGTCATACGTACTGCTTTATTCTTGATGCGGTTTGTTAAACGGATTTCACATAAAGACCAAAGAGACTGCGTTTTTACTGCATCCGTCTTAAATTTATTCTTTTTCCAGTACATCCAGGGTTCCATAGCGTTATAGAAAAGTTGGTAAAAGGAGCCTTCATAGACTGGGTAGTGTCATACGCATCCCTAAGCGTGCAATTCTATATATGTTTTAATTTTTTAGACAGTTAAGTTTTTTATACAATATCATTTATCATAATTTACATATAATAGGTCACAATTTTTGGAATTTTAATAAAAACCTATGTAAAATTCAGCCATTGAAACACTCGACACTTACTTTACAATCTCAGACTTAGTTGTATATAGTGGTATTCACGAAGTTTTTTCTCGTCTCCTCCTTCCGTCCTTTGAAGACATCTTGCGTTTCCAGTTTCTGTACACATTTAAAGTAGGAAGTAAGCTAATTTTAAATTCAAACCTCATTTAAGTCAATGGAGTTATAATATTTTATAATTTTATAGCCAATGTTTATTAACATAACTATTAATAAGGGGTACCAGGTATTTTCTTCAAATATTAATATATAGATATTATTATATATATATATATAATTCTTTGTATTTTTTTAGTGGAAAGAAGTATTTTGATTATTGTATAAATAGTGTTTATTGTAGATGTGATTAGTGTGAATATAAGCTTATAAATAAGGGTTCCGACTCCTCGACCGCATGGGAAAAAATAATTTCCAAAAATGTTTTTATTGATAACAACAAATACACGTCAATAGCTACTAACCAAAAAAATAAAGGAAATCGTTGGACAAACAGAAGAAAAAAAATACCGTATTGTGTTATTTTTGGTTATTTATATATAGAAGAAGATTTTTGTTGTTTCATGAAAATAGTGGAACTTACCACACGAAGTTTTTTAATTATTACGATGTTGTATTACTACAAATCGTTGATTGTTTTCTACATAATTTATTTAAAACTTTAAAACATATTCACTTCTATCATCGTTCCTGGAATGAATTGATCTCGTCTATCCAGTTAAGACATGAGAACACTGAGGCTCATCTAGGTGCCGAAAAACTTACATTTAACCTTTTAAAATGATAAACTCGCTGAAAGGGGTCCTGATTAAAGGCAACCTTTGTGCCCGCAAATTCTGCGTTAACTAATTAAATTACTCAGCTCTGTAGGGCTTTATAGGGTCAAATACTCCGGGATTGGTACATAGTGTACCTTATGTATGCTTCTTAGATATTAAATATTTTAATTAGTGTACTCATTAAAATAATTAATTCAGATTTACTGTAGACTCCGTATTTATTTATTTTATAAAACATAATTAAATTTTGAAAATATATAACAGTATTATAAGATAAGCCTATAGACTTCTACAAGGCTTTGAACTTATGTAATAATGAAATGAAGGACTGCCGTTGTGTGCACATCACGCAAAGACTACTCGAAAAATTTCGAACATTTTTTTTTTCAGTTTTAATTCTTAGGCACTTGGCCCTTATCTAAACAACATTATCACGATATCTTCATTTAAATTATAGCATTATTGTACGCACTATGCGTTCAACGTTTCTTTTCCGTGGAGAATTGGGGCAAGCGGTGTGGTGCGCGCCTGCGCAAGAAAGGATAAGTGAACAGATAAGATTATCGACAAAGAAATATTGTATGCAAAGTATGTTATTGCTTAAATTTTTCTCATGTTTTGACCTGTATAGATAAAATATAGATAAACGAAGGAAAGACGAATTTTTTTTCTCTGGAGCGATTTTGGCGAAAGTTTTAAAGTGAGATAGAGGCTTCTACACGTTTCCATATGAAATAAGTTCAAATAATAAAACTTAACAGCGTTTCCATGTGAAATAAGTTCAAATAATAAAACGTAACAGTAGTACTTTAAAACGAATAAGGATAAGTAGTAATTACAAATTTATAAGTAAAAATAAAGAACTATTCAAAACTAATTGAAATCGAATAACAAATACTGTTTTCATGAGACATCAATAGTAGGTGGTACCAGTTTATGCAACAAAATGAAATTACTGGACATGTCACGAAGAGTAATGAAAGTCTCGTAATCAAAATAGTTTTAAGTATGAACGTGGCCCGGATATATAGGAGTGGAGGAACATCGAAAAAGATATGGATGGATTATGTGAAGGTGTGAGAATACTGAGATGACCGTCTGACAGGGGAGAGTGGAAAAGGAAAACATATCGTGCCGACCCTACTTAAGTGGGATAAGAGTAAGGAGATGATGACTTATTCACTGTACTATTGTTTATAAAACTACTAGCTTTTACCCGCAACTTTGCTCGCGTTAATGTAAACGTGACTGTTCTCTCGGGAACAGTATTTTTTCTCTGGATGAAAGGTACCTTTTTTTCCTTACCTTTTGGTCCTTTTCTGTGCTCTTGATAACGTGTATGGAAAATTCAAGATTCTTGGTTGAGTATTTAAGGCGTGAAAGCATAGCAAACAAACAGACTCATATTCACATTCATAATAATAGTTAGCATTTAGAACTAATATTATATGGGGTTATTCTATTTATATTAATAAATTATTATTTAAAAGATATTTTTAGAAACAAGCTTTTATACAAATGCGCTAAACAGTTTAATGGGATTTTTAATGTGTATAGCGGTAACTTTGAACTTCGCCATTTTGTTTTTATTTCACAATGTGTCTTGTATTGTTATCATACCTGAACAAACATGCAAAATTGCAAAGTCGTAGGTTTAAAGGAACTGGTTCTAATTTAGCTAGTAAGATTGTCGTAAATAAAGTACCATATATAGGAAGCTAAATAAAAATTTAATAGAAAAAAGAGAAGACGTTCAAACGAAATGTCTAAGAAAATTTTTAGTGACGTCCCTAAAGCGGGAACACCGCACATAAATAATGCTCATGATATATGTGGGCGGTCTGGTGAGACCCAATATTCGGAATGATTCGGAGGAGCACGTCCAACGAGCATTCATATTTCATCCTCGCAGCGAGTCGCAAGGGACGAGCGGGGCCGAAGGGCGAGTAAACGTCTAGCAGAAACACTTGTCACGGTGACTAAACATAAAACGGTTTCATTGTTATCCTTATTGAAGACGGAAAACATAACGTTTTCTGAATAGATTTAAAACGTTTCCAACATCTTTGAACTTCAATGAAGATTTTGCTTTACGCGAAATTAACGCGATAATACAATCATTTGAGTTTAGATGTTTTTGACGTTTTCTGAGTGAATATGGATTTTCGATTAAAAATACGTTATATAAAATACAATTTTGGGAATAATATTTTGGCCTCACTTACCCTCAGTTGAAAATCTGTAATTAAGCACATACGAGGGTGTGTTCCGGCAGCTGCATTGAGAGCCAGTCCCTCTAGTATTAGCTTATTAACCATATTGGGCCACATGTAAGATTATGGTCAAAAGCTAAAACCTATAAAGTACAAAAAAATGTACATAGGGATTTTAATGAGCAACCGCTGATAGAATTTTTATGTATATTTTAAATTTGGTAAACATTACTTCGTACAATAGTCAGAAATATTCATGTAAGTTTTAAAAATTGCTTCAGTATCAATTAAAAAAAATGCTTACATATCAGTTAATCTTACTTAAATTAATTTAAATAAGCGAAAGATGTTTCATTATAATAATTAGTTTGATTTTCTAACAAGAAAATTATCACAAAAGATCAAATATACTTTATTTCATTTAAGTCCTAAGACCATTTAAGCCCATAAACGTTAACACTACCACCAGTTCAGAAAACAACGCAGTCATCGAGAAGAACCAACAAGAAACTCGATCGGGTTGACCTTATGTGTACATACATATATTCAAAATGCGTTAACATTACAATAGTGTTTTTTGTGGATGCAGAGAGAGAGGTATCAATTCCAGATATCACTCGCGTTTAATATTAAAATTCCTATTAACGCAGCTTGAATAATAAGAAAGAATATTCTCGAATAGTTACCGTACAATGCAAACTTATTACCTAGGAAACTGAACACGCACGTGAGCATAGAACATAGGCCTTCATAGATCGGCTCTTCTCGGTAATAATCGTTTCTCTTTGGGCTACCGACCTCTCCTCAGTGTATCTCGCTCTCGTTTATCGTATATTCTGTTTTTATTTTTTAATGTACAGTATTTGATCCGTCCCAAAGGATCTTAGTTGATTTTAGCCTGTAATATTCCTCAGTAAAATAATTTGTAAAATGTAAACAGAAGTCTTCAAATCCGAGTAGTAGTTCCTTAGATTTAGTTCGTCCAAACAAAACAAATGAATATTATTCTAATTACAGATAATAAAAACGTTAGCATACGAATATCGTAGTTTGTTTGTCATACTTTATTGTATAAAACTAAATAGCCGCTTCTAATTCAGACCAAAAGCAGTCGGCGGAACGTAACAAGAACATGTCACACAACTTTAGATTACAACAAAACACCGGAATCACTTGAAAAGCTATCAAATGTTCATCTATTTTGAATAACTTTAATATATCTCTATTTTGGTTATATTTTAGACGTTATTATTAAAATTATTATACATTTTAATTGATTATTGCAGGTTTAATTGCTTTATAATAAAGGAAGTATGAAAATAGCACCAGTGATGGCGAAGTTGAGGATTAATAGGTTAGCATAGTATGGGCATGTCATGAGGAGAGATGAAAGCTATGTAACTAGAAAAGTTTTAAGTATGAAGGTGGGTGGATATAAGAGTAGAGGAGGGCCGAAGAAGGTACGGATAGATTGTGTGAAAAATGATATGTGTTTAAAAGGTATAAACAATGAGATTACGTCTGACATAGGAGAATGGAAAAGGAAGACATGTTATGCCGACCCTACTTAGGTGGGATAATGGCAAGAAGATGATGATGAACTACTTTATAATAAAAATTACCAAGGTACGGATAAGAATATGAATAGAAATAACTAATAACTAACTTTTGCCTGTGGCTTCGCTCATATTAATATAGATTTCACCTATCTCTCGAGAACAGTACTTTTTTCTGGAAGGTATACAAACAAACAAACTCATATTTACACTTATAATATTAGTTAGAATTACTATCGTAATCCACCAATTAGTTTTAACAGTCATAATTACCTATAGAAGTTTCTATTTTACACTCTATTATTTGAAAGTTCACTATTATTATTTAACGAGTTTTAAAATTATATTCATATTACAAGAGATTACAATTCGCTAAAAAACTTTGAAGTAAAAGTTGCATCGCCAATGAAACCACAAAGTAATTACTAATTCATAATTTAAATTAATTTCCAACAGCAAATTTATGCAAATCAAGATATCTTCGAGATACCCCTGTATCTATTGTATAGCCTAACATGCTAATGAAATTATGTATTACATACATTGTTATGTAGAACATAGAACTGCGATTGCAGATGAAGCTGTCTGCGGGTCGTAAATTCTGAATAGAACAAGGTGTCTCGCGTCTGTGTGTGACAGCGTGTAACCGCATTAATCTTATGTTTAACTATAAACTACGGTATAGCTTTTATAAAACCCTACAACACTTATATCACTTACAAGCTTAAATACGTATTAGTCCAGAAAAAAAGGCGCAAGCAAAGAACTAGTGATTTTATATATAGAAGTAATATTTATGTTTTTGAAGCTGTTAGTGAATTAACAGTAACTAACTAAAGTGTTGGTACACCACGTCGATTAACGTAGGTCCGAATCCTTGCGAATTAGTCGGAACTTTCGGTGACGGAGAACATAATGATGAAGCCATAGTATGGTCATGAGGCCTTTCTAAGTCCAACTGCTCTTTCTAATTCTACCTGTACCTGTAAGTGTGTTCCGGCAGCTGCACTTGAAGCCATACCATCTAAGCCCACAACTTCATTTAACATCAGTTCAGATTATAATGTGATCTCTTTTAAATATAACGGTTGCTTAATTTTATTACAGAGTAGTTTTAGTAACATTATCATATATTTATAACCTCTATTAAGTATATACATAAATAGATATTACTTTTGGTTTGTCTAATAAATCAGCTTAATTAAAATAATCTGTACTTTATGTAATGAATTGTTAATATAACTTGATATTTTTTTTATTGCATTTATAACTTATTTTTTAATGAAAGTTAATGGACTATCTAAAATTATACGACCATACTTTTGATTGGAGCTATTGGTATACAAAGCATAGGTTAGAAAATACGTTACACAAAAATGAAGTACAAATGTGATAGGGCCACGTGGTGCGGTACGGGTACGAGGATGGCTTGGCCGTCCGAGTACCGAGTATTATCATGAAGGGCCGAACGGTGAATGCCCATCGCCGCAACGTGCAATGTCAAGATGGCTTAAATTCCTTACGCAACAATTGTGCTTTACATCTGTGAAGTTACCTAACTGTATTGATTATATTTAAATACCAAAAATAAACCATTTTCCCCTGAATATGAGAGGTTATATTTAATTATTAATAAATTTTATCTAGTAGGCGGCTGCTATTGCATGATTTCTCTTTCTAGACAATAAACAAATAATAGGTACATTCCTTAAATATATATTCTATTTAGAATGACATCGTTTCTGTTATCCTCCTTCACTACTTAAGTTGTTAAGAACACCCGCGCAAATAACATAGTACGCCGAAGTAAACCCAATTGCCTGTGGCATTAGAAACTGTATGCTAATATTAAACAATTAATTAACCAAAATGTTCCGTTCCATTACCCTTGTATGTACCGCAACGGAATAGATTATTACTACTTGATACAAGAGTTCGCTAAAGTTACAGACATTGATGGTAACATGCAGATAAATGTTCAAGTTCGTGTTCTGTACTATACTGCTTTGAATTAAGACATGTCATATTATAGATACATTATCTATGTTGTTACGGATAGAGTCAGTAATAAGTCATTAATTTATGATTAGCTGGACTCTCGACTGCACTTGCGTTTTTTACGTAGTATTTATTTTGTGTCTGGTAATATTGTTTGCTTGCCGTGTACAATATTTATATAAGCAACACGGAATTATTTTCAGTCATTCAAATGTATCGAGATTTCTTTGGTAACTATACAATATTGAAGTCTTCAAAATATGCCTTGAAATCTCGCTAAACAAGTTTGAATAAATATACGGTTATGGTTAAGCAGGTAAAATCAGTTTACATTAATACAATTGTTAATCAAAATGAATATTTGCAATATGTAAGTTAGCAATAACTAAATTAATCTCTAAATTTACTACCTCTTTTCAATGATGATAACAAATTTCACACACCCGCACGAAATGGATAATAGTTATACATGGCGCAAATGTCAAGCGATAGGTCCGCCACGAACGCTATCTAGTAAAAGGAGTGGTAATTCCCATACAAAATAACCAATTTCGATATTTGGGCGGGCCCTTTGAGCTCTTCCTAATTTTTGTTTTTTCGCTAAGCCTTTACAGTATTGAGACAAATATAACATAAAAAGTTATTAAAATTGTTCAAGCCATTTTTGAGTTTATGACAGACTAACGCATTGCAATTCATTTATATATATGTATAGATTAAAGATGTCAATATACGAAACACTACGAGCCCGCGGGTCGAGTATCGGACGATACAAATAATTATTATTAAAGTCTCTTTGCACGAATGTATTCAAAATTAAGACCAACATGACTTTAATAGTTAAATTAATCAGAAACTAACCATCTCATGTTTTACACTCAGTAAACCAATAAAAGTTCCACAATAAGATCCCAAATTGCATTACTGATTTATCGAAGAGTTCAATCACTCTGTGAATCCTGTTTTCCTTTAAAAAAATAGTTGTATAGATATGAAGGATTGTGACGTCTGAAAGTGATGTCTCACTACGTCCATTACGATGTGATACGTTTAAAAAATTGTGTGATTTTTCAAATCGGTGGTACTTAGTGTTTAAGCTTCTTCTGAGGGCTTAAATTGAATCGAATATATCTGATTTGATTTCGATTAAATAAGAATCTCCAAATTTCATATAATACTGCTAAGTTTCATATGATAGTACGAAGTTAAAATACATATAGATTGCGAAATTTATACATTTTTTTATATATTAGGTTCGGGAACCATTTGGATAAGAAAATTTACATATTGTAGCAGTTAATTAATAACAACATACCTATGAAAGAAACTAGACCCCTTTTTAATATACTTCAATAAAAAATCGTTCCTTTGTATACGTATAATATGTATGTTTCTATGACTGTGATTTTTTCAAAAACTACTGTTCCGATTCGGATGATTTTTTTTTTTTACTTCATTTTGAAGTCGCCGCCCATTTGAATTATATGCCAGCCAAAAAGTGAAAAACTGAAATACTCCTTAAATGTCTATTATACAAGAAAATAGGGACTTGGCGCCAACATCAAAAAAAATATAATAGGTGTAATTTTAATTTTGTTATTATATATGAAATATTTTTTTTTTAATATAAGACAAATTATTATGTAAAATGAAGTGAATAAAAAATCATTTTTTCTTTTCAGTCGCATTTTTTGAAGGCGGTTCGTTTTTCTTTGAAAAAAATGTATTAATCGTTTTATTCAAATATACAAACTTCAGGATTTTAATATTTTAGTGAATATATGAACACAATTCGCCTTAGCGTATTTAGTATGCAGTACAAAACGTTGAGAATTCATTGCAAGGAAACGAAGAGCAAATATTAATTAGGTAAATTTGAACTCTGCCTACATCTTTACTATACTCCAACAAAGTAAGGCAACGACTTCATGAAGATACATACACATTTCTGAACTAATACAAACTCTAGTAATTCAACGTGTACAGTCAACTGTAAGTAAAACAAACAACAAGAATTAGCTCAAACATTCGAAGTAATTATATCACAGAGGCGCTTGGGTATAGTTAAGAACACTCTGGTAATTGATAGCCAGGATGAAAGGATTCAAGACAGTCTGAATCGGACTGATACGGTTTGTTTACGGTCTTAATTAGCGCGACAGATTGCGTAACTCTCACAGATACCGACAACTAGATTAATATTTTATAAACCGAAGATATATCTTAGCTGATTATTATTTCTCTAATTCTGGAATTATTTTATAACTAGCCGATGACCGCGGCTTTGCATGCATTTTTATAATTGGAGTTTAAGTAATGGAAATTTGTAAGATGTAGAATTATCGAAATGTTCTTTCAAATATATTTGCAGGTACAACACGTACGCCACTTACTGTAAATTAATTGTACTGTTCCTACAATATTCGCATAAGTATAAGCAATAGGTTAACAAAAGACTCCAACAAGATGAACGGCATGGCAGCTCATAAGATACGATCAAACAAACATTGTTTTTTATGTAATGTAAATATATTTTAAATATGTAAATACTAACTGTGTGCCGGGTAGGATTTGCCATCAGCAATATATTTGGAACTTTAACTCACTATATAACCCAGGGGTTATATATTACTAACGGGTTCATACTCTGTAGTCCGGTGGAACAGTAGCGGCCTTACCAGTCTAATAGTGTAGGTCAGTTCGAAAAAAAAAAACACCTTCGCAATATAAGAAACTCCTGATGACAATTTCAAGCAAGCTATACATTATCAGTTAATATGTCTTACAAATATTATTATACATTGTCAATGCAATTTAGTTTTTGCTACGATATAAAAAGTAATCGCTTCCATTCTATTCCAAACGTTTTAATTGTTCACAATTTACGATTGGTCGCAAATATTTAAAATTATTAGGCGTACAACTTTGCTTACACCATTTTTTTCCGAAATTCGAGGCTTTATTGTAAAAAACTGGTTATACGTTTATGATGCAAAGTATTGTCCATCGCTGGCCACTACTTTCTCCCAACTTTCGGGCAGCATACGAATCCCGCGTTGAAAAACTGGTCATCTTTAAGAGCGATCCACGAATCGATGCAATTTATTACCTATTCATAAGACCGAAAGCGCTGGTCAGGCAGGCCGTGTGCCGTTGATGGAAACAAGTGATAGTCCGAGGGAACAACGTCTGGAGAATACGGCGGGTAGAGTAGAACTTCCCATTTTAAGGTTTCCAAGTATGTTTTGACCACTTTCGCAACATGGTAAAAAACGTAAACTAATTTTATCATGTTTAACGTTGTATTGCGGCAGTTTGTCTTTCAATAATCGGCTCAAATGTATTAATTGCATTCGATAACGATCGCCTGTAACTGTTTCAGTCGGTTTTAACAACTCATAATACACTACGCCGAGCTGGTCCAACCACATACTGAACATGACCTTGGAACCGTGAATATTCGGTTTGTCAGTCAACGTGGAAGCATGGCCGGGATAACCCTATGATTTTCTACGCTTGGGATTATCGTAATGAACCCATTTTTCATCCTCAGGCACAATGCGATGCAGAAGTCTCTTCCGTGTTTCCCTTGCAAACAGTTGTTCACAAGCAAACAAACGCCGTTCAATATCTCTCAGCTTCAACTCGTACGGTACCCAATTTCCTTATTTCTGAATCATTCTCATGACTTTCAGGCATTTTGAAATGGCTTGTTGCGTCACTCCCAATGATCCTGCCAATTTTTGTTGCGTTTGATACGAGTCTTGATCAAGTAATGTCTCCAATTCTGCATCTTCCAAACCTTTCCCTCTTCCACCGCCATGCTGGTTTTCGATGTCAAAATCACCGTTATTGAAGCGTTGAAACCACTCTCGGCACGTTTTTTCACTAATAGCGGCCTCCCCATAGGTATTTGAGAGCGTTCGATGAGCCTCAGCCGCAGATTTTTTCATATTAAAGTAGAAAATTAAAACCTCTCACAAATGAGAATTTGGCTCGTAAGCTGCCATGTTTAATCGAAAATAACTTTATGATGCAGACACAAATCGACTAATATTTCGATGGCGTTATATTTACAAATACCTAAGCTTATTGTATAACATCTACGATCTATTTATTTCGACTACCACTTAGCGCTATAGCTATCTATTGTAAAATGTCGGAAGCAAAGTTGTACAGCTATGTAATATCACCATTTCGATGCCCCTCCTCAAAAGAGGCCCAGGGACACCCCTCACGTTCTATAATATAGATAAAGTGGAATGTCTCGCTGTTAGCGTAGAAAAACAGTGTCCTCTTAACATTTCCCTAAACCTAATCCTGTCCATATCAAATCGATTGAATCTTCGGGGGAGCCTGCACTTGCATCTCGCCTCATAGATACACTAACTCTGTTAACTTTCGATGAGGTCTCTACCGCGATCAAGCGGATTGGTCATTTTCCCGTTGTCTGGAAAAAGGCCACAATGATAGGGATTCACAAGGCCAGCAAGAAAGCTGCGTCACGCCTTTGAGCCAATTAGTCTTTTAGACACCTTAAATAAACAATACGAGCGGCTCCTTCTGAACCGTCTCCAGTGTGGATCTCTGAATTAGATCTGTTGTCACTTGAGTAATTCAATTTCGAGCCAGACTCTCTTGTACGCACCAGGTGCATCACCTCACAGAGTATTAGTTGCAAATTTAATAAAAACCTAAAACTCGAATTAAACTAACTTGTAATATCTTTTGACCGAATGGATTGCGAAGTGTTCTAAGCGCTTGGCTTGCTGTTGCAGACACGTTGATTGTTATGAGTTCGAATCTCACACGGGCCAGTTATTCAGGACGTCCAGAAATTATTGTTATGTTTCTGAGTATACTTAGGTATCTATTAATTACATATTTGTGAAGTTATGAACAGAACTTAAATTCTAATGACAGAGCTGCTTTTATTTTGGTCACAAATTTTCGGAGGACATTCATTACAGAACAGTGTACTTTTATGTACTTTAGCAATATCTCATACATATTTCCAATACTTATAACAGCTTAATATAGTGTGATGTAGGAGTTCTAATGAAATTTCTGAACCATAGTTATAATTAACGATATTGTAATTAACCGAATATTACAGCAGCTGTGTACACGAATTGAGTACTACTGTAGAGCAATTACCGTTTAGTACTAATAGTTATTGACTCTGCAATTAGGATTAGGTTTCTGAGTGTTTCGATTCGGTCGAGTGATGTATAAGTTGGATATATGAATTTATTTGTATCAATACTAAAGACTATTGGATTTTTTCGTCAGTTAAAATAAGTATGTACACAATACCGAATTATATACCTGAATGTTTTTTTCTCTCTTAAAGTGCTTCAAGATATATTTTATGACGTTTGAAATTAGTAACTTCAGTAATATTATTATTTACATACCTTCTTCTTTTTCTTCTTACTCTTATCCCGCATATGTAGGGTAGGCACAAGTTTTCTTTTTACACTCTCCCCTGTCAGCTGTCACCTCAGTATTTTATACACGTATCGTTTTTCACACAATTCCTCCATTCCTTTTCTAGTCTTCCTTTACTCTTATATTCGTCTCTGTTCATACTCAAAACTTTTCTAGTTACATGTTTTCCATCTCTTCTCATATGTATGGCTGTTCCGTAACTTATTACTCCTAAAGCTCAGACATACTCATTCTTAATGTTATCCATTCTGGTTACACCACACATCCATCTTAACATTCGCATCTCTGCCACATGTAATCTTTTCTTATCCGTCTCTTTCGTAGCCCAGCACTCGGATCCATATAACACGACTGGTCTTATTTTAGTTTTATACACCTTCCCTCTGAATTTCATTGGCTTTCACGTGTCACAAACTACCCCAGACACCTTTCGCCATTTCATCCAACCTACATTTATTCCATTCCACACAGTCCTTGTCTATGCCACCGTCGTTTTAGAACAATGAACTGAGGTACCTAAAATCGAAGCAGGCTGATACGAATACACCATATAAAGTTATAAGAGAGATACTTGATTGACCTCCGAAATCGTCAGATCGACAGATTTTCAGGTTTATCCTACTAATCTTTAGACCTCGACAGCATTTTATCCAACAAGAACAATATCATCGGCAAACATGTCTGACTGTGTGTCTGATGTTGGTGCATCCATAACAAGAAGGAATAAATAAGGGTTTAAAGCAGATCCCTAATGCAAACCTGCAGCTACATGGAAATTGTAGGTAACTCCAGCTTCGGACTCTAACGTGTATTTTGGTTTGACTGTACATGCAACGGATTATTTGTAGGTACTTCCCAGGCATCCTTTTCTTTTCCAGTGCCCACTACAAAACATCTCGGCGTACTCGATCAACAACCACAATATACGTGTTCTTATGTACACGTTTGTATTTTTCGCACAATTTAAATACCCTTTCTTATACTTTATAGGTTAGCGTTTGACCACAATCTCATCTGATGTTAAATGATGATATGGTCTAAGATAGTAGTCACGTTAAATCTAGAGGGAGACTGGCTCTCAAGTGCAGCTGTCGGAACACATCAACAGGTGCTTGGCGTATACTATGCTATAGTTTTATTACGATGTTTTCCTTTACCGAAAACCCTGACTCAGTTGCTAGGATTCGGACCTAAGTTCTTCGACTCTGTCTCCGAATACACTACCAACTGAGCCATCATCACTTTATATTCAAATTATTATAAGACGAAACATTGGTTTTAACATTAAAGTGTTCGATATTTATAGAACAAATGGCTGTCATCTTAACCATATAATTACTACTAATGCAAAGGAATTGAACGTGAAATTTTGTTGATTAAAATTTCAATAACGAGAATAACATTTGAACGTGAAAAGTTGAGGTGAACATTATTTGGACCGTGACGAAACTTTTTACGTAAATGTAAAAGTAAGATAATGAAAAAAGTAGAAATAAGTTTTAGGGAAACGGGCTGCATTGAAAGCAGGCACCCTAATTGAAAGTAACTTTTCTCTTTACGTTAATTGCACAGCGTTTTTAACAACCTTTATATTCTGCAAACAGTAGACGCTAACCATCATTCGTTCATTCATTCTATCTAAATATATAGAGTATATATTGGATCAAAGAAAAAAAATTAGAATGAATTCTCTATTTGTATAGATGTTTGTGTGTTTTTCTTGGCACAACCTGACGTCTTGATAGATTTTAGTATGAGAGTTGCCTTAATCGTGTGAGTGGCATTGGCTATATAATACTAAATATAAAGGCTATGAAGCAAAAACGCAGGATCTTTGTTTGTGGGTATAACTTAATTTTTTCATTTTATTGTTTTACCACACATTTAAAAACACTTACGTTAAACTTAAACACGTACGAAAACATTTATACAGTAACAGTATATTAATGTAATATGTGTGTATCAAAGTACACGACGACTTAATATGAAATGAAAATCATATTTGTATTTGTAAATTAAAATTACATGTATATATAATTTAAATTTAATTCGATTTCATTTTTAAATATGGGAAATGGACCGTAATGTTTTCTTTTCACTGTGAATTTTTAATTAGTTACTCTACTTTACAGCAGCGCTAAATACTGTGCAAACATTCTCTGGATGAAAAGTTAAAATTTGCAAAATAAATTCGTGTCTACTTATTTTTATTTTAGAGTCTATTTTATTAAGAAGCACTAGTATATTTATAGCATAATGTATTTTTAATTAAAGTCTATATTCTTAATGAATCTCACATACTATCTCTGAGATTATTTATCTACTAGCTGGTTATCACCCGCTTCGTTCGGCTTTAAACAAGTAGCAAATGGTCAATCGAATCTAAAAGATAAGTAGCCTAAACCATCTATGAAAACTTCCGGAGCGAATGATCGTAACTTTATGCAAACCTCTGCGTTCAGTAGGAGGAGCCTCAAAAGAACTGTATTTGCATCACTACATATTATAAAACAAAGTCGTCCGCTGCGTGTCTGTCTGTACGTTCGCGATAAACTCAAAAACCACTAAATGGATTGTGATTCACCAATAGATACAGTAATAGTAAATTGGTTGAAATATAACGATAATTTTGGAAGTGTTGGAAAAAGTGAAGCCGCTTGGGAGCTTTCATCGAAAACGCTGCCTAATTCTTTTGAGATATAACAAAGCCATGCATAATAAGATATTTCCCTTTTATAGATCTACAAAATAGCCTGCAATGACATATACCTATCTTTTAAGATAGCTTACTATACCTATATCTATCTTCAATAAAATGGTCACACGCAATGAGGTAATTATTTATTACCATTACCAAAATATTTTTTATTGTCAGGGCAGAACAACGTCCGCCGGGCTTGCTAGTTATACATAATAAGTCATGCATATGATCCACAAAACAAACACTAATAAAATAATATAAAATGTAAGAACAGACAAATTGATTTTTATTTTAAATAAAGATAAAAAGCTTACACTACATCAATTTTATCGGATGGAAATGTGAAATTTAAATCAAGTAAAGTCTGTATGTATTTAAAATATATTACGGAGACTGTTAATTTTGAAACTGATTATTCGCATTCATTATATTGTCAAGTGTATCTAACGAGGAGTTATTGTATACGAGTTAGCTATGCTAGTGCAAGTCCGAAAAGGTCGAAATTCGGAAATAATAAAAATTGTAAACGCAAGGAGCCTGAAGTATGACGAACCGAGATTTATAAATAAAGGCTTCGTCTAGTAGAGCGTTAGACGAAAAATACTATATCTATTTTTTTATTGATATAACTAAAGTTCGTCAATAGGCTACTAAAGAAAGAAAAAAGGAAATTGGTTGAAAAACAAAGTAGAAAAAGTACTTCACTATTTTGTCTTCCTTTATTTATATTCAGATCTAGTCATACGTACAATGAGATTGTAGTAGGCAGTATTATTTTTATAAGTTTCAATGTCTTAGAAAATCGTTATTGTATACTGTAGACCAAATTTCGGAAATAGAACCTATACGTATAATAAAGCTGTACATTTTACGTGTATGTACTTTTCAAAATTTTCAACAAAAAAACTATTGCAAGTTGCCAACAATAAATAATTAAATACATTTCAATCATTTTTTTTAAATATCTATCTGTCTGTTTGTTTGTGCACGCTTCACTGCTAAAGTATAAGGCTTATAATAAAAAATTAAAAAGAAAATCATAAAGCATATCGCCGAGTAACATTTAGTATTTGTTTCAATAAAATTAGTTCACTGTATCAAAAAATATTGTAATTCGAATGACGACGCAAGTTAAGTACGAGACAAAAGTAGGTAAGCATATGCATTTGTATCTCATTCAAATACCCAGCTATTTTGTAGTACATCGCAAAACTTCTATATATAAATAAAATTATACAGGTCTGCTGTTGAGCGTGCATCAAGCAAAAACTACAGGGTAGAGATAGTTCAATTTTTTTTAGATTTATTATTTAGATATACATTTCTTATCTAAAAAGATATCACGGTATCATAATTTAATATACATTTATTTAGGTGTTCAGAAATTACGATTATTATAATCACTACGCCTTTATCGATGTGTGAAGGAGTGCAAATGGTGTGGTGCGCATGTGCAGGAGCGATGAATACATGGATAACAGTATTTACAACGAAATTTTGTATGTAAAGTATATTTTTGCTTTCAATTTTTCAATGTTTTTCCTTTGTTCATGAAATATATTGTTAAGGTAATACGCAACGCAGACGAAGTCGCGGGTATCAGCTATTGTTAAATATAATGTTAACGGGCTTGTAATAACTATAGAGTTACAATATCCCTAATATTTTTTACATTTAATTCTTCATTTACATTAATTAAAAGATAAATTAAACAATTATGAAAAAATATATGTAAGTATTATATCTAACTTTCATCAGTGAGACTTTATGTTTAGCTTTAAGTACAATTCGTAAAACAAACTCAATTATCAACGTCAATTAAAGGGAAACTTTAATATTATCTTTTATTTGGTTAATTTCTATGTTAAAATAAGCGTGGTCAGAGCTCGAAAAACCGCAGCACGCGGTGTCCTGTCGCGGCCGCAAACAATTAGCCATGTTGGAACAATATTTTACAATGATTGATTTTAATTGGAGCTAACCAGTTTTTATTTAAATAAATTATTTTGTTTTTCTTCCACAAAACGTTTGTCAATTTCTAGTACGCCTATCCGTGACTCTGCCACACGTATTTTTACGTGCTAATTCCTTTACTTAAGATTTTTTTTTATGAATTCTTAAAGAGCTTTTCACATTTCTCGTATCCCATCAACCAAATAATGACTTCGTCTGTAACATAAAAAAAACAGCTAACTCGGTGTTGACTTAAATGCATATGTACAAACAGAGAGACAAAAAAATGGACTAAAGCTTTTGTATAACTCTATTAGAAAATTTTACAAACCAGTTATCATAAATGTTGGGGTGAAATGTTGAAATGAAAGTTTTATGTTATCCATTATAGATGGTGCTGCGATACATCTACTTTTGTACAGTTTATTTTTTATTTATTTAATCTTTATTGTACACCATTTTACAAATAAACACTATAAAACATTACACTTATGTGATTAGTACAAAGGGCGGTTCAACCGATCGCCACATGAAATTTGTTATTTATACACGGTGAATGTTCACAACATCCTTTTTTCTATAACTAAACTATTTATTGCAACAAATAATAATTGTAGTAAATCATAGGAGTATCAAAAATGAACAAATAAGTGTAGACACTAGCAAAAAATATCAAAACATTATCCCATTTACAGTACTCTTAAAATAATAAGTTAATTTTTAATGTGGATAAAGTGGAGCTTAAATACAGTTAATCGTTGACCACTTAGCAGCAGGTGTTCACGGCACTCATGCCATAGTGTATGGACAACAAGTACTCTTTAAAATTGTATAACATGTTTTTGGAGTGTAACGATTTTCGACTAAAAAATATTGTTGCGTGCTTTTCATTTCATAACTTACATAAAAATGAAATTCTGTTTCTAAATTGTGCATTTTTATATTAACTAGCTATGTTACGAATATTGTTTTTTTTTGTATAATATTTTTAGTGATTTTATACTCAAACCAATGAACTGAAATAATGCCAAAGTTTATCTCAACCCTAAATTTTAGTTGTATATAATAGGCGTGTCGACGACCATAGTACCGTTTAGGGTTATCGCATTCCTGCATTGTTCAGTGCATATCTGGTAATTAATTGGGATGGTAGAATCTGCACCCGACCGAGTCGGAACACCTATGCGCATGGCGATAAACAAGTCATAGTGAGACTTATTTAATTGGTCGCAATTCTTAATCAAGTCAATGCAATATAGAAGATACAATTAAAAAAGATAAAAAGACACAAAAAAATAAAATAGAAGTAATATTATTTAGTAACTTTATAAATTAGGAAAAAAATATATGAAGCTATTAATTTGCCAATTTTTAGTTTTGAATTGTAATATAAATTGCCAAATATATCTATGATTTGATTTTTTTTAACCAGCTAGTTATATTGGCGTCATAATCTGGGAATGTTGGAAAAATGTCCTAGAGTTGTTCTGTAGCTTCTTGATCAAATAAAGAGACAGGAGATCGATATTCATTGGTGGTCTAAAAGACACTGTGAGCCTATTTTTGTTTGTAATTGATGAACACAATTACATGAGCCTTAACTATTCAACCTATCATCAAGAAATGTTTCACATTGGCAAAAGTGCAGAAAAGGACATAGGGTACTTTTCGTTTAGAAAAAAAATACTCTTCCCGAAGGATAGCTCAGATATATATCGACGCTAAAGAAGCCACAAGTTAGTATTACTTAAACCGGCAAATTGCGTTCCTTTTCCTTTGAACGACCTTACAAGTTTTTGATGTAAACAATTTTTATTTTATTAAAACCATCGACTCTATTCGAAATTTATCACTCGATTAAAGTATTGTGGATACGGATGATAGAATCGTCAATTACCTATAAACTATTCCAATCAATGAACGATTCACCTTAGAGTTGGAAGTTGTAACCGAGCAAGTTTGAAAGCGTACCGCGTCGACTAATTCATGTGTATCAGATTTCAATCGAGGCATTGAGATGTCAAAGTTTTAGTCGTTCGGTGAAGACATTATACATAAACTAGGGAGGAAATAGTTTTGATACGGTAATTTCATTTAAGTTAGGTATAACAGCGGTTTGCATGTCTGCATATTTACATTGTACATAATAACGTACTTGTATAATTATTAGCTGGTACAATCAACTTCGTCCCCATGAAAGTACGTTTGTTCTATTATCGAATATTCTATCTGAATTAATTGTCGGCAGTCTTTTGTTTTTCTTTAGTCCTTTGTTATTACAACCCTCACGGTCCTTATACCATTGTTAAATTACCTCTGTTAAATGTTATCCTTAAAACTAAGACCTGTGGAAAAGCTTAATGATGTGTATAACTTAGATGATAGTTAGAAAGTTCTCGAATTACCAGTAACAATTCTATAGAAATCCGAGGAACGTGAACTAGGCAACAGACTGTAAAAAAAAATTAAGTTGCTATTCGATAATGTTTCATTTGTAACCGTTTGTACCGTTTTCATTTTCGGTTATATCTCAAAGTGAAAAAAGTTATAGCGTTTTCAAAATTAGAGCCGCATCCCTATTTTAAAATATCAAAATTACGTTGACGGGGTTCCATTCTACATTATTTGTACACGTTAGAATAGATTTCATTTTTAAAACAAAAATGTAATGTTAAAGGCTCATAAATTGAAACTTTTCCACACAATTTTAAACAAAATTTCTAAGTGCAGTTATTTCGTCCCTGATGTGATATTCTTACGGTTCAAAGTTTTCCTACGGGTACAAAAGATTATGTGGTGATTTCCATTTACAGATATGTAAAATGTTGGGTATTAACGAAAATCAGTCCTTTGTATGAAATATTTCAAATGCCAATTTTTTTTTTCTTCCGAGATATTTTTGACATTTAACAAACGATTGCAGGGTCTAATTATGAAAACACTGTAACTTTGCAAATGAAGCACTATCTAACGGTAGTTTTTTTTTCCTTCGAGTACTATGTTCTCATAAGTCAAAATAAGTTTATACATCTCGGGAGATTGACCCGGATCAAACAAAATACTTCAAATTTGTTTATATGTATACAATTAGACTTATTATATTAAATATATACAAATATGAAATTTTATAAGTTGTGGTAGTCGGTAGCGGTGAAATGTCAATGTGAAGTCCGCAGGATCGAACCCTGGCATGTACCAAGGAAATTATCAGAATCGGCGTACAGGGACTAATTTAAATTGGTAACACTATCAGCTGATAGTTAAGGCAAAATATCGTGAACAAACCGGAAATTGGAATATAAGTATAAGAATACTACCACAGTATGGGAGAAAATATAGAACTGTGGATTTCTTGGAGTTTGAAATCGCCAATAATGTCCAGATGGTATGGGTATAAGCCCATACTGAGTGAGGCCTATGGTCTTGTAGTCAGTCTTTTACAGACTAGTCAATCTAATGTATTAGTAAAATCTAATTATAAAATTATAGGAAAAATAAAAGATGGTGGAACTTAGAACATGGTGGAATCCCTTCACAATGTTCGTACTTTATGGTACACGAGATATGTTTACACTTAATCTGTGCCAAAAATAGATCAATTTTTAAAATTAAATGTAATAAAATAGCGGAACCTATTTAGTAATGTTCTAATAAGTATAAGTTCTATTTAAGTACACCCGCTTATGAAATAAATACGAAGGGCTTTCCTTGAAATGAAACAGTGTCACTTACAAACTCTCAAGTAACGTCATTATAACAAAAGAAGCGAAGTGTACGCGTAATAGCGTTCTCGCCTTCGTAAAAGTGGCAATTTGGACAAAAAATATTTATAATAAGCACTTTTGTGACTTATTACAGCCTATTTGGAGTAAATACTTGGTGTTCTAAAGAGCTAAACGTTATCGATAGTGTTTTACCTTGTTATATTGTATACATACATGTATTATATAAATGTATATAAACAAACTTCAATTGCCAAAAGTACGTAAGGGTATTAATTCAGCACGGCTGCTTCCAATAACTAATTCTGCTTTTGTTATGGTTGAAACTGTCAAGACAAGGTTTGTATGAAAAATCGTAGGAAAAGGTGTCGAAGGCTTGAAAAATCTCCACATAAAACAGTGAGTAAGTGAGAACTGAGACAGAAAATAGTACGGAGATCTTCAAAAATAGTGACAGAATTGACAAATTGCATAGATATATGATTAGTTCAGCTAGTTTGGTTAGCTTAGTATGACTAAAATAGTTGCGTTCAAAGCACCACCTTACAATGTTCCAGTCGCACTCCCGTTGAAGATTTCTTACTTTTGTTCCTCTTCGTATTTACTCTGATGTCCAACATAGAATTCCACTCGGATGCAACGTGGCGCGCACGAACCTTTCAATAAAATAGGGCAGAAATTTCTGGAAAGCTGACGATATATTTGGAAGATTCGACAAAGCTGGAGGCAAGCTATCAGAACCCCATTGTTTTTGAAGGAAGAGTATAACATAGTCACTTTGTCGTGCTTGGAAAAACAAAATAAACTAAAGTAGTTTAAAAATAATAATCTGTTTATTTAAAATACATAAATAAATATTATAGACATAATTTAAATTTCTATAATCTTTTCTTCAAAGATTAGATAACCTTATTGTTGTAAACTTTTTACTTAAGGACTTACGTTCAACCCTAACTTTACTTGATGGAAAGTGATAATGGGCCGATGATAAAACAAGCTTATACAACAGATTTTCATTCACTTTTCCTTAGTAGACCCTTAAGTAAAAAGCCAAAACACTGTTTACGTAATTTCATATTCAGATTTAAGATGTTTTCCTTTTAAACTTTACTTTTTTTGGTAACACGGTTGAAGAATAACGCAACAGGTGTAGGTTATGTAACATCTTTAGCTTATTAATGCTTGTACAAGCAATGTTTTAAGTAAACAGAACAAGTTCGAATATATATTATTCCAAAGGCTATAAAGTGACTACAGACATTTCCATGAATTATTTCATCTTAATAGGTACGTAGGACATTCTATGTGTATATATTTTTTATAATATCGTGAAGGAAATCATATACGCAATTGTTTTGGGAATATCTGCACGTAATAGGTTTATATTTCTTATAAGGTTTGGACATCTTCCCTATAATTCGAAGGTATTATTACCCAAAGGGGATTTGTCGAAATTCGGTCGACCTTGGAAATGATTGGTTTTTGATACTCTGTATACATTCCATAATATGATGGAACAATTTTTTGTCGACTAGTCAAATGTGACGACATATTAAAATGTATGCTTTTTATTGATGTACTTATATTTTGTTTTTTTTTTTTTACTATTAAATTCTTCTCATAACTAGCTGTACACGTGACTTCACTTGCATGCATTACAAAATTATAGTTACGGTGTTATTTAATAAAGCTCAATACATATTGTATTTTATATCACATTATTTATTGTAGGATCAATTTGGATGTTATAAAGAATTAATATAATTGGGTGATGATAAAATTGTTTAATTGAATTAATATCATGTTTGCGGTCACTGTGGTTTAAATGTACATTTTACATTTATGGTATTACCGATTCTGTGTAATATCCTAATTGCAATATACTTTAAAAAATTATTTCATCCACTTTATATTTGTAAATATAATTCAATTCAATCGCATTGTTTTGCGACAAAATATACTGGTAGATTTTAAAGTTTGAGCACAGTAATGGACAAACAGAGAGAGAGAGAGATGTAGCCTTTATAATATTATCCTTATATAATTATGAGCCTATTATGATATTTATGTTTTTTTTACATCAACACTTATCCTTCATCTGCCTTTTTCTGACTGACTTTTGATAATCGAATCTTTTGATTAAAAAAAAGTTTACCATCGCAAATTATCGAATCCTTTTTTTTCTACATTGCATAAAGAATGGGGCTTAAAACGCAATGTTTTGAATATTGTTCAAACAACCAATAATACTGAACACAGATTACGAAGCGCAATATTATTGAATCTAGATATCGCGGATTTGATTCTTCAAGATTTTTGTGTGATGAGAATATGTATGTATATTAGCTGTTTAGTTACCATACATATTGCAAGGCTATGTTTAGTTTGGAGTTTTAGGGTCATTAAGTCTTTAAAGTCATGTGTGAAGTTGTATTCTCATATGAAAAAAAATACATTGTTTATCATTAATTCTTAACATCTTATTTCTTATTTCTTTATAGTGCCACTACTATTTGACAACACTACGCCTGAAACTAAGCACATCACTAAAGGAAAACCGTTAAACATTATTCATATCAGCCTGTAAGAAACTTACAGCGGGATCAGGAGCTCCTTTCCGAAGGAAGGTATGGGAATAATCACCACGCCCGCGCATGACGTGTTGGCGATTTCAAATGCCGAAATATCCACAGTTCTATATATTCCCACATACGGTGGTGCTACAAGAACATTTTGCAGGTTCAGGTTTCCTCACGATGCTTTTATATCGTCAGCCGATAGTATTGGCAATTTAAAATATCTAATGTACGCGTATTCTGAAAAATTCCTTGGTACATTCCGGAGTTTGAACCTACAAGTATCGAATTTACATTCCGCCGGTCAAACCATGCGACCAGCATGACATATGTAAGAGATCTGGAAAAAGTTACTGTGACAATTTATTTAAGAACCATGTATTTTACTATACGCTAACTGTGAACACAAATGACACCTATTTATATTGGGCTATTTTTTGACGTCCCCATCGAATAATGCAGAGCGGTAGAGAATCAAGAGGGTAGACAAAAAGAGGGTCTTTTAAAACGTGTCGTATATCGCTTCACAGAAATGAGGCAAAGCGTCTGCAATTACGTGGACAAATGACCCGGGTGAGCGAAAACTCACTTATAAAATACACCGTGGAAATATATTTTTGCTAGCTGTCCTTCCTAGTCTCCCGTTTTTTATTTGCTTACCTACTTCTTAATTAAGATAAATGAAATATTACAGGGAAGTAAGATACGACGTTTTTATAATTGTTTTAATATTAATTATAGGTTTGACTATAATCTCATCTGATGTTGAATGATGATGTGGGCTGGGATGGTAAATACGTTAAGCTTAGAAGGAGAACTGAGCACTAAGTGCTATTGCTGGAATAAACCTATAAGTGCTTGGCAACAGATTTTCAACTGGAGTGTTGTAACTAGCCCGACATTATTAGGAAAAGCCACGCTATGGCTTCATCACGACGTTTTCCATCGCCGAAAGCTTCGGCACATTCGTAAGATTTCGAACTACATCATCGATGCAGTGTCCTAACACGATATTCACTGAACCGTAACCGCTTGAGAGTAGCTTTTATGTGACTGTATCGCAACTACTATACGGAGGACGTAAGTGTAAAACCGTGCCAGTACGGTACTATGCAGTAGGTACGGTAGCCCTTATCGTGACATACATATATATGTATATAAGTTTATCCAATATTCAGTCGTGGTAGGTTATCTTTCACTACACCCGTGCACATTATCATAAGTCAGTCATAGAGACTCTCTTTTTGTTTGATACGTGTCTGTATCATCCAGTATATATTTAACTGCCAAGAGCCTAAAGGCTGGCCAGGACAGCGGCAACTAGTATGAATATTTTGAAGTAGATATTTATGTAAAAAAATATGTAAGGTATGAAGAGCAATTAAATGTATTTAATGTAAATGACTAAATGGAAACTTAATTGAAGTGTTATTATGTATGTCTATATTTCGTAGAAAAAGTTAATTCTAAGTTAAGTACAAATTAATCAAACCGTTGTATGAATTTTGCAGTCTCATAACAAATAGTATCTTTTAATTTAAATATTTTATAGATATCGTTGTACCAACCATGTAGTTTGTTCTAGAACTCAGCAGTGTGAGCACTTATTATTGCTTTGCGGTAGCTGTTCGCGCCAAAGTAGAAATAAATAATTCGGTTATTAATAATGCATTACACGATACAAAGCATACAAAAGTGGATATAAAACTGCACACCTCGGCATTACGAAAGCAGCAGCTCACCGTTTTCTAAAGTGTCAAAGAAACAAACACTCAGCGCTGATTGTAGTTTTCACTACTCTTGAAATGTGATTTCTATATATTAAATCTCGTAAACTACATAATTCTAATTAATATTATGAAAGTGAAGACTAGATAGAGACATAAAAGGATGATTTTAAGAAGACGCAGAAACTTATAAATGGGCTACATTCATGTCTAATTTTTTTGTTTAGCTGTAAATGTTCCTAAGAGTTTAAAATAAAATAAATATTATCTTTTTTAAATATTAAGTAATAAAACTAACATAACACTATATCGTTTTAGAGAAACCTTAAAAACGCTATCCACTGAGTAGCTTCGCTCTATGAGTAAACAATCAAAATGTAATTAAAATGTTTTGTTAGGTGGTAGAGCTATGCTGAAGCTATTACTGGTTTCAGCACGAATGGGTCGGCTCGCCCGGGGTAGTACCACCCTCTCACAGAAAACCGACGTGAAGTAACAGTGCTTGCACTGTTGCGTTTCGTTCGGTCAGCGAGAGTTGCGGAGGCCCACATATTTAAAAGGCCGGCAACTCACTTGGGACTCCCCTGGTGTTGCTAGTGTCTATGGACGGCGGTGATCACTTACCATCAGGTGACCCAGCTGTTCGTTGGTCCCCTATAATATATAAAATAAAAAAAAATGTAAAACAGTTTTGTCAATTAAAAAACTGATACACATACCCATATGTTATATTAACTTAATATATTTATGTACTAAAGAAGTAAATATAACGAGGAAAAAGTACCACATTTTTCTTTTGAATTCCCTATAGATATGTACTAAGTATATTTGCAAGTACTCAGTACAAAAACTATAGGGGAATGAATAAAACATTAAGCACATAGTATGGAATATACATATTGAAGGCACATATGCCCATCCAGGTGATATCAATTAATAGGTCAGCAAAGCATACCCGAATGAATGTATTTATGTTGACAGCGACCGATTCTCGTTATGACTAATGTTCAATTAAGTTAATGAATTGATCAAACTGAAGTGTTATACACATATGCGTCTGTGTGTGCTAAATACTCGAACATAATTTATAAGTAATTACGAAATTATAATAAAATAAACGAAAAACAGCCCACAGTCACTCCAAATAAGAAACTATTTTTATTTTCTCAACTAAGAAACTGTTTTTATTGTAGTGCAACTTGAATACAGTGAGCAAGACTAGCCATTTGAGTGGTAAAAGCGTTACTTTGCGGAAATTCATAATTAAAAAGTGAGATAGACGTTTCTTCGCACCAATGTTTGGAATGTTCGCATCTCATCGGAAGTTTTTTTTATTTTTTTTCGAACTGACCTACACTGTCGGCTTATTAGGCCTTCACAGTTCCACCGGACTACTAAGGGGAGCGCTTAGGGCACTCACCCGATTGTTTTTTAGGCGAAACATCTCAAGGGCACTCGGTGCACCTCGGCTTGAGCTGTCGCCGGATTCCCGAACTAACTAAGCTAGCTAAGCTATCTATCCATACAATACTCATATATGAATTCGTGAAAAATGCATGTGTGACCATGCATGTTTCACGATGTGTATATGTGTATTTGGTATCTGACTACTGTGTTATGTGACCTATTTCAGTCCGAAAAGGGCAAAAAAACAGCCCACCACTGAGTGCCTAGGTGTGCAAGAGTGTGGGGTGATCGTGTAAGTGTAGAACATGTGTAAATCACTGTATTCGCGCGAGTAACATACTCGAGGGCTCCACACCGAGGGACTACCTAGGCTCGAGCTGTTACAAGAAAAATCGCGAGGAGTGTGCGGGATCGAATCTTCACCCCCCGCTCACGGAGGCGTGAGCAGAGAGAGTCGCGGGCGTGGGCGCAAACACGCATCTTTTGAGAGGGAATCGAGCTAAAAAAAATAAAGTACAACGGCACGATGCCGATTTAACTAAATAATTACGTAACAAATCCTAATGTAACGGTCTATTGTGTATGAACACGCGGGTTCGATCTGATATTTTGATTTACGCGAATTTATTTATGCGCGGCGCGGGTTAATTGTTGTACCGTGGTCGCGACGGCCGGGAAAGCGGAGATAGCGTTTAAGAGCCCGAGCTCAGACGTACTATTAACTAACGCGTTAAATGCGATTATCTCTTGTACATCGTGTACCAAAAGTAAGCGAGCTATCCAGTCTATACCGGAGGTCGATGCTGAAGCCGCGATAGGTGGCGCAGGAGTGGACAGAGCCTTTGGGGGCTGGGGCTTGGCTTTAGGAGCCGAGGGAGCTGGCGGGGAAGGCCTTACGCGCCAGGAGAGCGCGCTCGGTGCAGGAGCGGATGCTGCCGGCGCACTGGAGGTGCCCGGCAGATCGGGGAAAGCCTTCTGGCTTTGTATGGGCGGAGGCGGAGGCCGATTTGTCCGAGTCGGCGGGCCGTGCGCCCTGGACCGGGTGGCACGACCGCCGCGGCGGTGATGGGTCGAGCGAGGCGCACGGGGACACCCGCGATAATTCGCGGTATGACCCGTTTGCCCGCAGAGGACGCAGCTCGGAGGCTCGACGGATTCGGGAGTGCGGGGGCACTCCCTAGTGGAGTGATCCCCGAGACACTTGACACACCTGGGACGCAGGTGGCAGTGTCTGGCGGAATGACCGTACACCTGGCAGTTGTGACACTGCGAGGGTACCTGGGACTTGCGAGGAAGCTCGACGAAGACAAGACAGGCCGCAAACAGAGTTGAGGCTGAAAATAGCCTTGCCTTCCAAGGTGCGGTCCAGAGTGACCAACACCAAGTTGAAGGGGGCCTTCGTACGGGGGTGGTGCATGCGCTGCACGCTCCGGACTGGGAAGTCCTGACCGTTCAGGCAATCGCAGATGTCGTATTCGGTGAGCTCAGAGGGAACTCCCCGAATGACGACGCGAAGGAGACGCTCTTCCTCGAGAGCGTGAGTGAAGAAAGGGAGCTGTCGCTCCCTGAAGTATCTAGTGAGCTTGCGATGCTCATCGGGGGTCGATACATGGATAGAAATGCCGGCAACAGTGTTGACGGCGGATTTGTAGACGATTTCTTTCGACTTAAGGTCGTCCGAAATATCTACCCAGCGGGCTTTGTCACGGAAGGTGACGGGAGGCGGTGGGCGTGGCTTCTTAGCCGCGACCGCGGGTTCCGCAGCCGGAGCTTTAGCTAAATTCGCGGCAGAGGGCGTGGGAGAGGCTCGGGGCACCCGAGCGCCACATATATTTGACTGCTTTGGGGTTGGACGTCCCGCAGCAGAGTCGCTATCGGTCTGATTCGCGGCGTGTGGGTGTTTACCGCGGCGCGTAACGGTTGTGAAACCGTCGTCATCGGCGGGCGTGGTCGCGGGCGCAGGCACGGTCGCGGCCGTGGTTACCGTTGCGGGCGCGGTCGCGGGGACTGTATCGTAGTCCATGTCCGAATCGTCATCGGAATCGACGTCCGAGAGTTTCGTAAACGGGTCGTCCGGGAGATTCGCGAACGGGTTCGCGGAGAAACAACGCGGCTTCTTACCGGAAGGATCGCGCGCGTAGACTTTCCGGAGTCTGTTATATTCCGATACGAGTTGCGGGTCTTCCTTTTCGACGAACATGTGGAAGCGTAACAGTTCTTCGACGTGGGCCATATCTTCGAAGGCCGGATGGGCCGGAAGGGCACGCGGGGTCGCGGGGGTAGACATGACTAACCTCCCTGCCTGAGCGGCAGGGGGGTGCCCCTAATTCAAATCTAACGGACAATCCGTGTCCGGACCAAAGGCAAAACGCGACGCGACGCGAACGCGGATCTTCTCTTCAAAACTGCACACGGCGCGGCGCGAAGAACGACGCTCTGCACGGCACACGACGCGCTGCACGACACTCGAAGCGCAGCACGAGGCACGACGCGTAGCACGGCGACTCGACGCACTGCAAACAGTGTGCACGGCTTCGCACCGAAAAGTGCGGATTAAATGGTGCACTAATGGAGGTGCACCGTCGCTCTGAAAAGAGTGTACGATCGACAGTAGCCGCTCGAACACACTAAACTTCCGGACACACACGAAAATATCCGACAACTGCGCGCGAATTGCCGAACGAACGGACCGTCAGAGCTGCGAGCGGGGCACGTATGCACTCGACCGCTGCTCAGACGAGACCCGCATCGGAAGAGTCAACATCGATCTTAAGATGCTCCGTGAAGGAACGGAACACGTGTAATCGGTTGTAGTCGTAACACATCAATCTGCAACGTAGTTTTTAATTTATTATATACTTCTTTTTATATTTTTTACATGTTTTATTTCTTTTTTATCATTTTATATACGTTTTTATATATTACAGATAGATAGATGCCAACAGTGTTAATCGACGACAAGTTCAACTATCTGTGAATGTAGAATTCAACCGATGACCAACGACATATTTTAATTACTTTTAGTTGTGCTCACAATCGTTTTTTGTTACAATAAGGCGCGCGAGCGGCCAACCATTCCAAGCGGAAGTGCGAAGTAACGTCCACTCTAAGACTTACAATATTATTATTATAATAAATTATCATTATTATTTTAATTACTCTTATAGGTATTATATACAGTTATGTTAGTATATCGGATTTGTAATTGAGAGTATAGCCTTTATGGCGGCTTCATTATTGTCGCACGTAGACTTCGACATGTCGAAATCATTAAGCTCTGCCTCCCACTGAGTGTAGTACTAACAGACTAAAATCAATACATTTTATATAGAACACCTTCCTATTTGGATTTGCGCCAAATCTATAGGATATTCACCCACCAGCCTAATTTACTTTGAATGACACTAACATGACTCGAGTCAGACACATATTCGAATCACAATAAACTTATTTCAGACCTGTGTTTGTTTAGACCTAGTTTATAAAATTATCGTGAAAATTCCATTTATGTGTTGAATGCATTATTTCAAATGAAACGGTTTATTTGGAGGCACTCACTAATTACGTGAAGGAATCAGGGGAGGAAGTTTTCAAGCCAAATCTCACGCGGGAAAGAGACGGGTCTTTCAGCAAATATGACGTAATTTTTTGAGAAAATCAGATGAATGTAAAGTTAAATATGTTTCTAAACTAAATTATTCTACCTACGATGAAAACAAAGCAAACTGTGTTTTATTTTTAATAAATCCTACGTATTTTTACTTAAAATACAAATTTTTAAAGATCACACGTGAGGTTAGTGGAGAGGATAAAGATAAACCTCACGTCATCTCACCGGGTGGGAAAGGGGGGTGTCAAAAAATCCTCAAAAACTTCTCACGTAATTAATTGACTTTAAGCCCCCTTTAAGATTAGATATTTACGCCCTATTAAAATATTTCAACTAATATTAGGTTACAATGTAACACGGCCAATTAATCCCAAACCAAGCATAATATACCAATTAATATGTACCATACATACATACATCGATATTTAATGCGCCGAGTCAGAACTGACAATGTTGCCTAACATACAAATGTCAGTTACGTGTAGGTTTCGAAACGTGATCTTTCGGCTATTGAGTCGGTATTATTAGAATTGCACTGTTAATTAAGGAGGTATAATGAAAGAAGTAGCAATAAATTATTCACTATTTCGTGGGTTTTTTATGGTCGTTATTAATATTAACTTTGTTTGTTAATAATTGTTATTAATGTTTGTTTATTACGATGATAACATTTTGAATATTTGTCCAGGTTATAGAAAAGACATAGGGTAGCTTTCATGCAATTATAAATACTCGTATATACAGTTTCATACTATAGGTACTAATTTAAAATCTACATTTATGTGAACGATGCCGCAGGCTAAAGCTAGTAATAAAATTTTATACGATCTCATCAATAAAATCTTCTGTGCAATATAACAATTTTACGTACACTGATATCCCGTATTCATGGAATTAATATGAATTATATGCGTTGTAGACACAATCAAATACATTTAAAATTAATGACAATGAATTATTTGTTTCTAGGTTCCGGTACATTCAGCGAAGCTTATGGAATTATATTATGCAATAATAAATATTTGAGATTGCGTCCCTCAGCTCGAGTGAAGCTCGACTGAACATCGATATATGCATCAAGTGTTTGTAGATTCAATTTAATTGGCTCGAATCGATGCACTCCATGATTCAAATGATAATATAAAATATTTACAAATCATGCTGCATGACTTACATTTATTATTCAATAAACAAATGTATACTTTGATAATTAAAAGTATGAGTAAATTAAATCCGGTTCACAGACATACATCAAAACAAAGTCGCTTTCTCTGTCCCTATATCCCTATATATGCTTAAATCTTTAAAACTACGCAACGGATTTTGATGCGGTTTTTTTTAATAGATAGCGTAATTGAAGAGGAAGGTTTATATGTATAATAACATCCATTGAATAGTGGAGAAATACAGTTATTTTTGAGGTTTCTAATGTGATGTCGTAAGTAATTACATTTTTTCCTCTTACATTGCAACAAACGCAGGCTGAACCCTACGAGATTTATCAAAATAATGTGCGCGGGCCACGGACAGTAATGAATAAATCAAAATTACTGGATCGATTTTAATCATTTTTTCAGTGAATGACATAAGCTATATATTTTTTTACCCGTGCGAAGCCGCTAGTAATTTATATATTTCGTTTGTATATTATTTAACTAATTAATTTTTTTATATAGGTATGTACAGTCTGGGTCTTGGCCACTCTGAATATAGCCGTATATTCGGGCTTGCGCATAATATCTTCAGAAGTTTAATACAAAACAATAATATTATTATAGGAATCTAAAATTGGTATTTATTTATCCTTAAGTTGTTTCAATATAACATATTTTATAATGCGTATGACGTAGTATATATATAATGTTATACGTATTTATACCAACACTTGTGTTCATATTCAGAGCGATCAAATACTTTGTCGTCAACTGTAGGTGTAACTAATTTAATAATAAGAAGGATAGGAATACATACGAATTTAAATGTAAGTACTAAGTACACAATATGTGGAATCTATGCCAGAACGCACAGCATTTGAAAAGTACTGAACCAGTTTGAATGCAGTTTTATAAATAATATTGAACTGAACACGAGCAAGAATGTAGACTAAATATCATTAGGCTATTTATAGGGGCTAAAGAGTAATAGTAAAAGCATATTTCGAACATTAAAATATTGGTTCAATTTTAAAAAATATAGTTCGAGAGGACCATTATTTTTTTTTTTTAATGTTTTTTATAGGACTATTATAGCTTATTTTGCTTTTGCCCGCTGGTCGATCGCGTCACTGTAGATATTACCTATCACTCGGGAACAGTACGAAACTGTATGTATGTATAATTGGATGAAGGTTCTTACTAGAAGTCTTTTTGTGTTCCCCTGATAACGTGTATATAAAATTTCATGATGGTCGGTCGAGTAGTAGCGTAACATACAAACAGACAAAGTCACATTCGCTTTTATAACATCACTTAACCGAGGCAGGCGATTTTTTAAGACCCAGATCTCAAATTGGCGGATTATGTTTTATAACTTTTTTTAATTTCAGTACATCGTACATTGTAAATTTCATGGTTTAGTAAAAAAAAGTTCGTACAAAAGAAAAAAATAATTTAAAAATACATTTTACTTATAAATTATGATTTAACAATACATAATTTGTTATTTTTTAAAGTTTTGTAATAAATCAGGTATTTTTTAAGCTTAGGCTACCTACCAACAGCCTGCTGACCTGTGCCTTGTCAGGTCTACATTCGTTTGTATAGAACTTAAACTTTATGGTTTTGGACAGTCCAGGAATTAAGATATTTTTTCTCCATATATAACACGAAACGAAAGGTTTGACTGAGTAACTTTCACAGCCACTCTTATTAGCAGCAGTGCTTGTAACACTCGGCTCCGGTTCGAACGGTGTGATTGGAACAACGCGCTGACACACGAGTGTTCAAAGTTACTCCTCTAGAGAAGCGCTCTATTTCGACTGGCCTCAGAACTTTTTAAGTTGATTGTAGTTAGTTATAGACTGCAATGATCATTTAACATCAGATAGCCTGCATTACTATTTGCTACTTCCTAACATAAAAAAAAACATTATTACTTTGTTGTCACTACGTGCAAATTGAATATTTATTTCATTGTATTACAAAAATTACATAGTGGCGAGTGTCGCTGAGAAAAATATGAACAAATTAATCAAAAGTAGATTGTAATAAGACAGTGATCCAAGACATGTGTCGCACGTCGCTCACAGCTTACGGGATAATCCGTGAAAGATGAGAAGTTAAGCCTTTAAGGAAAATATTTCTGTGCATTCTTCCTGAGAGAAAATAACTTAGACGTAAATATGATACGCAACTATTTATTGAATGATCTACTCAAGTCTATATTTTGGAAGAAATCCATCTAAAATCAAATGAAATTTGCAATATTAAGTTTTGATTTTTTAATTGAACCCAGCATCTCTAAATTCGAACACGTCAAAATGTAGTCAACTGGTCACGGCATGGATTACCAATTAAGTCTATGGATCACGGGCGTCACGAGACAAACTATGTTTGGTTAAACAATATTCTTTACAGTAATTAAAATAAAGTTCTTCGTGACCTGATTTGGATTTTATTTCGTTCCCATATAAAAAAGATAATGTTCCTCAATAAATAGGCAATGCAGTGTAATAAGAAATTTTCAAATCAAACTGGTTGTTTCAGAAATTAGGACATTCAAACAAACAATATCTTAAAATTAATAATGTTAGCATACATTTAAGTTGTTCAAATAAGGTGCCTCATTCCCTACTTATGTTTTCTTAAACAAAGAGTGTTTTTAAAGTTAAAAATGAATTTATGTACCAACATTCAGCTATTGTAACTAAATTTAAATATTCTACACGTTATCTAATAAATTGTATTATATTCACAGGTAAGCTTATATATCACAAAATAACAAGTAAAATGAGCCTTGGTGAAGCACAATTAATCATTGTCTAACGAATGGAAATAGATTAATCTGGTAACAGAATATTATCGTTATACGTTCAGACTGTTCAAAGTAATTGAATAAATATCATAAACAATGATAGACCGCCTGATATGTAATTAGGTAATGACCTATAATTATTATTATCTTATTCCAATCATACCCTGATATCATGAAAACAATTCAGAGTAATAATATTACAAATGATATTTTGTTAGTACCTTTTCAGTAACCTTTAGTTAACTTTTTTAACATTGGTTAAAGATCAGAAGAAACTGAAGTAATTTTACATTAAAATTATAATTTCAAAGAAAGTGCGTAAATTTTATTTGTGTTATACAAATTAATAGGACTTTCAATAACCCCTTTTGAAAGTAAATCTTTTACTTTGATATTTATATTAAAGTTATTGGAGAAATATACCATTACTGAACTACATATATATATATATATATATATATATATATTGTTATTACTATAACTACGTAATGAATATTATTTAATACTGCGAAGTCAGCTGATTCACATTTCTTTCTTTTTATTTTAAGAAATATTCAACAATATAACAATATACATAAATATGGCTAAAGTTTAATTTAAAATCAAAATAATTATGTAAATATTTAATATTATAATTAAAGTCAATTTCGCTTAGTTTAGTTTAAAGACAAGCTACAGTTGTTTTTTTTTTTTCGAAATTATTAACGCTATTTGCGTGATGGGCTTTCACAGCTCCACCGGAATAACAGAACAAGCGTTTGTAGCGCTCAGCCACTTGGGAACAACTTCAAGGGTGCCGAATCTTGGCTTGGGTTGTTGTTTCCTTGGACGCAAGAATGCGAATCTTATTACGCTAAACTACCAGAATGTGTGCCTCACTGTGAGTCTGTTAGTTATATATATTTGCAGATTGAAAAAATAATTAAAATCTACAGAAATATTATAAATTATATTGCAATTTAATTTTAATTCGAATCGTACTAAAGGCAATTGAAAATAGGTTTTTCAATAAAAATTATGAAAAAGCACCTATTAAGAGCTCTTCCAATCAACGGATGGTACCTACTACACTGTATTGGAAACGTAAACAGTTTTATTTGAGAAATTTATTTTTAATAATTTCTCATGTTTAATCTATATGGATGGACCTATATAATAAATAACTATAACTAATATAATAAATGCGAATGTGAGTTTTTTTGTTACGGTTTCACCTCTTAGCTACTCGATAGCTTATCTTTGACTTTTTAATATACGTTGTCAAGGGTACAGAAATGTGTATAGTATACATTCGTACAGAAAAAAATTACTGTTCTCAATGGATATATCAAATCTATATTAACACGATCGAAGCCGCGAGCAAAAGATAGTAAAGAAATAAGAAAGTACTGTTTTTCCTTATTTTCACTTCCTTCCTTTTAATTATTCCTCTCGAACACCTGTTCCATTTTCATTGTATTTTAATAAGTATTTTTCCTTTTGCAAAGTATACAGAATTCTCACCTTTAAATTTCTGAATAAATCAACATATATTTTTACCTACAGATCCCAGGAATTTGGTCTGAAATTCTAATCAGCTATAAGCGCGATTTGTTTATTTCGTAGGTTGTTTTATAAGTCAGTCAACAGTTAACGTCTATTTAATATCTTTTAATATTATAAACCTCAAGAGATTGTTTTTCGTTTATTTGAACTTGTTAATTTCTGAAACTGTCACTTAAATTTGAAAAACTCTTTTTCTGTTTTATATAATATTTATCGAGACTAACATCACTCTGTGAACTTTAGGAATGTAGTAATTACTAAGGAAAAAGTTGGCTAGAAAATATGTTATGTGTAAACGATATAATAGTATGGGCGAGCCGTGTGGCGCAGTGCGAGATTTTAGGGGCCGAGAGCAGCTAAAAAATACACACGACTAAAACCGAAGGACATAGCTAGTCAGCTATGTTACGAAATGTTTTAATTTGATGCCAGATTTGAAAATCCATTTTAGCGATTTAAAAACGCTAATAATCGTCTTGTTATCCTAACTTTCTAATTAATATCTAAATTACAAATATGAAAGTAAGTTTGTTTGGTGTTACCTTTTCATTTTGCATCATGAAAATCAAAATCATCAAAGTCAAATCAAATACAAATGAATCAACAAAATTTACATACAGGCTACCAGGGTTACAGAAAAGGACACAGTACACAGTAATACAGAATAAAATGTGCTGTTCCAGAGAATTGGATCAAATCTATATTAATGACAGCGAAGTCCCGAGCCAAAGCTAATATAAAATATTTTTCTTTCTTTTAAATCTTGAATATAATATGACTAGTGGCCCGGTCCGGCTTCGCACGGGTATAAAATATATAGCCTACGTCATTCACTGAAAAAATGATTAAAATCGATCTAGTAGTTTTGATTTATTCATTACTGCCCGTAGCCCGCACACATTATTTTAATAAAACTCATAGGGTTCAGCCTGCGTTTGTTGCAATATAAGCGGAAAAAATGTAATTATTTACGACATCACATTAGTAACCTCAAAAATAACAGTATTTCTCCACTATTTAATTGATGTTATTATACATATAAACCTTCCTCTTCAATCACTCTATAAAAAACCGCATCAAAATCCGTTGCGTAATTTTAAAGATTTAAGCATACATAGGGATATAGGGACAGAGAAAGCGACTTTGTTTTATACTATGTAGTGATATATGTCCAGGAAGGAGAGAGTCTTGATATGTTATAAAACACAGAGAGATCTGCACAATTACTCTCACACAGTTTCTGGAGTGATAATGTATAATTAGTTCTGATCACATTTATTGTTCATATATCGTCGTTACACAAGGACGTAATGTTCCTAACTTTGTAAACAGTACTTAAACTTCTATCAGTAACTCTATATCAGTTGTAACCGTTTATTCGATAAGACAAAAGTTACTAGCGAACTAATTAGGCACTTATTTCTAACTAAGGGGCTTTACGTAGTTTACAGTTGACCAAAGACCCGAGATTAACCGATACGTGATGGAAATAACGACTCTAGTTACCTAATCTGTTAATTGTATATAGTGAAAACATAAATCTGGTATTTGAGATAAATTGCGTAATTATTCTCTTCTCATCACTTATTTCGTTATAAGTATAAGAACTTACTTTTAAAGAACTAGCTGATTCCTAAAAAAAGGGTTTAGCGAATCCAATAAAATAATTAGCCCAAAACCTTCTACGAAAAATTCCCCATCGAATAATCACAGTCCAGTGCAAATACGTTTACTTCGTCTCAAAGGAACTATATTTTCATTACATATATAATATTTCTGTGAAAAAAATGAAATCAGAAGTAATATCAAATTTCAAATATTTGTTGCGGCCACGTAATTATGATCATCTTTCGCGGGATCTTATCACGTCCTCTTTTATATTGCGTCATCATATCATCCTTTAAACTTATGTATCTGGAACTAGTGGAACCAGCGCCATCACATATAGCACTGTACGAGTAAGTTGAAACATCGCTTGTTTTCTTATTCACCCCCACAGGTTGGTTCCCCTTCACGTGGGACTGACCTACTCTAAGATATAAATTAATAATATATGGCATAAACGAAATATTGTATAGCATTACTCTGTATATATTTGCTAATCTTCAGCATTATTAATCAAATTTCGTCCGTTTTTTTACCTATTAAAAGGCTATTTGCACGAGAATGTTTTTCATCTATAATATGCAAATTTATACATTTATTTTTTTTGTAAAATTTGAACGTATTCTTAAATATTTTAATAGGAACTTATATTTTTAATCCAATAAATGTAAACAATAAGGGACCTTTAAGAACATATACATATAGCAGAGATGTGAATGTTAAGATGGATCTTTGATGTAACTCGAATGAGTAATATTAAGATTACGTATGTCAGAGGAAGTTTGAAAGTAACACCAGTGCGGAGAGGTTGAGGAGTAACAGGTTAGCATAGTACAGGTTTGTTGGTAGGGTTAGGGTCGGGGGTGGCGTGGGATTTTCATTGGGATAGGCTTAACTTAGGATGAAGAGGCCTTCAGGGAGGTTGTGGTGTGGTGATGGCGGAGGAGGAAACCTCGGTAAAAAATTAAACGCGGGGGGTGGTAGAGGGGACAGCTCCTCTGCTGCTAACCGGACTAGGAGGAAGGGGCGGGGGCCCTGACCTTCATCGTGGTTCGGCAGACTGAGAGGCAGTCGGAGAACCGGGCTGCCTCAGTCGGGGTGTGGCAAGGGTTGCTTGCCGCGGGGGGTGAAGCGGAGCTTGCTCACGATACCTCGCGGTAGCGTGTCACTCCCATAGTGCAGCATACGGTTCATCGTGAAGTTTTTTAGTCGGTAAGAGTCGTCCGGGTAATAGCCGGATCCCGCCTTCGAGTGTGTGATACTCCCCATGCTCCCCCGAGCCTCTGGGGTATCTGTGTAGGATGTCTCTCCACGTTTAAAAAAAAATGTGTGGGCATATTATGAGAAGAGATGAAAGTCATGTAACTAGAAAAGTTTAAGTTAGTGATATGAGTATAAAAGGAGTGAATATTGAAATGAAAACTGACAGGGTAAAGTAGAAAAGGAAAACATATTATGCCGACCCTATTTAGGTGGAATAAGGGTAAGAAGAAGAACAAGACATATATTAATTATGCAATAACATCAAAATAACATAAGGATAATTAAATACCAATTTTAGATTTCTATAATAATATTTTTTACTTTGTTTTGTATTAAACTCTTCACGATATTATGCGTAAGCTCCAACTTACTGCTATATTCAGAGCGGCCAAAAAGGTTGGAGAAGATTGTAATAAGAATTGAAATAAAATTGAAAATAGTATTATATTAAGTAAATTTATGCACCTAGTATATCAGCAAGCATGAGTCAAAGAGTCTTCGCAACAATTATGTCTCTCTCTTCAGAGCTATGTATACAACATTGTGGTGCGGCCAGTCTTGCGTGTTTTTGTCCTCCACTTCACTCTGTCTATAACATCTAGTTTATAAGCTTCACACACCTTCATATCTTTAAATTGTAAACATTTCTAGTTTAGTTTGAGGCTGCTTCTCAATTTTTTTACCAGGAATTAAAGATGTAGTGTCAGATTTCCTATATAGACCATTAGCCTCCTTAGTACATGGCTAAATCACCGCAGCTATTATTTTGAATAATTTCATATATTTTGTGTGTTCACAAACATTAAGGACTTTACCAATCGTAGTTACGCCACCTAACCACCTCAGAATTTTCATTTTGGTAACTTCAATGGTATGAAAGTCATTCTGGGTTGCAATCTGAATCGAATGGGTGAGATGGATTCTCAGAGATTTCTTCTTCTAGATTACATTTCACTGGCATACATTAAGACTGGTCTTATAATGGTCTTGTAAATAAGATTTTTGGCTAACAGGCATATTTCCAATGCAAATAATACATTATAGCCATGATGCAGGTTGATGAGTGTTGAACGTTGCTTTCAGTATTTCAAGTGTTGTGAGATATGTAGTTTACATTAATTAATTAGTCAATATTATCTCAACATTATAGAAGCCCCGATAGAATAATTGTGGGGTGACTATAAAAGAAAAACTAAGTCATTAACCGTCACGCATATGATTTACTTTGTTTGCGGTAGTGGCGCCTCCCGGCTCATGTCCGGCCTTTATGCTAATTGGATGAAGTTGAACACAAAGGGGCGAGGTTCCGAGTTGATCCCACTTGTTTGTTTGGGAACGACAGCGCGCGTGACTATTAACCGGTTAGCCTCTTTCACAACTAAATAACTTTAATTGAAAAGTCCTCTAGATTGGTAGCCGATACGGGTCTGTTTCGACATATTATCGTTTTATTTGACTTGTTCGTGACGATCCTCGCATTTTACAACTACGAGTAAATAGAACTTTTCTTAATATAAGTAAGATAACTGTGTTACCCTTAAAAATAGGTAAACATCTATTACCTGTCATAAGCAAATGTTGTTTGTAACAATAATTATAGTGATTAAGGGTATTTTAGGATACATTTGTCTTTTACTGTTCGTTATGATGAAACAAATGTGTAGGTTACCTGACGAGAGGTATTCAATCTAGTCCTATAAATGAATGAGGTTCTATGAGATTAGAATCTTAATGATTATACGATTTATCAATGTTAAAAGAATGTATTGGTCATATTCTTTTAAGCATGAGATAAAAAGTTTCTCGTTTTTTATCTACGCTGGTGTAGCAAAATGGGTAAATGGTACGATTAAAAAAAGCTTTTTCATAGCCTCCTGTACAAATGCTAGACAGTCTCCAGTCGTATTATTTTGTTGGAAAGGTATGATAATTTAAAAGGAATTAGCAATTGATGTTACAAAATATACATAACTTCATAAAAAATATTGAACATTGACCGTCCTTGACATATTTCGTGTTTGATGTCAGGAAATGAAGCGATGCTAAAACGTTCTCGTCGCTCGTTGCTTTGAATTCACCGAATCGTACCGCTGCATTTGAAGTACGAAAAAGTTTCGAATACTGCATTTCAAATTGTCTTGATTTATCGACAAAATATACAATTCGTTTTTTAAATATGTTTTTAGATCCAGTCTGCCTATAGCGTTGTGTAAATTAAGGTCAATGTATGCAGACGATGTGCTGTATTGTGAGGAAGTAATAGCAGAAGTAAAATTAATCCCGTCTCTTCTGTCCCATTCAATTATATTTGTAATTTTATTTCAATTATTTTCACTTACGGTTGACGGTAATGAGTATTATTCATCATATCAAAATTTTCTTATTAGAATTTACATTGTTTTATAAATCTACTAGTGGGTATAAGTGCCCTCTAAAATTCTCTCTCTAAGAGTACGCGTATTTTATTTTTGTAATAAGTCGGGCCTCATTTGTATCACTTTAAAATCTAGAATAAATCAAGGAAGTGAAAATACTCCGATTGATAAAAAATATCTCATTATAAACTTCAGAGAATATTTAAATAACACTTTAATACACACTTTAAATTTAAAAGTGAGACTCGCTTAAAGTCACAATTAATTTAATATTAACGATTTAACTAGCATCTATAATTTAATAAAAATATTTATTTATCAAGTTGTGGCAGATTCGACAATAAACAAGAAAGTCCTTCTCTTAATTTTTTAAGGAAGCTTTCAATTGTACTCAAATAATTGGATATTATTCGTAACCCTGTTGCGTTATAATAGTTAATTTCATAAAAATATAACTGTATTCATAATGTTTATGCAGAAGAACCTGGGTAAATCGAACTACAAGAGGGATTTTATTTCAAAATATTTTATACGGAAATGTTCGATTTCGAAGTAGTTTATATACTACCTAAATTTGGGTTACACAGCCCGGTGAAAGACTTATAATAAGTCTTGTTTCAAAGGTAATGCTTAAAATAAAAATTACTTCGAAAAAATATTATCTACTACTATTATTGTCTAGTAAACTATTGTTGGCAATATTCTCTAAGACATCTTACTATTTTTTTTGAGCTATAAACATTGTTTGAATTAAAGTAAAAAGAAATAAAATTACACAATTTTCGAGGCGGCAGAATCAAACATTGCTATGTCGGAAATACAACGGCCAGATATATTTTATTCGAGGCGTGGAGGAAAAATATGCATTGAAATACAACTTCGAGCTATTCTGATTATTTCAGCTGGTAAAGGGTTCTCCAGATTTCAAGTAACGAGTATACTGCGGTTTGAAGGGTATGGAAGCAGGATATCTTTCGAGTTGTAGAGATCTTCGACTTACCTATGTTTTACATTATACTATTATTACATATAATAATATTTCCTACTTTTCGTAATCACTTTACAATATAAATTACGATAAAAGATAAATTTTATTATACTCCGGTTTCAGTGCGCATTTTACAACGCAAAGACCCCCCCCCAGATCACTATTACAGATTTACGACGTAAACAGTGAAATATTAAAATTTGAAATAAGAAAACAATAATAAAGTGCTATCCTTTTGCTTTGTTATAAATAAATATATAAATATTTTTATTCCTGTACATCTTATATCCGTATGAGTGAGGTCAAATAACCAAATGAAACCAAACAATTCTTAACGGAAGTGCGAAGTAACCGTTCACGCTAATTTTTAATTATGGATTTTCGCAACGTAACGCCTTCATTAATCAAATATCAAATAACCTATTTATCTATTATAGAATATTCTAGCGCAATGGAAAAGTAAAATTACTGACAAGACAAATGCAGAAGCAGGTGTATAAATTAATTTACCGACACAAACATATCTGAAATATTTTATACAGGCATGTCTTCCCAACATAAACAAATTTAAGCGTCACATCATTCAGACATTTTAATCACGATGCTATATAGAAGCTTAAGCGTAATTTATTGTTACACACGGGCTTAATTTAGGTATTTCTATATATGAAACTTTTCTTTAATGTTATGTTTACAATCATAGTAGAGGGGATCATTTACGGTAGTCCGGTGAAACTGTAGCGGCCTTAACAAGACAACAGTATAGTCAGTTCCAAAAAAAAAACAAAAAAAAGATCATTTTCAAAAGTAATATCTTGGTTACATCATATCTGAATTGAACATCAAATATGAGATAATAAATCACGAATCAGTAAAAAAACTTTAATGTATTAAATTAGGTGTATTAAAAATGTATTGTATTAAAATAGAAAAGAGACAGTGATATATTACTTGTTTTATTTATCAGGCCGACCTTGAATTGGTAATAATATTCCTATCCAACTAATAACTGAACAGCTATGGTTGACCCTTTATTGAACTAACGCAGTTAAAAAATCATTTCGCGTCTGTTTTATAAGCCTTGCAAAACGTTGCAAATACATAACTTATAACTTGATACTTGTAAATGGAAAAATCGAAATAATTTAGCATTAGATAAAGTTATAACTTGAACCTTTCCCATCTACTATTATTATCACTGTTATTACCGAACTAAAATGTCTACAAAGTATATATTAGTCAATTAAATAAAATCACGTAAATCGTATTCGTGGTACTCGAGTTATAAACAAATTACTGGACACGGAAAGAATGAGAGAACTTGCATTATATTCCATATGTAAGGACAATCTACAATATAGTTATGTAAGGATAATAAAAAATTACATAAACATTGTGCACTGTTGTGTCAGATTATTAGATAGACTTTTTAGATTAGATTATTTTTATATTTATTATGAACTATTATTAGATTTTATACTAGAATGACGTATTTATTTCTTTGTCTAAAGTAAAATATGCTAGCCGTGAGGGTAGCCCTACATCAGAAAAGTTATAACAGCCATAAATGCTTTTCTTATAAATTATATATTACATAAAAATAGTAAAAAAAGATTACGAAACACCAACGATACAGTAAAATAAAAAAATACATTAATTTGTCATAATTAATTTATATTGTTATACTTCGGAACATTTTCTTAAACGTTATCTATGTTCACATTTTCATATTTTACACTATTTATAAACAGACAAGACATGTATAATTAAGTATTAAATTTATAAAATTTTTGGCGGAAATTAAAATCTTTCGAACGTAGGTAATTCGTTACGGACTTCACGTACATCTATGTTATCAACATATTGTGCAGGAAATTTGATAGCTCAGATAATAAGGGTGAGGGTGTTCATTCTACTTTGATATTATCACCAAATGAATTATACTCTTTTGAATTAGAACGAGTGGATGATTTATATAATTCCATGACAAATATATTAATTCATTTATTTAAGGAATTTCAAAAGTTGATCTATATTTAATTAAATGTTTACAGGGCTATGATGAATTAACTACGGTAGAGATAAATGACACAGAAGCAGCGAACGTCGTCACCGTTTCATTAACCGTTGCTATAATACTCGGTGAAATATTAACATTTCAATATCCGTATCGTATAATACACATTTTAATTAAATTTTAATTTTCTAAAATGTTATTAATATTTTCCTCAGAATTTATTTTGTAATTCAGAATTTCTACATCAAGAAAATTGTTGGCAACCCAACAAAATGTGTGTAATTTATAACATTGCACTAACTACGTTTCCTTTTCTACGGTTTATCGCTTACCGAGTACATGTGTCTTGTAATTATTCAAATATATTTAAATAAACGACACAAATAATAAGAGAGCCTCACAAAAGTGTCGTTCAATTAATAGAAATATTGATATGTACGAAAAATTTAATTTCCCTTTTCATTAGACAGGTAATTTAAGAGTAGAATTAGATTTCCTTTTTGCCAGACATAGACACCGAACTGACAATTAGGCACAACACACAAATGCTCCTTGTGTACAGGGATCGCTAGCACGAGCGAGTGCGACCGACTCTTTAATAATTTACATTAATTGATTATAGTATATCCTACCCTTTCTATGTAAACCACGTAACTGCGTTCAGCTCCAAATTGAAATGATTAGTGGAAAACATTCTTTATAGTTCAATTATGTAAAACAGAACTTAAAATGTTCGGAACGATTTCTACAAACATTAAAATTTTACAAACCTATTTTTGTGAAACCATGTTTTTACAGTTACTAAGGGATTAAAAAAAATAGGGACGATATATATTTCACATGAACAACTAAAGAATAAATATATCAGTAATGATTTATAAATTTATCAATATACAAAAAAATATTTGCTTTTTCAAAATGAAAGTCATCATGGTATTTCGCGAAAATTGTTGATATCTAAACATAATGTTCAAGATTCTTCCATTACTTTCTTTATTCAAGCGGACATTAAATAAGGATCTTTCCATCCGACGTTTCATCTCCGGTTTCCGAGTTTGATTTTCGCGTTGTGAAGAATATTTCTATTACCGTTATAACTAAATAAATAATGAACTACAACGTTGTTACGGGAAAATATGAATATAATTTCTTGTATAATTCTTTTATACTCTTATACTGGTTAAGTTTCTAAAGGTACAAGTTTTACAAGAGTAAGGTTGTATTATGATGAAACCATTAGCTTCATTTTTGTTATTCATTACGATAATTTTTTTATCGTAATGAATTTACGATAATTAATTATTCAATCTATCAATTATTTCGAATAACGTTGGCACAACTAAGTGTTTTTTTTCATGTAGAAGATATCTATGTCGTAACAAGTTTACTGTTATACGTCATTAGTTAGCACTGAGCTATATTGTATTTTTATTACGTTTTATATTATAATTAAACCGAACTAAGACGCGGGTAATTGCTCGTTAATATATATCAAATGTAAAAAAAAATATGCAGAATATTACATGTTTTAATTTTAAACGTAGCGTATCTTTATTATTTCATGAGTCTATATAAATATCTTGATTTACAAATAGATAGTTTAATTACACTTTTACTGTCACGTCTTACTGCAACAGTTATGAAACAACTAAAAGTATTTATGAGGCGTCATTGGTCGGCGGTTAAACTCGACGTTGGTGAATCGTTGATCTTATTGTCGATTAATACTGTTTGCATCTATCTGGAAAATAGTAGTATATAACATGAAAAAAAATGTATAAAAGATATAAAAAAGAAACATATAATTAATTAAAAATATGTTGTAGGTTGACGTGTAACGACTACAATGGATTACACGTATTTCGCTCCGACACGGAGCATTTTCAGATCAATGTTGGCTCTTCCGATGCGAGCGGGCGAGACTCTCGCCCGACAGGCACATGGCGGTAGACATGTGTGCCTCCCTAATTCTTATATGTATGATTAGGTTAGCTAGTTTAGTAGGAGTCGCGTTGTTGCATTCAAGTCAACAGCCCAAATTCAATTTCTACCACTTTGACACCCTTGTGCTTCTCGCCAAGTAGCTGAGCACCATATTAAGTACTCGCCCTATTAGTTCGATGAAGCTGTGAAGTCACATCAGGCCAATGACGATAGTAGTTTGAAAAAAAATGAGGAAATTTTTTATGCTGTCCGTTTTAATACAACTCACTAACTAAATGACAAAATTCAATTCAAAAACACTTTATTCATTTTAAGCCCTGAGAAGGCACTTAACTACGTTAAAACTACCAACGGTTAGAAAAACAATCTAGTCATCGAGAAGAACTGGCAAGAAACTCGATCGGGTTTATCTTTTCACCTTACATATTTTTATAAAAAAACATTATAGTTACATTAGCTTTTGGCGGATGCATAGAGAGGGGTGTTATTTCCAGACATCACCACTATTCACATATTGATCCACATTAAAAAAGCCTTTTCACATCTAAGCCCATTTGATATGGTGTTTGAACTTACTGTCCAGCAAATCGGTAATATGCTTATGAGGCTTTATTGTAAAACCTAACACTATTACCTAAAAAACTAATTTGTCACTGCTTCTAGTATTAAAATTATTTCGCTCTTTTACTAAATCCAGCTTTTCCAAGTTCTTACGGACATACACTAAATCATCAAAACATACGTTACATACTACAGTGATACAGTGACTCAACTTTTATATCGTCATTTTAATCAATTTAGAAATTGGTATGTAGATAGTTGAAGGCGGAGAGCACAACATATAAAAACTAACGCGTGCGGAACTACGGTCACAGCTAGTATATACATGTGTGTAAACATAGTTAAACCACCTTTGTACGTTCTATACTAACCCGGACCAAGAGAACACGATGAACACCTGTACGGTCCCATTAATCCGAATGGGGATGTAAATTTATGTGCGGAAATAACACAGAGGGTTCGTTCTCTTTATGTGGACCGTAAATAGCGCCCGTGTCGAACATTCATTTGTGTTTGCATCGATACTACTATCCCGTATCAGATAGATTGACTTACTTACCTTTTGACTTCAAACGATATTGTCAGGAGACTATTATCGGAGAACGCATTTAAAGGTGGTTTATTGAAACGCGTTAAACTCGAAAATCAAAATGATATTTGATTATTACCATTGCTTAGTTTAAATTTAAAAAAAATGAGTGTATGCTTACGACCTCACGATAGAAGTCAAAACTTATCATAAGTACATTAAAGTTCATATCTCTCATATAAGTTCATATATTTTATCAGTGTGTATAGATATATAAATAATAGCCGTATTTAAATACATACAATTGATACCTGTGACTTCGTCTACGTTTTTTTTAACAATATATTTTATGTACAAAAGAAAAAAACAAACATTTTTAAGTTTTAATGTTCTTCGCTTACAAAATTTCTTTGTAAACAATGTTGAACTACCATTGACCTAATATTTTTACTAATAAAAATGTATTCAGATTATTGATTATGAATAGTGTGCACAACATTTTCACTTGAGTCAAGGGAAGGGGAGGAAGTCGAGACGAATCTCACTAAATTTCACGTGGGGGATAAAATGTTTTTGGTCAAATATTACGCAATATTTTTTGGGCAAATTATAGTGCCAAATATGTGAGAAAATCAGATTAATTTCAAGTAAAATATGTTTCTATATTAACGTATGCCGAAAACTGATACAGTTCTTCTATATATTTGAGTAGTTCCCATTTAAATATTATTTAATGTTATCATTATGATTTTAGAGTATGATCTAAACAATCTCAAATACTAGTCTTTATAAAAATAATAAAGCAAATTATGTGTATTTCTTTTTTTATAAATTCAATGTATTTATACTTAAAATACAAATTTTGAAAGATCTCATGTGAGAGTAGAAGATGGAGGAGGTCACCTCACTAGGGGAGGAGAGGGGTCAAAAATCCTCCAAAAGGCCTCACGAAATTAATGGACACGGCTAATGTTACAAGGAGTAACTTTAGAAATCAAAAATAGGGTTCATCACAAATATAATACACTAAAGATGCAGTGCCAGAAGAACACGCGCGCTACGCGCGTGTTTTTACCGACAAATTCTTTTTCTGCTAAAATCCACCCAAGCGAAGTCGCAAGTAACAGCTAGTGTTATATGAAATAGTTTGATTAGACTCTCAACAAATGTGTACTTGTTTAATGTTGTCTATATCAAAGGTTATATGAATTTGTCGTTTAATTTTTATAAATAAATTGAAAGCTGTTTGATAATATAAAATTTCGACTTTGTAATTCGAGTAAACTAATTTACAAACGACTAAACTTTATTAACAAGAGCTCGCAGCGGAATTAAGTAGAAATTAGTTGTAACAAAATTCTCTTTAAACAATTTTCTTTTATGTTGTATATAATTTAATTAGGTTCTTAGGTCCCGTTAAGTACCTATTTCAGATTTAAGTTCGCTTGCTCTCACTCTGCAGCTTAAGGTAATAATAAGGCAGTAATTTTGAAGAAAATTGAACGATTAATTGGTTCTAATTGTCAATGAATAATCAAATGACATGCAATAATTGTAGTATTTGTTTTTATATATACTAGCAGGCCCTGCGGACGTTGTTCTACCCTGATAATAAAAAATATAAACTTATGTGCATGAAATGCTTAAGGTAACTAATGTATTCAATTTGATAAGGATTAATACTGTATCCGTCTAAATAGCCTTCTAATTACCTCATTGTATGTGACCATGTTTTTAGAAGATGGGTATAGTAAGCTATCCTTAAAAGATATATATATGGTATTGCAGACTCTTTTGTAGATCTATAAAAGAGTAATATCTCACTATGCATTGTTTTGTTATAACGCAAAAGAATTAGGCAGCGTTTTCGATTAAAGCTCCCAAGCGGCTTGACTTTTTCCAATACTTCCAACAATTATTATATATATATAATATTATTATAACAATATTATATTTCAAACAATTTATACCAATCCTTGACACATTAGTTACTTAAACCTATCTTGTGTATTAGTATATCTATTGGTGAAGACCGCATTACAATCCGTTCAGTAGTTTTCGAGTTTATCGCGAACATACAGATAGACAGACAGACGCGGCGGACCACTTTGTTTTATAATATGTAGTGATGTATAGTTTAACTAGCCATTACCTGCGACTTCATCTATGATTGTATTTTTATAAAGTATATATATTTGTATAGAATCCTATATTTTTAAATAAAAATAAGTTACTCCTTATAACATCATCTACCTGCTAATGAAAGTCCCGTCAAAATATAATTGGTCTGTCCCGTCAAAATATAATTGGTCTAATCGTTTCGGATATTAGCCGGAACAAACACATAGACTGACAGACAACAATTTTAATAATTTGTTTTGTGTTATATGTACCACACATACTTTTAATAGGCATTTAGTAAAAAGTTTTTATTTTGAGGTAACAAACAGACATATCAATTTTATTTATTTGTGTAGTTCAATCGCTCCTATAACGTAATTTAGTTTGTTTTTATTATATTTTAATCTGGATTCAGTATAAATTTGACATTTGTAAAACTAAAGGGCAATCAGTCACATCTGAGGTTATAAATGTCAGTGAGGTCAACGCGGTCGATCTTAAAACCTTGAGCGCGTTAGAAAAAAAGAAAATGGTTCAGCAATGTAATCAATGTATAAATGATATATTAATGTCTATTTGATTAAAAAAATGCGTGACCTTTATTGTGTCCCTTACAAAAAGAAATCTATTTTATATTTATTTCAATTTCTTCGTAACGAAACGTACTAACCCTAAGAAATTTCCCTACAACTATTAACCTTATCTATAAATGGTAAAGTTTATCATGTCTCGTGGTGCACAGTATTTGTAAACTTTATTATCGGGCTATGACGTCGCGAGTTTGATCCTCGCACATTACTAATACTATAAAAGCGAAAGATAGTTTGTTTATTTGTTATGCATTCACCGCTCAATTGATCACTAGAAAGCTAGTTATTAATATGCATAATTCACACTTCAGTGGACCTGAAATGTTATGTATGTATGTGTTGGCGTGGGATCGCCGTTCTATACGCGTCAATAGTGTTTCATTGGTCGATTCCCGCTGTAACAAACCCATTCTCTTTTTCTTGCTGTATAGCACTGCCACGGAAGCTCTTCGTTATCATCGACATCCGACTGTCGCCACCGAGACGGGTTACCGGCACTCTCCGTCGGACCACGAGAGCCTGTACGCTCGTCCACAAATAGACGGGGACGCCGTCGCACCTTACCTCAATTAGATCAATGCGCGTATGTTGGAATATAATATGCTACGCTTATTTTGGAATTAAACGACCGTGTGTCAAACTGTCTTCATATTTGTGATTATTCGAACCATCGTTGAAGCTCCTTACATACAACCATAAGTAAAAACTATTTCTATAATATACATGGCTATAACTAACTATAAGCTTCACTTAGTTCACTGTTCCAGGAAGTTGCAGATATTCTAATCATAATTAACACCTTAAATGCGAATACAAGTTTGTTCTTTTGTAATTATCGTTGTTCACATCTTGCTAGTCAATCAATCAATTCCTTAGTTATACGTCAAACCTTTTTTTAGGGGGGAAACCCATCATGGATACGTCATCCTCCCGGGGGAAAAGTTGGGTAGTGTGAGACTTCTACTCACTAAAACCTCATGGTGTACATTCATCGCTTTTATTGGGGCGGCACGAGATCTTTTGAGCATTATTCATCGTGCCGCCCCTGCGGCTGTCCCGACGTCAAAGAGCATCGCCGGGCCCCGGCCCTGTCAGGAGATGACCGGGTACACATCAGCCGTCTCCTCTGTCCGCCGTACCTATGCAATGGGAAGATGGGCCGCCTGAACCACTTTCGTAGGTCCTGTTAAGTTATAGGTCAAGCCTACATTAATACAAGCAAAATTACGAGTAACAACTAGTTACTTATAATGCTAATAATAGTTTTAACATATCGACGGTTAATAAACAGTACCACCTATCTCAATAACTTAACTCTACAGAAGAGAAGGAAAACAAAAGTGAGCTGGTAGAAAATTTTACAAACTTTGGAATTTCCATAACCTTATAATATTTAAAATAATAAGAAATTCAATAAGAACGATTCGGTGGAATAAGCATATTAAAATCTCACCACATTTTAATCTAAATTTAAATTAATGCGTCTAAACATGCAAGTAGATGGTATACGTATAAGTCCAAATATTCAAATTTCGTTTGGTGGATACACGAACGAGTGGCTGGATCTAACTAGTAGCCGAAACGTGTGCCAAAAATATCTCTGTAAAGCTTAGGAGATTATTTTTTCGTTTTTTTTTTTCATCGAACCAACCTCTCCTACTACCTATTAGATTTGAATAGTTATTATTTCATTGTATAAACTACATATTGGGAAAGATCTTAAGTTAAATATCATACGATTTTTTGGGAGTATAGTAATAATAAAAATTATCATCAAAATTCGAAGCCAGGAGTTACAACTAAATAGAGACAAAGAAATAGTACAGACAGACCGAGTGATACGCGCGGGGTATCGGGTTATCGAAGGTTTTCAAAATATAAAACCACTGACTGAGTGGCTAAAGCTACGGGCATTGTTATTGCATAATATGGCACATGAGCTTTTAGTAATCACCAAGTAAATAACTCCAAAAAAAGTGGGAGTTGTTCAATGTTTACAGATATTTAATATACGGCAATTTCTTACTTGTGTAATCATTTTTGTCTTACAGCATATTTAATGAACTCTTAATGAAACATAATAAATGGTTGTTTCGGTTTATTTATGGTATTAGCATATTTAAATAAGTGCAAATGGTAAATGATATTATATATGGCTGGTAATAATACATTTTATATTTTTATAAGAATTAATAAAGATGCTTGTTGTAAAATTGTGTAGCTCGTTTATACGACGTATGTATTTATAGCCATTTTCTTTCACGCACGCGAAAGTTCATTAACGCGTATATAATTAAAAAAAAAACAACTACAGAATACATAAAGGTGTATAATAATCGAATCCAATATTATCTGCTAATCAAGACTAATGTTAACTGTTTATGGTATACTGGATAACAAGGAATGACAATTAATCTAAATAATTATACACTAAACTACAGACGCCATCGGTCATGGCTGGCTTGAATTACTAGCCTAACTTGATTACATTTGATTAGTCATTCGCTTATAAATACATATTAAATCAATTGCAAATATTCAAATTCAAGGGATAACTGATAACATGTAGGTTTATTTGTAAATAGTTAATAAATTATATTAAAATCCATTAAACCTTTTCGGGAAAAACATAATTTAGGAAAAGGGGGTGTCCATTAATTACGTGAGGTATTTTTAGGGATTTTTTACCCCCATTCCCCCCTGGTAATGTATCGTGAGATTTGTGTAAGTCCCTCCAGTCTATCCTAACCATAAGTGAGATCTTTCGAAATTTGTATTTTGAGTATTAATACAATTTAGTTTATTATTTTTATTAAGACTGGTATTTGACATCGTTTAAATCGCAATCTAAAATCACAGTGATAGCATTAAATACTGAAAGGGAACTACTAAAATTAATATTTAGAGAAGACTCATTCTAATTCAGTGCATAGAGACTCGTGCACGGTCTCAAGGGTGACCAACAAATCCATGTGATTTTCAGTAAAACCATCTGCTCCTTCAACTTATAGCGCCTAAACAATCGAAGTGTATTGTGCTGCTTTGCAGCGTCCGGCTAACCACAATAATTATTACTAGAAATTTAAACTAAACGCAATAACTTCTTCTTCAACCAATAAAGAAACGGTGACAACATTTTGATATATTAATACTATAAATAGCTTTACATCTGTTCATGGATTTTGAAAAATAATATACGACATTAAAAATGATATATAAGATAGTGATTTATAAATTATACTACAAAAAGGCTAAATAAGTTTTACTTAAATTTGTACATGTACAGTAGTGAGGTTTGCTCGAATATTAATACTAGCTAGCACACACATACGCACGTATGCAATAGAAAGAGACAGAGAGACAAAAAAAGTCATATGAAGAGGGCATAACGCTTTTTCTTTACGTGACGATGTCTACCAGTCAACTCACAACGGAAGCCGCATTAAAGAACGTCATTGCTAAAAAAGACCCAACATAATAAGTCGATCGTAGGTTACGTAATAAAGTAAGAAGTATTTCTAGAGTAGGTACTTAATAAAAAAAGTTTCACGAATTCTAAATCACGTTTGAGTCCCGGCAATCTGTTTCCAATATAGAAATCCCGGAAGATCGATGACAGTTTAAGCCCTCCCGCGGTTGTAGTTAGGCCTCCGACGCAACGATACGGTACGCCAATTTACATTAATTCACCATATTTTCGTTCGTTACTCGTTTGTCGTAATTCGCGCATTATACAAACAGTCCCATGATAGCAGTGTTCTGAACTTTGACCTATATTGCCTTTTGTTACCAAGTGTATATTTACCGCTTTTAAAGGTACCTACAAAGTAAATTATCATATCGGACATTTGCTTATCTACTGTCTAAAATTAGAGTTGAATGATTCTATTAATGATACGACATGACATTGCTGTACTTATTATACAAAAATTAATGGTATACCTAAATGTAACGAAAATACTTTCAACTGCTATACAAATAATCAGAAGAGTGAGAGATAATCTTTTATGAATGAGATTTGAATTTAGCAAGGCTTTGGAAAAAACCATATCACGTTCGTGAACGGAATTCAAGAAAAATGATATAAAAAAAATGAAGCATTATTTAAAAGAAGTGACTAAAACTTGGCTTCTAGAAGGCGCTTACCGAAAATTGACAGTTTTTTTATCTAAAATTTTGATTAGAAAAAGTTTTTCAAAGTAAAACTACTCAAATGTAATATCTACCTATCATCGTAACCAAACTTAGTGGCGAAGGCCTTGTTCGTTCTAAGTATTTGTAATTTTTTCTATAGTCATCGCTTTTCATATTATACATCTATACCTTATACTATCTGTAATATATACTACTAGAAATCGCCCGCGACATCGTCCTCCATAAATTGCAATATAACACTGAATTACAATGAAACACCCGCTCTAACACCCCATCTATCATTCTAAATGAAAAGACACTTAGTTATGCCAACTTTCTATCAAACGTTGTTGAGTTGTATCGACCTTAGATATAGTAACATCCATTTATTATATACATAGATAAGTCTTGGTCAATTTTAATTTCTATGTTCAAATAAACAAAGTACATTTCCAAACATCATGGAAGTTCTCTTTCGTTCGTATTATAGTTATATAATTTTTTATAACTTCGAAAGAGAATCTATATTTTTTGTGTAATTATCACGTGAAATAATATATAATAATGTGTATTACACATTATAATAATGTTGTAACGGATCTATACCGGCCCCTTAGAGAAAAAAAAAAAAAATTATACGAACAGCTCCATCTAGTTAGAATTATAAAGAGTTTTCCATACTTGGTCAATATTGGTGTATCGAAATTTTGACAAACAAAATAATAGTACAATGACGTAACTAGCGCCAACTTTGGAAACTTTTATAATACAGGTTAAATAAAAGGAATAAAGGGAAAATACATATTATAATATATTCGTAAAATTATGTAATATATTTTAACAGTTATTGTGAATTAGATTAAAGTAAAGATTGAATAAAATCTTTATGTAAATATAGAACATTTGTAAAATCATAGACAAAGTGAAGAATTTCTATTGGTTGTATTTTGTTTATAATAAATGACCAATGGGGAATCAAATCAGGGATCATTGTTTACGTTTAAGATTATGGAAAGTAGGTCAACGATTATTTAACAAAGGGGCTTTATAGAAGTTTTTTTTAATTTTCGATACTTGAAACAAAGAATGGACTGTTGTTTAAGATTATGAAAAAAAAGTAGGTCAACAATCATATAACAAGGGGGAACTATAGAAATTTGTTTACATTTAATACTTGAAACAAAGGATGGATTGTAGGAGTAAGAGGAATAAGTGGTAAATTAAGAACGGAAAAAACCCGAAAAATATCAGTAATTTCAAGGAATGAAAGGACTGATTGTTTGACGAGATTTGGGAGAGGGGCACATGGATAAAAGGGGTTTCAACTAGGGAATCGAGGCAGTTTACAGTTTTCAGAATCAGAGTGCTTTAGAGGTCGTAATGGCAGTTTAGAGTTTTTAGAATCAGTGTGCTTTAGCGGTCGTAATGACGGTCTAGGGCAGTTTTAGGCAGTTGATAGAATCAGGAAGTGCTTTAGCGGTCGTAATGACTGTCTAGAGGTAGTTTGCGCATAGAACAAAAGTAAATAATGTTCTTCCAAGTTATTATTCGATTTACTAGTATTTAGGGTGTTAATAGTAGTCTCAGATAGTGCGCGTGAGTTCGCTAATAGTGTCAGGGAGATCCCACAGTATTTTGGTATTATAGTAAACGAATTATCAGTTATTTTCCGTCTTAGAAATATTGAAATATCTAAAAGAAGAGGTATTGTTGTGTTAAGCATTATAGTCGGTAATTTGTATTTAGAAAGTACATTTATTAGATCTACGAGACTGTAAGTAATTTAAAATTATACATTATTACATATGTACACTATAACTACTATTTATAGAATTCAAACAAAACACATACATACATACATAACACTACTGTACATAGTTTTGTAGTTCTGATAATACTATCAGAATGAGGTAAAACTGGCTCAGATAAATTCGTGACAATATTATAATTCAGTAATACATCATTCCCTAAACTGAGGTGATTCCACTACACAAGCTTTTACTCATCAGTGTTTTATTATAGGAAGTCCCAGTAGGCGTTGAATTGAGTTGGCACCTAAAGCATATACGCTTCGGCGGTTCTTGAATTCTCTCTCTCTGTCAAGTAAAACTAGTTTGCTGGATAGCGAAGAGGTTCCTGTATGCCTGAAGAGGAACTGGGTAGTTGTCGGCGATACGTTTGCCTTGACCCGGGGAATGGTTTGGTCTTAGAAACATAGTTCTTGTTTACCAAAGTACGAACCGGTAGCCTTCATTGTCCGACATCATCTACCTAGTGAATCTTCCGCCTGGTGTTAGTCGGCCCTAGCCTTGACGTAACTCATTCGACATCCTCTTGTGTTTATAATACAAAAGAATGTGTACTGGAATACACTGAAAGTTATAATAAATCTCTTTATGAATGTCACAACCTCACACTCAACTCTTGTACAGACCTACCATAGAATTATATATATGTATATAATATCAAATAATTATTAAAGTTTGAATTCTATAAAACTCAGGTAACATTCTTATAATTTCAATGGAGAATATATGTAGGCCAAGTTTAATTAAAGATAATCTAAATTCTATATTTTAGGATTATATGAGCATACATAGATGTTTAAGTGATTTTAGTGTTAAGTTTATTTTTCCAACAAAATCATGTAAATATACACCACACCACACCACACTACACTTTTTGTATTGTTGATTTGCTAAAGGGACAAAATAGCCCTTATGCCTAAATAGTCAACTACCTCATTCACGGCTGAAATGTGTGTTGAGTAGAGTTAGCACAGCATTATTAAATTAATTTATTGTTATATAATAACAACATGGGATTCGGTTAGCACATTATAAATTAATGGTGTTCAACTATCAATCTAAGTTAATATCTACAATATTATTTTGTAATACAAATGCTGGTGCTGACTTAACTCTGCACATAATGCTACTAAAACCTATCCACTATCCTTCTGGAACTAGTGTGATTTTAATAATTCATTACTGGTTATGTCTACCATTTAAAAGGCAGTAATTTAATCCGATGGGTGTGTTAGCGAAATCTCTATGCAGGCTGCTGTGATTCCTCCAAACAATCTTGAATACTTGTTAGGGTGTTTCTTGTCTTCCCTATATCTATATCCGTCGATCCACACAGTGTTAGACGCCAGACGAGTGGATTGGAGCTGAGCTTTGTCTCCCTCCTACTTATCCCAGTGTCTATTTTGGCCTTCTTTCCTGTGCGGGGAGGTTTGGATTGAAGCAAGTTACTTATTTTCTCCTCGGTTGACTTTGTCACCTTGGAGCTTTCGCTACTTCGGTGAGGATCATGGTATGTCTGATAGTAGAATAGCTATAATCACTTATTAGATTGAATCATTATATTTTTACATTATACAATTAAGGAGCTAGTTCCAGAATCCTTATATCCTGCCTTTTGCCCTTAACTCCCTAGCAATGCTTGTGGTAGTTGACTATTGGGTGTCACTATAAATTTATAGTCAATAGTGCTTCTAAGAGGCGGGACTTGGGACGGTATTGGGGCCTCCCCCCCTTCCGGGGGAAATTAGGGAACATTTTAACACAACCTACATACACATAATTAAGACACAATTATATTTTATTATAACTAAAAGTAGGATGTATATTGAAATTAAGTGAACATATTATGAATACAGTGTTACATATAGATATTATCTTTAATTTATTTATTTGATTTTGAAATAATTGCATTTACAACTTATTGTCATGTGTTTGCTAAAGTTCTAATTATACTAGATTTGATCTATGTAATGTTTTCTGAGTACCAGATAAAAGAATTTGTTTACTATAATTTTGTTTCAATACACAACGTAGAAGGGTCCTAATTTCTAAACGATCATGGCAATAATTATATCAATATAACGCGTAAACCAGGATTTTATATCTTTGGTTAACTAATATATGGCAGATAGTGAGAGAGGTGTGTAGTGGCGACTAAGCTGTCTCAGTATGGCGAAGGGGTGGGTCGTTAAAATGTGTAGTATATTAAATACAAAGCGTACTAAATAGTTGCATCCAATATAAAACTCATAGCAAACTCAGACCAATATAATTCCAATTTATATTTAATATTTCTTATTACTAACATCTTAAGATCTCATTTTCTGCATCAACAATACAACACTATATACATTCAAGCAGTAAAAAGGAAATTGTCAGCCAACTATTGAGTCTGTTTCTGGCTTACAAAGCAAAGATATCCGGTAGTTCGCGTTTTATTACTTTTCTCGCAATCGAATACTTATAGATAAACGTTTGTGTTGCCTTTTTTCAACCTCTGTTGACATTCACCATTGCCACATTAGATCGTATGCACCATCCATACATATTCTAAAAGGTAACGTCTCTCTTCAGCCTGTCTGTCCGTTCGTTACATAAGACCCAAAAATTACTTAACCGATTCACATGATTCTTTTTTTTTATTACTGTTATTCATATACTTTTATACCTTAATTAATCTATGGAATTAGTTATGATAGGCTTAATATTTATAACGTAGATGCAAAATTATAATAGAGTAGACGATTGTTTCAACATAATTTACTAAAACAAATCAACAGTATCATAAATTTAACTTATGAAATGAAATCATAGAGGTTGTTTTTACACGACAAAGCAAACTAAAAATGTTAAAGATGACATACGAAACCTTAATCTTAAAGGAATATAAATAAAAAGTAACAACATATATAAACGGCGGGCGCGTACCTATGTGTTTAATTTTGGTAAAAAAATTGTAAGCATAATTAAATTCCTCGCAACTTAAACATATACTGTTTAAAATAAAAAAATACAAGAAATTTAACAATGATTTTGTAGTTCATGTGAACAAAGCCGCGGATTAAGCTCGTATTCTACAAATCTCTTGGACGGATTGTCAATTTTCTTTTTTAAATCAGAATCAACCTTTTTGAATGGGTGGTGGTGTTCTTTTCAATTGCTAATGAATTAAAAGAGTCTTCAAAAAACGTATACGAACTAAATATTGATTTCATAATAGCAGAACTCTGTGAACTGCAAGGTGAGACTCGATTTTACACATCCTTCGTTTATATTATGTTTTTTGGGGATTATTAACTTTATATAAAAATAGAAGAGATCGTTGACTATTGTTTGAATTTCTTGAATTTTACAGCTGGCCGTGGAGTAGTATAAAGTGAAAGGCGCTTGTCAAAGCAGCCAAGGACAATATGGTAGCGCCCATGGTTCCATATATAATTGCAATAAGGTCAATTTCGTGCTCGGTTTTTAAAATCGAATAATTTTCCTAAAACTTTCAGTTAAATGCCTACCATCCGAAAAAAGTTTCACTTGCATCGTGGTTTCATAAAACCACACAATAATTTTTTCCCTTCTTTACTACTTATATTATTATTATAGTTATCAATAATGGCTAAATATCAATTATCAATTACGCTATTGGTAATTCCTTTTGTGGTTTTGAGTATGAACAACGAGAAGTGTTCTCTCTTCACACTTATTACCTCCGACATGGTGCTTACTTTTTTGCATATTGCCATGACATCGGCAGATCACTGTGTTATTATAAAAAAAAAATAAACAGCAGAAGAATGATATCTTCTATAATTGTTGTTATGGTTATTAAGTTACGCAATAATAGAGTTGAACAAAATTAGTCATTGGTATCATAATAGGAATCACCGTCGTTGTAGTGAATGTTATAAAATCAAGGATATATTGGAAGGTGAATGGTTCATTTGTTCTATCGTTTTTCCATTGGTTTTTATTGTTGTCGTTCGTCGAGTCCGATGAGACTGCGAACCTACGAATGTCGACTCTCGTCGCATTCGATTAATCACATTTAGTCACCTGATACGAACTATTCGAATAACATCTTAACGGATTGGTCAAGGAGCGAGTCAAATAACCGATGAATTTGTTTCTATGTGTTATTAAAAAATCTGAAAATCACCACCATTATTTATTTCTAGCTGACACTAGCGACTTTGTCTGCGGTGTAACACACCGCTTGCCCCACTTCTCCATGGTAAGAAAGGACATCGTTGAACGGATAGTGCTTATAAAAATCACTTATAATTTTAATAAATTCATATTGGGTTGTTTTTCGAAGCGATGGTAGCTTTGATGTTCATAAGCGTCCTCTCACTGAATCTGAACAGAATAAAGTATTATTGATTTGTTTAAATTAAGCTATCGTGATGATATTAATAAGTAAGAACCAAAGGTCTAAGAAATAAAACAAAAACGCATTGACCAAAATTTGTACCTGTAGTTTTGAGTAATGCGCGCACAACCACATACCTATTTTAAGTAATGCGTACCCAACCACGTACCTCTATCTCTTTATTGATATATAAAATAAATTAATATAAGAAATAATATAGTAACTCTAATAGATTGTCTTCGCCATATCCACATCGCTATTTATGTTAACTAACTAGCTATAGCGCGCGGCTTCGCACGCGCTTTTAAATTGTATTAAAGTAATGTAAAATAATAAGAAAAGGTAGAATTATAGAAATAACCTATCTAAAACATTTCTAGGTACGAGACTCACGCCACTCACTGTAATATGTAACGTATACATTCAATATGGAAATACTAACAATGTGCCGGATGGGATTTACCGTCAGTAACATATTTGGAACTTTAACTCACTATATAAGAACCTCTCACTTACCCCCTCACTTACACTATATAAGAAACTAATAAAAATTACAAGCTATACATGTCTTAAAAATGTCATTATATAGATATAATATGCCCATATTGTCAATATTATTATGTTTTTGCGACCATACAAAAAGTAATCGCTTGTCTGTTTTGCAAGAAATTATATTATGTCACTCTTAAAAATCGGTACTGCCATTATTGGTATTCCTCTGCGGACGAATTCACCAGTAACGGCTAGTTTAAAATAAAATAGCCTATACATATGCCTATGAAAATATCGTGAAAAGAAAGCAATCGGTTAAAGGATTTCGGATATTCCACTGCAGATGAAGACGTAGGTAAAAGAAAGTCTAAAATAAAATTATATACATTACTCCTTATAAGGTCTGCTGTTTGGAAGTAAAAGTGCAGGGACGGTCGGTCCAACCGTTTTGGAAATTGTAAAGCGGACGGAGCCCCGGGTAACAGGTAGTCCAAAATAAAATAGTTTAAGTTACTTCTTATAGGGTAAGCTATCTGCGTGTAAAATTCCCGTTAAAATCGGTCTAGCCGTTTCGGAGATGGCCCTAAACAAACAAACAAACAGACAGACCTACAAAAAAAAATTGTTATAAGTTGTGTATACAATTTCGTATCCAGTAAAAAGTTAATATTTTTATATTACATACAGATACTACATTTTATTATATATGTCGACATAGAATAAATATATAACAAATATAGTAACTGAAATGTATGTTTTTTTTTTCGATACATCAACGTTGGTATTGATGGTGATTAATGTACTTTATTTGTTTTGAAAATACCCCATTTCATTTAATCGTTTTGTTTATATAAAACGTACTATCAGCGGGTTTCTTGTTTGTTTGATTTAATTCAAAAATTTCAGCTACAAATATTTCAACGGGCGCCTTTGTTTTATGAACTGTGAATATACAAATGAGATAGTGATGATTTAATTCAGCTGAAGTAATTTCGATTTAAACTCTTTGACACAATTGTATAATATAGCATTTTGAATTATATGTTTAAGCTTATAAATATTGAAAATGTGATGTTAGTTAAAAGATGTTGAAATTGACATATTTCGATGATAAATAAGGTAGCTACAGTAAATAATTGAATAAGAAACTGGTACCTGCTACTTCGTTCTACTAAAAGGTGTTAAGGAACTACATGTATTTTTTAATCCATTACTACTAAATCCCTATTACTTTTACCGAATTCAAGTTATCCCTGTCAAATTTTATTTTTAGTGCTTAGCTCGGTGGAAAAGCTTAATCATATACAGATAGATAATACTTTATAAAGACCTGTATCTCTCAGAAAAGTTCCTATAAAACTCAATTTAGCCGTTTCAGTGATAAGCCTTAATAAATAACAGGCACTTCAATATTAATTAAATACATAGATACAGTTAAAGTCTGTTTGTTTGTATAATATTTTATTATAATAATGTACATACGCATTCGCCTATAATAGGGAGAGAATCAGGTTATTATTAAAGATATATGCAGCAAGAGTTGCACGGCTAAAATACTTCACAGCTAAAATATTTCAGTTGGAACAATCTCAAATACCAAACAAGAAACAGGGCCTCAACCTCAAGTCAATAATAATGTACCTATATAATTATTTGAGGTATTTTTAGTCAACGAATAGTATGTCAGGTTAGGCCAATAGGTAAGTGCGAATCTATGATCAAATTGCAAGATGCCAATATCTGTTCGATGATAAAGAAATGTCCCGTGGTAAATCTCTTTAAATTTTGTGAACACATTGTCAAAGGTACAAAAAAAGATGCAGGATACCTATCACTAGAGAAAAAGTACTGTTCCTGAGGAAGCGGTCAAATCTAAATTAACTCGAGCGAAGACGCAGGCAACCACTAGTGTTATATAACAAAAACAACATTGGTAGTGAGTCAAAAATGACGATGGGATCCGTAAGTATAGTATAAAAAATCGAACGATGAAAAATTAATTTAATTGTCGATATAATCAATCAACGTATAACGAATAACGTTAGTCAAATAAAATATAGAGTTAACTTTATAAAATAAATCATCCATAAATTTAATTATTTTGATTTAAAAATCTGTAATATATGTACGGTCAAAACCCGGAAGGTCAACCTCAGTTAAAGCCTTGCAGTTTGTGCTCCAACCAACGTAACGTTACGACGCACCAATTTACATTAATTCGCAGTATTTTCGTTACGGAAGCAGTTTGTTTTAATCCACGTATTATGCAAACTGTCCCGCGGTGGACTCATTCTAAAGTTTGGCCTATTTACTTTGCTTCATAACGATTATTACCCCGCTAAACTTTCGACATCAATATTCCAGTAAAAGGATATTGGACATTCTTCTTTACTTAACATGTCTCCATACAATAAACCACAGTATTTACGGTATGGATTTCCATGAAAACATATCACACCTTGTTGTTTTCAAAGTTTAGTATGGAATAGAAAGTTTATATAACATTAAAGTTAATATTGCTATACGCGTGATGGTAGTGTATGCACTAACCTAACATCTATATATTAATAAGCAAATATAAAACAGTTAAGTACATCTTCCTCCTTTGTAGCTCAACCATATCTTTATCCAACTATAAGTATTACCAAGAAAAAAAATTATAAATACATGTTTTTTTCTTAAATATTAAAACTTTAAAATTGATTAATCATGGCCGACCACAACTATATCAACCACTAAACGTTCAATCTATTTAATAGGCGAGAATAACACAGCTCAATACATTTTTCTCTTCTGTTTATGAAACCGGTTTTTCTTATTTTTTGTTTAGTAGCTATTGACGAGCTGTAATAGTGTTATAAATCAAATAATTTGGAAATAGCTACTTTTTCCATATCATCGACAATATTATATGTATGTTTAATAAATTGAAAATTAATGCATAGTAACGTATTTGTACACTCTTACAACTAAGGTTTAAGGACAAAATCCAAAAAAATCAATGCAATGAATACAGTGAAGTATTCTTTGGCAAAAAAAAAACTACAATAATATTGAAATTTCAAAACCTAGTTAAGTAAATATACATAATAAGATAAAATAATATTATTTAATGGTCTGTTCATTATAATTAATGTAAAGAAGAAGCAAAAGTTAATTTCAAAACAAGATCAGATCATTTTCAATACCTTATCGTCGCTCGGCTTCCTTGTTACGAGACTTGGGTTAATTAATCAAGAAGTCGTCGCTAAGGGTAAAAGTTGCCTGTGTTTTTCATGGATAATACAGCTGTATCAAACTTTACGTTGCCTAATGTTTTCCACCTTCACGGCTGTAAATCGAAACTTTTGCAGAATGCCATAGTAATGTTAATTCTTGGATAATACAACTACAATTATTATAAAAAGAAAAAACGTATAAAACCAGTTGAACGGAAGTCTATAAAGTAAAGTATATACTAATGAAATCCTACCAATAATATAAACGAAAAAGTTTTTAAAAGATGGATGGATCTTTATTACTCTTTTACGCAATAACTACCTAATGGATTATTATGACACTTCACAATAATATAGCTTATACATTAGAATAACAATTATTATAAAAAGGGAAAATTACAAAACCAGTTGATCGTAAGTATATAAGCCTAACGAAATCCTATAAAAATTATAAACGAAAAAGTTTGTGAAGATGGATGGATCTTTATTAATCTTTTACGCAAAAACTACCTAATGGATTATGATGAAACTCCACAATAATATAGATTATACATTAGAATAACAATTATTATAAAAACAAAAAATTTAGAAAACCAGTTGAACATAAGTATATAAAGCTAATGAAGTCCTACGAATATAGTGAACGAAAAAGCTAATGAAGATGGATGGATCTTTAGTTTTGCAAAAACTATCATATGCATTATGATGAAACTTCACAATAATATAGCTCATACATCAGAATAACACATACACTATGATTTATAAAGATATCGTTTAAATCCTTATTTCCCAGAGTGATCCACACTTAAAACATACTTTATGAAAACCATGCGATTGATGACGTAACATGCTAAGCTCAGACACTGAGCAAACTCACGGAAGTAAATTAATTGGCACTGCTCGAGAGATTTTCAATTTCAGAGCAGTTGTTAGCCAACGTTGGAGAACAATGTTTCCTACACTGAAAGCTCATTCATTGTTGTAAAATTTGAACCCATGTCTTTCATAACGACACATGTATCAAGAGCTTTTTTAGACACTAAAGAATTTAACTGAGATATCAGTAAAGTAATTGATAATGGCCGTACGTTGACCAGATTCATGTTACAAAGCATTTTCTTTGACCTTAATAACTGCAAGGTATAAAAAAATTAACAAGCTGTGGTAATTAGGGTTTTTATAAGCGAAATTTATTGGCATATGTATTAACTGAATAACAAAGTCATACTGCATAATCAATATAATGATAGAGGAGGTATGCTGTAAAGTAGTGCATTAGGTAAAAACTACTGGATAGACTTCGACCAATTTTTTTGTTTTAGAAACTGCTGTTTTTATATCACTACGGGTTCATCAATGAATTTATTCTTGCCGTGGAGAATTGGGGCAAGCGGTATTATTATCATACACAGGAGAAAGGATGTAAACAGATAACATTTTGCCTGAGATAAAGCATAGGCTTAAAAATACAATAAGATTTTAAACACAGAGAAATCCACAGTTCTATACTTCTCTCACATTTCGTAATTCCATAAGAATATTTAATAGGTTCTGCTCATCTGCTCATGAGATCTGATCATGATGCTATCCGTTGTCGTCAGTCGATAGTCTTTTCCTATTTAAATATAAAACAAATTGTACCAAGTTCTAAAAAATCCGTTGGTTTCGAAGGTTCGAAGCCACCGACATACGTACATAGAACATAGATATATATAAATCATGGACAGCTCTTCTCAACCCACTGCAGGGCATACGCCTTCACCCTTTTACGCCATTATTTTCTGTTTCGTTGCAATTCTTGTCCAGATTTTTCCCATAAGGTATTTAATGTCGTCCATCCATCTTGCCACTGGTCTACCGACATTTCGGCTGCCCTCTCTCGGCCACCACTCAGTCAGGAAGCTACTCCACTTACCATCACCACATTTGCCCAAGTGGCCTATCCAGCGGCATTGAGTTGAGAAATACGTATAACGATGTCCTGTGCTTTAGTGTTTTTTTAAATAACCGTATTTTTTACACTATCACGCAAGTTATTACCTAACATAGCACGCTCAATAAGAAATAAATAATAAGAAACCATTTTTTTTTATTTATTTCATTGTACCAAAATTACAAAGTACATTAGATCAGGTCTTTTTAGTTATATTACTTCGCCATACTTCAAACTTCAGCAATATATACATACCGAGTAATGTATCGTTGCGAAGTTGCGAATGTAGATACCGTAGTGGCGTAGACAGTAAGACGTATCGGATCTCGGTTTTATTGTGCCGACCAAGAATTTATGAGATTCCCAAGGAAACGAGGGAATCGATTCACGTCCTTCGGGCTCTGCGACAGTCTCCATTGTGTATCGTGATATGGGGTATCTCATTGCCTCTTGTCTACGTTTTATAAAAACTTAGTTATTCGATTTTTTATTTTGTGAGGGAAACCATTTTTCTCATTTTCCACTATTCCTGTATAAGGCATAAATATAGGGCTGTATAGCCTTTTTTTACTGACTGATACCGCTCTTTTCAGACTATGATATTACGTTTTGCTATAGAGTTTCAACAGTAATGATAAAATTAAAAAGATGTAAGTTAAAACTAGAAAACATTGTAGTGGTTAAAAATTTATTTATATAATTTTTGTCCGTCTCCGAAATGATTAAATTTACTTTGAAGTGAACTTTACTGGTAGACGGTGGGTTTTTCCAAGTATATCATTATTCTTTACCATATGGACTTGACGGTTATGATAAGATATAAGAAAGATGTAACTCAGCACCAGTAAGAGTGTTTTAATTGTTAAAAATGGAGTGTAAATCTAGTATATTATATGTGTATTGTAAGCTACGTTATATTGTAATAGGTAATGAAAAAAAAATCGTTTTGAAAATTTCACTTCCGGTTTTGTACAATAAAAAAGGTTTTATTCTAATTTATTTTTATTTTTAAAAAGAGCAGTTAATATTCTATATAAATCGATGCGTTTAATATTTCATTGTACATTTATCCAATTCACAAAACTGTTTCCATAATATCCGAATTTCAAATATGACTGTTCTTTCGGGTGAGTGCCTTAAGCGCTCCCCTTAATAGTCCGGTGAAACTGTAGAGGCCTTGCCAGGCTAAAAGTGTAGTCAGTTTGAAAAAAAAAGACTGTTCTTTAGAAGCCCATAACTTGACAAATAAACATGATGGAAAAAAAATTATGTATTCACATTTACACTTACTAGGAGTCCAATTAGGCTGATTATGAACAAATTTCAGAAAATTCACCTTTTTGTCGTTGTCCGCTTCATGTGAAATGTTCCAGGTGTGAATACTGATATGACTTCTGACAGGGGCGAGTGGATACTCAAAACATGTTGTGCCGACCCAACTTTGGTGAGATAAGGATAAAAAGACGACGATGAGTACAAAGAACATATTTCCTAGATCATCACGGAGAAATTGGATATATGTTTTTCAAAGTTAAGGTAGAGGCTTGAAAAATAATAAATTCCAAAGTACCACTCGTAGTATTGTTTCTTATTCATTCCAAAAAATTTTTTGCGCCTGACATATAACATATAGCGGTAGTAAGTCCTAACACGGAGCCGAGAGGTCGTCGGATCGACCCCTAAACTGAATATTGCATAATGGATACAAATGTCAGTTTTGTACCGGTGTTAAATATCTAAATTAGTATGTCAGCCGTTTACTTAGCTTATGATCAACTAAAACATTGAAGAGTATTAAAAAAATCAATAGACAATTCCAAATGTCGCAGTGAAATAACCCAGGCAAGTATCTATTATCTATATAAAAGAGTGTAACGTTCAGAATAAGAAAGTAGTAGGATGGGTATAGTGAGTGGTATTTACTGTAAGGATTCAATGATAACAACACAAGTGCACAAGGTATTATTTCCAATAAAAGTCATAGAATAATTCACCACGCTTACGAAATACGAAATAACGAGAAATTTATCGTCTTTAAATTTATCGTTTTCTACCATATTTATCAAACACACATGTTTTCTTAAAAAAAAATGTCTTCATTTGCTACAGATAGCATAAAATTAAAATTAGCATCTGAACACATTCGTTGATATACGTATGATATGCATCTTGCAGCAGTAAATAGTCTAGAACGTTTTAGAACTAAAACTTTCTATGTTATTTACACGTCTTGATTCTAGGTGAATAATTAAAATCCAAACCACTGCTTACCATGTCCACTACCATGTAACCATTGTCTCCGTCATGTTTATTTTTTGTTACGCTTTCGTTCGATCTCGCATTAAGTTCGTCTATTTATTACAGAAATATGCAAATCGTATAGTTGATTCTTTAGATATCCCAAAGTCGTTTAACCCTTTGATTTCACTGTGCATTTCCACATTCATATACGACCTCCGGTATTATTAGCTAATCATGTGACCATCATAGCGTGTTATTATAAAAAAGTTAAATACGCGTCGAACACTTGTTTAAAAAGTTTGATCACAAATAAGTGTTTTACCCATGTTTAGAAATAGACACTATTTAAATTTAAACATTGTATGACACTTGTCTAAATTCACAGTTGTTATTTTATTGTTGTGATTTATTGTATTTCTATTTGCTGGCAAAAGACGTTTCGTAGTAAGTTATGGATTTCGTGGCTATAATTAATTTTAAAGATGTAGACGACTTAAACAATTTTGGAAATTTACGGGTAAATCACAACCACTAAAATATGACATTATTGACATTTCACAATGTATTTATTCTGAGATTATACTGTTGTTCCACTTTACGCACTTTGGCGTAATATTTTTAACGTATATATTGATTATTTAAATAATTACTTCATTTTCTTTAAACCCAATATCACAATAATGATAACTAATTTAACCTAAAATAAATAAATATTGTTAATGAAAATCTGAACAAAAATATTATTAATAAATGGGAACATTTTTGAATGATAAGATTGAATAGAATGAATGCTATTCAGAGTTTCTTGCATAAAAAACAAAAACCAGATGCTTAGCTAGAGACCGCTTGGACACTCTTTTGTAAAACCGTATTGTAAACATGTGTTTGAAAACAGGTTTAAAATTTTAGACAATGTTTAGTAAAACTCGTGTTAAATGTGTGTTCATTTTTGTTTTTGTAATAAGACAGAAATACTCTAAATAACGTATTTAAATAATACATTAAAATAATATTATAAACTTTCAGCTCTTTGTTCAATTAAAAGACATATATTTTAATAAAATAGGTAAAATACTTTCATCCTATTGGTTTGGAGTTTCTTTTTGGCACACACAAGCATTTCTATGATTAACGCGCTGCGGGCTCCAAACGGCAGCAGCGTACTTGTGCCACGTTTTGCAATATCACATATTTTTAAAGAGGCACCGATAAATGAAATATTTGAATTGAGATTATATATTTATATTCTTACTAGCCATATAAGCTACAAGATTTTCTTTGAATTACACCTCAACAGTGAACTTTATTGTAACCCTTTATTTGTTTTTTTAGAGAATAAATATTCAAGAATCCCTGTTATTGTACATGTTTATCATAAAAAGAATCTTAGTGCAACATTTCATGGTCCTAAATTTAATGACTTAGGCAGTGCATCTGTCATAAATAAATGTACCGTAGATAAGTTGTTAGGCAAAAGAAGAAGATGGAGTATATATAGTGTCAAATAGCTTAATTCGGCTAACATTGCTAAGGTGCAGAAGTCTTCAACTGATTTAATATGTAAAACTTTAACTTATTAGTATGACACAAACAATAATACCATTTACAATAGTATTATATTCCAAGAAATATTAGATACTGTTATGAAATAAAAGCTCCAAGCAAATGAAAGCAGATTGTAATTCAAGAGACACAAGAGTTATTTCTACAAATTAGTAAATGCACTAGGTTTGCGTCTTACATTCTAGTAAAACACGATAAGACTGTAAAGTGTGTTTGTTGAATCACATCAACTTATTGAAACATTTTTAATTTCTAGACACTTTCTTAACTTATATAAACAAATCTATTCAGTTTAAGATTCGCATAATTAGTGAATGCACTAGGCTTGCGTCTTACATTCTAGTAAATAACGATTAGACTGTAAAGTGTGTTTGTTGGATCACATCAACTTATTGAAACATTTTTAATTTCTAGACACTTTTTTAACTTATATAAACAAATCTATTCAGTCTAAGATTCGCATAATTGCTGAATGCACCAGGCTTGCGTCTTACATTCTAGTAAATAACGCTTAGATTGTAAAGTGCGTTTGTTGAATCACATCAACTTATTGAAACATTTTTAATTTCTAGACACTTTTTTAACTTATATAAACAAATCTATTCAGTCGAAGATTCGCATAATTAGTAAATGCACCAGGCTTGCGTCTTACATTCTAGTAAATAACGCTTAGATTGTAAAGTGCGTTTGTTGAATCACATCAACTTATTGAAACATTTTTAATTTCTAGACACTTTTTTAACTTATATAAACAAATCTATTCAGTCGAAGATTCGCATAATTAGTAAATGCACCAGGCTTGCGTCTTACATTCTAGTAAATAAAGATTAGATTGTAAAATGTGTTTGTTGAATCACATCAACTAATTGAAACATTTTTAATTTCTAAACACTTTCTTAACTTATATAAACAAATCTATTCAGTCTAAGATTCGCATAATTAGTAAATGTACCAGGCTTGTGTCTTACATTCTAGTAAATAACGATTAGATTGTAAAGTGTGTTTGTTGAATCACATGCAACTTATTGAAACATTTTTAATTTCTAGACACTTTCTTAACTTATATAAACAAATCTATTCAGTTTAAGATTCGCATAATTAGCAAATGCACCAGGCTTGCGTCTTACATTCTAGTAAATAACGATTAGACTGTAAAGTGTGTTTGTTGGATCACATCAACTTATTGAAACATTTTTAATTTCTAGACACTTTCTTAACTTATATAAACAAATCTATTCAGTCTAAGATTCGCATAATTAGTAAATGTACCAGGCTTGTGTCTTACATTCTAGTAAATAACGATTAGATTGTAAAGTGTGTTTGTTGAATCACATCAACTAATTGAAACATTTTTAATTTCTAAACACTTTCTTAGCATAAATAAACATATCCATTCAGTCTAAGATTCGCATAATTCTTTAAATGATCTAACTTGAAAATTAATTTATGAATTTATCAAGCTGCCTATTGTTTAGCCTGGAGAATTAATTAATTCAATTAAATTCCAAGGATTTAAGGCCGAAGTAACAATGAAATGTTCTGTGTTCGCACAGCGTCTGGCAAAACACGATATACATAAATGATTAAAATAAATATTGCACAGTGGGATTACTTCGTAGTAGACACTCTGCGATGTATACATTCATCATAGATTTAAATTTAAATTAGAATTAACACGTAGAAAGAGCTTGTGTATAAATTTCGCTAATTCGACGCCCTATTCATTTGGATTTTGTGTCATTACTCCAAAACATTTCGATTCGACTCTTTCATATAATAGATAGATTATTTAAGAGAAAAGTAAAACAATTATGACACCATTGTGTAAATTTAATAAATACTGATAGAAATAAAGCAATGCGTTAGTTTATGTAAATGTAATTTTTAGCGATTGTAATGGTTTAGTATAATAATGCTCGTTCATCGCGTGGAAAGGGTGCAATCCTAGAAAATCTATTGAATTGATCGGACAACTGCTTCTGTCAGTTTTGTAGGTTAAGCAAATTACTAATATTTGGCATTTACATAAAAGTTGTCCAGTATTATCTTATGATTATAACGAACTGTACAAATGGTACACTGTTTCTGAACATTAAAAAAGGATCTAGAAATATCTACAAATATCGCTTATATACACGTAATAACAGATAAAGCACACAGATGTGCACACTTTGAATCCTTATCGCTCCGAGTATTACAGCGTCAAAAAAATTATTTCTACAAATAGCTTACATAGAAACTTCCCCTTATCGGTGTTATAAATCAAATATTAATTCGATTTTATTGTTTTTCAACGCTCGTTTTTATCAACACGGACTAGACCACGGTGCGGCTGACACCTATAGTCTATTCGGAAATCGAAGCCTATGCAAGGCGCAATAAAACGAAGAAATCTAAGAATAAAATGACATATAAATGTAAACTATAAGTACTACCACAACGTTTCAGTCGTTTTCTGTGCAATAGTGAGTTAAATTCATTTTCGTCTCTGTACGAATAAACTTCTTTAACTGAAAACAATATAGTTACGAAAAATAGGTATCATAATTTATAAATTTACGATTCTAGGCAAGTTTAAAGTCTTTCTACACAAAGTGCAGTGTGCAGTGTGCACATGGCATATATTAAGAAAATAAAATGGAATAAGCAAATTTTTTTTTTATAATTTGAAACCGAAATATACCACCGAAAGAAAGTCTACATAAAAAGTATTCCGTATCGTTCCTTTATACACTGTTCGTCACGGTACAAAGGCGAAAACGACATAATCCAAATTTTCGTTTGATCTTCTATTCCAGACTTATACTAACGAACAGACATTGAACTCGACCGAAATGTACTTGTAAAATACGTACACAGTAAACTTAATTACATTTCCACCGTAAACGATCTCAAGACGGGACGGAGCCCTTACTTTCTAAATTTGTTTAGACTTTATAGTGTCAGTAAACATCTGCGCAATTTAATTATTATTGCGGTGAAAACAAACCTCGGTACATAAAATTTAACTTCGAATTCCGACTTGACAAAGAACGGTCGTGTTGATTGTGTTGACATTTTGTTGCGGAAACTGGCAAATTAGGCATATCTAACACGTAATATTTTGCTTTTGTCTGGCGAAAAAATTGTTAGATATGTCTTATTACTCCTAAAATAATTATACTGCTTCAGTAAGTGATGAACAATGAACTTAAACGATGAATGAATTTATTCGGTACCAACGCTTTCATTAGCATTAAGCAGTTACGCTGTTAACCAAACCTAAACTATAGGTTAGTGTTTCCTTGAAGTTGAAAATGTTTGTACATTGTTCTTGATAAGTCGATTAACAAGGGCTGCGAAATATCGTCTTTCAGCCTTTTTTTCCCTGATTACGTTGTTGGCCTGATGGACCTTAACATCTTCAGCGGACTCATAGGGCAAGCGCTTTGGCGTTCGGCCGCTTGACAACAAGCTCAAAGGTGCCAAAGTGGATGGACTCTCACTCCGTTGTGAGAGGAGAGAGTTTTTGCAAATAATAGTGACGATAAAAGTTACTAAATCAAGAAAGTCATGGCTTTATGAAATTTAGAATTGGATGGGGACTTTCAGTGGTGTCAGATTCTTCGCCGAACCAAGGATAAAATAAAATATACCCATCACTAAATAAAGAAGTACTCTAAGCATATTATCCGAATCGACGAGTTAATCAAAGGCTTGAACAATAGATTTTTGAGAACATAAATTATCATGACATTCTGTATTTTATTTAATTATATCACTATTACTCAAAGATATAAAGTAAAAAAAATAAAAATAAAGTGGTATTAAGCGATTTTTTTTTTTTTTTTTTTTTTTTTTCGAACTGACTACGCTGTTGACCCGGAGGCCGCTACAGTTTTACCGGACTACTAAGGGGAGCGCTTAAGGCACTCACCCGGTTTGTATGGACGACTAGCACAAGGGCGCACGGCACACCTCGGCTTGGGCTGTCGTCGAATACCCGAATCTGACTAGCTAAGCTAAACTAAGCTAAACCTATCCGTATCATACCTGTATGAGTTCGTGAAATATACATGGTTACCAAGCATGTATGTTTCACGATCCCGTACATGTATTTTGTATCTGACTATCTGTGTTCTAAACTATTTCAGTTCGAAAGGGCAAAAAAAACAAACAAAAACAGCCCACCACTATGTGTACCTACGAGTGTGTGTGTGCACGTGTGTGGGGTGATCGGTGTTGTGTTGTAAAGTCGAGTGTTTGATTAACAGTGTCACTGTGTCCGCGCGAGCAGCATGCTCGAGGGCTCCTTTCCGGAGGATCGTACCTCGGCTTGAGCAGCTGCCGAGGGGGGCCTAAGTATGTGTGCTGGAGCAAAATTCACAGCCAAACCGCGGCGGCGTGATCTGTGATTACGCGGGCGTGGGCGCGCACACGCTTTATTTCGAGGAACGGAAGGGTAATCTGCGTTAGCTACCGTTATTTTATCGGGAGGATCGGAAAAAATATGTCGCGGACGTCTTTTATAACGCGGCGCGTTCGGTACGGCATCGTAAGTTACCGCGGATACCACTAACGGACTGGGATGATTCTTTGCATTCTCAAAATAATTACTAGTGAGGGTCTTAACGTACGCCCAGACAGACGGCATTTCCAGGTCCTTGTGGAGGTCGACTCCCCGGACGTACCAAGGGGCACCGACCGCCCTACGAAGAAATCGGTTCTGCAGTATTTGCAATCTCTTGAAGAGATTTTCTGACATGTGTGCGAAAACGGGACAGCTATATGTCAGAATGGGTCGGATACACATTTTGTACAGCGTGAGCTTGTGTCTGAGGGACATCTTGCTCTTGGAACAAACTAAGGGATGTAAGCGGCCCAAGATCATGGCGGCCTTGTTTCGCACTCTCTTAACGTGGGATCTAAAAGTGAGACGCCTATCAAGGGAAACTCCGAGATACTTGACCTCGGAGGCCCAGGGGATCGCTACGTTATAAAGTTTAAGGGGTTTGAGTTTACACGGCCGCTGGATGGGATCGAAAAAGACAGCGGCACTCTTATCGGGATTGACTTCTATTCGCCATTGACGGTACCATTCGCCGAGAATGCGAACGGCCCGTTTCATGCGATTCCTAAGTACAGTCGGCCGCCAGCCGGAAGCGTAGATCACTGTGTCGTCAGCATAACAACCTAACTCGATCCCCGGGGACCGAGGTAGGTCACTGATGAACAGGTTGAAGAGTGAGGGCGCGAGTATGGACCCCTGGGGTACACCTGAGCGTATCGGGTGGGGTAGGGACAGTTCACCTTCCACTCTAAAGCGGAAAGTCCTATCTGATAGAAAATCGCGAATTATATGAACTAAACTATCGGGAACGCGAAATTGAATGAGTTTGTGGACGAGCCCGGCGTGCCAGACCTTGTCGAAGGCCTTGGCGACGTCGAAGAAGACTGCTATTGTGCGTTTCGGTTTAGGCTTCTTCGGATTTACATCCGGATTGGGATCTTTATTCCAACTGCCGAAGATGTACTCCGTGAGGCGGTGTACCTGGTGTGTGCAAGAGTGTTTGGCACGAAAACCAAACTGCTCAGGTGGTAGCAGACTTAACTGGGATATGGAGGCTTGGAGACGGTTCAGAAGGAGCCGCTCATATAACTTGCCTAACGTGTCGAGGAGGCTGATCGGCCGATAGCTATCGGGAAGCGTAGCTATCTTGCCGGGTTTGTGAATCCCTATTACTACGGCCTTTTTCCAGACGGCTGGAAAGTAGCCCTGGGACATGGCCGCATTGAAGATGCAGACCAGAAGAGCTATGATGTGGTCAGGAAGGAGCTTCAGTACCTCGTTCCTGATCCCATCAGGACCTGGGGACTTCCTATTTTTAAGACGCTTGATGGCGGCCGACACTTCATCAAAAGTGACCGGGGTTAGGGTATCCGCGGGCGGGGACGCGAGTGCATGTTCCACCGAGGATTCGATCGATCCAATATGGATAGGGTCAGTGTTATCAGTGTTAGGCGAACACTGTTTCTCTAAACTGTTCGCGAGACATTCGGCTTTATCTACACTATCGAACGCGGGAGGCAACCCAGGACCTCTGTCAAGGGGGGGCATAGGAATGCTAATATCTGACTTTAATTTTCGCGCTATATTCCAGTACGCCACGTGGGACGGGGAGATATCCTCCAAAAGCCTGTCCCACCTGTCGCCCCGGATCTCTTGTATTCGAGATCTTACGAGTCTCCGTAACGAACGTAAACGAACGCGGTGTGCCTCAGTCGGGTAAGCGTCGTGGGCACGAGTCGCGGCGTTCTTTTCCGTGATCAACGCCCTCACGTCGTCCGGGAGTATAAAACGGCGATCGTTCGCCGCTTGTACCTCTTTTGAGGTCTCCCTTACGGCGGTCTGAAGGTAGTCGACCAGGGAATCGATAGCCAGATCCGCGTCGGCTTTAGACACCAACACGTCCGGAATCCTATCTAAACTAGCCGATGAGAGATTCTCACTAAGATGGACGCGAAGCGAAGGATAATCAGCCACTCTAACCGATAGAGGACTGGTATCGGTAGGCGAACCTAATTGCAACACCACCGGGCGGTGATCTGAGTCAAGTTCGTGTACGACTTGTATGAGTCGTACCTGAAGCCTGACATTCTTAAGTAGAGCTACATCTAGCACTGTCGGACGACAGTTATCCTGAAAGTGAGTGGGTTCCGGCGGGGCTATGACGTCAAAATCGAGAACGTCACCTAGCCTATCGAGTCTCATCCCGTTACGAGAAGTACTCGGACTATTCCAGATAACGTTCCCGCTGTTGAGGTCCCCGGCTACTATGACCGATTCTCCTAAATTGAACAAAGTTTGGAGGTCGGACCCCAGAAGCTCTTTTGACGGCGGAAGATACGCGGAAACTAAAATAATCGACGGATGACCGGTCATCCCTAGTCTACACACTGACACTTCCATGTTGGACAGAGCGGGCGGATCGACCGGCATGCAATAAAGCGATCTTTTATAATAAATCAGGGTGCCACCCCCGCGAGTGACCCTGTCGTTCCTGACTATACAGTAATTCGCGATCGCGGGACTACGCGCTTTAGGTTTTAATAGCGTTTCCTGTACGAGGAGAACGTCTATCTGCCGTTCGCGTAAGAAAGAAGCTACTAAGTCGCGCTGAGGTAAGAGATTCCTAGCATTAAAGAACGAAAGGGATAGACCGCACGGTTTTATTCTATTCATAGCCGCGAATGCTATATCTATTTTCCGTGAGAAGCACGGGCTAGGCGCTGTACAGTAGCAGCCACGTTAGGAAATTGAGTGATCGCGTTCAGCAAGCCCAAATCCTGGTTGGAGTTCACTACGGCGTTAAAAGCTATGATCTCCTGCAGATCATGATAGATAAGGATCTCTGTGAGCCAGGAGAGTCCGGCCAAATTAAAAGAGAAGGCGGGACTGGCTTGTGCCGGAGCGGGAGCGCTCTTCGGGGGCTGAGCCTGAGGCCTGGCGGCCTGAGGCTGAGGTCTGGGTGCCCAGGGGGCCACGGGGGCCCGTCCGGGCTGGGGAGCGCGCGGCACAGAAGGTGCCTCACGCGGTTTGGGAACGGCTACTACCGGGCGAGAAGCGCCCGGCAGGCGCGGGAAGGTCTCCACGGACATGAGAGGTGGAGGCGGAGGGTGGGCGGCGGCGGCAGACGCCCTAGGCGCTTGCCTCGCCTGACGGGGGCGTTGTGTTCGCGGGGCGCGGGGACAGCCGCGATAGTTCGCGGGATGGCCCGCGTTACCGCAAAGCACGCAGCTGGGAGGATCGAGGGAGGCTGGAGTGCGGGAGCACTCCCGAGTGGAGTGATCACCCAAGCACTTCACACACCTGGGACGCAGGTGACAGTTCCGTGCCGAGTGACCGTAACCCTGGCAGTTGTGACACTGCGAGGGCACATTGGACTTGCGTGGTGGCTCGACGGTGACGCCCGTGAGACCGCAGACCGACTTAAGGTCGAAGATGGCCTTGCCCTCCTTTGTGCGGTCAAGAATGACCAACACCAAGTTGAACTTGGCCTTTGTGCGCGGGTGGTACATACGGTGTACCTCCCTGACAGGGAAATTCAGCTCCTTAAGGGAGTCTTCGACGTCCTCGATCGACACCTCGACCGGGACGCGACGGAGGACTGCACGGAGGAGACGCTCCTCCTCTAGGGCGTGGGTGAAATATTGAAGCTTGGCTTCCCTGAGAAAGGAAGTCAGCGCACGGTGGTCGCTGGTGGTAGGCACCTTGACCTGAATGCCCGCCGGGATGTTGAGGGCGGACGTATAGTAGATATTTCTCGCCTTAAGGGCGGAGGAAATTGCTACCCAAGACGACTTGTCTTGGATGGTGACGGGGGGCGGGGGGCGGGGCTTTCTCGCCTCAGCTGCGGAACTCGCAGCTTCGGCTTGAGTCGATGTGGGAGCGGGAGCGCTACGACCGGCGGGAGCGGGGGTATGCGGGGCGGAGGGGGCAGATTTGCGCCAGGAGACGCAGCTATCTCCCTGCCTTGGCTCCGTACGGACGGAGGCAGGGGGGGTTGCAACTACAGGGGAGCGGGGGGGGCCGGCCGGCCGGCGGTACGACACGACTTGAAAGCCGTCGTCGTCTAAGGCTGCCGCGGGAACCGATGGATCGACATCCATACCGGAGTCTGGAAGGGGCTGTGCGAGGCTCCCGATGTTCTGGGGAGTCGGGTCAGGGGAGAGGGGCGAATCTAAAGAGGTGAGAGCGGGGGCGGCAGGAGCTTTCTCCTTCCGCGACCTGGGCTTGCTCTTGGCCTTCGACACCGGGGAGCGCGAGCGACCCGAGTCGCTATCGGACGCTGGTATTAAGCGAGAAGAACTACACACTTATAACCTCTAACCAGTACAACAGACCTAACATAGGACACGAGTATAAAAAGACATTAAAGTCAAATATTTACTACAATCCTATTAAACAATTAACAAATAATTATTTGCCTATTTGCCGGCTGCACGTACGAAAAAGCATGACTCATTGTCACGTTCGGCCTGAGCCGAGAAGCGAGGAGTACCGAACAAACGATAGAGAGGCGCGATCTGCCTAAGCGTTCGGCTAGTGACGCTTAATTTTTCATAAATGTTTTCTTATTACATTATCACGTAAAACTATCGTCCGTAAACCGACTTTGCAGACAACCAATTTTTTTTTCATATTATAAAATTTTAAGTTCAATTTCTACTATATCAAATTTAGCAAAACATTTTTTATATTTTCTTCTGCACATACATATCAAAAAATATTATGATAGCATTTTCTCTGCATTCTGTGTGGTGTCAGGTACAATAAGCGTATAAAAGCATCGTTCCTCTACCGAGACTTGTGTTAAAATAAATCTTTCCTTTTTATGAATGTCGCGAACATTGGAAAAAAAGACATCCATTCGTTTGCGCCGTCGTACGCGCGATGTTTTTTTAAGCCAAACTCGGGCCATTAATTTGTTACTCGGTAATACGAATTTTAAAATACCAATAAAATCAATTATAATATTTAAAGTATCTAATACACGGTTATTTGATTTTAAAATAATTAATACTATTAAAGGCTGACTGATTTATTTAACATGGGTCATCAACATGACAATACATTTGTAAATACAGTTATAATAACAATTTTATAATTAAATTTAAATGTAGTCATGTTTATAGATAATCACGGCACGTTAATATAAATAATATGACTACAAACTATAACCGAAAGAAAATACTAAAACCAATTATTTTACTCTAAAACTATATTTTAAAGTAATATGAAAATTAACAAACTATAACCGAAAGAGAGAGAAAATACTAAAAATAATTAATAGGTACTCTAAGTGTATGAATAGACTCATACGGCTCTACCGCTGTTATGAATTTATTTCGTTTATTTGAGAAAATGTCGCTTGTTTTATGTAATGTATTATATGACCTAGATACTCTGTTGATTGGAGAGTAAAAGCCTAAATTAAGTATAGGAATGAGAAATGTACAGGCTCATTTCATTTCACGTTTGATTAAATTTATTTAAAAAAAAATTGTTGCTCTTCAAAAGAGAAAGTCGCGTCTTCAGATGGTATAGCTTGACAGTTATGGAGATCATTTTATCATCTCAGCACCTAGTTTTAAAACCTGCCATAGTGACATTCTTAGGCATATCGTTCTTCGGGACCAGCTTGTGCATATATCAGTAACTCTCTTTTAATTTGTTGTGATTTTGGATCAACCTGGGTATATCCACCTGCAAAGGTTTGCAAACCAGCATAACAGCAGTGATTACCGATGGATTGTAGATCTCTCAATAGCTGCCGTTGTTATTCAATTGTACTGTGCTTACATCAGGTATAGTGACGTCACTTTGTCTTGTTACAATAAATAAAGAATAAAAGTTTACTGATTTCATATTGTGTTATGTCAGAAATACGTAATGTAAAAATATATCGACTTTTACAAAATCTTGTATATACATATATAGAGATATATAACATTATTAAATAAAGGTAAACGTGACATAAAAAAATATTATTTGTAACACTTTTTACATTTCAAATCTTTGAGTCCAATACCTTAAATACATTTGTTGAAACTATAATTTTTTTTATCATTTTGCATACATGTTATTCCATATTTTAATTTTTCTAATTTATAAAACAAAGCATATTTTAAACATTTCAAAATTTGTTGTAGTTAACTAAGTCGATCTATCATAAGATTCTTATACTTTATAGGTTTTAGTGTATGACTACAATCTCACCTGGTAGTGACAATGTGGCATAAGATGGTAACATGCTAAACCTAGGGTAGGGCTTCTTCTCAAGCAAAGCTGCAAAAATACACTTATAGGTGCTTGGAAACAGACTTTCAACCTAAGGATGTTCATTAGTTAAGTGAGCATTACTAAAAATCTTTGCACCATAAGTAGGTACTGTGTTTTCCTCGTGAACGACCTCACCGAAAGCTACGGGTCATTGCCACGATTCGAACGTACGTCGACGGCACAGAACCGAGGTCGTTTCAAAACTAACATAAGTAGATAAATAACAATAAGTTTGAAATGTGCACAAAATTTGGTCAGGAACGTTAACTTTTTAATTGAGTTTTCGAACACGAATTGCGTTAAGTTGCCACTCTTGATAGCAAGTGTAATTGTCATGGGACGCCCTCTGTTGGTCTTTGTCGCGAACTTAAATTGGATTGTAGTAATGCAGTTAGCGGGACTGACATTAGGAACATATTATGTTGGATGGAACGTGTGCGAAAGACGACATTGTCTATCTATTTTTTTTTGAAGTTATACTTATTTTGACGCGTTAAGGAAAAATGAGAGTAAATTTTTACGATGCGCGCGTAGACTGTCACGAAAAACCGACAACCTGAAGTTAGCTATAGTCTACATTTTATTTAAAAAAAGTATGTATGTATTAAATACCTTTTTTCTATTCTTAGTGTCGTTTTTTCTACAAACGTAGAATAAGGCGAAAGAAACAATTTTTGAAAAGATTTTTTGGAATAATATTGAAACGTATGTACGTACGTACGTATGTCGTATATAACATAGAAACAAAGTATTTTCATAGCTTTAAATAATTATTCGCATGTCACCAACACCGATACACATGTTTGTAATATTTTGTGTGTCTGTTTGTTTCTGTCAGCTAACCTTACAAACGACCAAACTGACTTTGACGGCACTTTAAATGTAGTCCGGTGAAACTGTAGAGGCCTGGTTAAGCTACCAGTGTAGCCAGTTGAAAAAATAAGGGATTTTAAATTATTGGTACAGGAGTTTTCTAAGAGTAATCTAGTTTACATATTATTATAGGTACTATTTCACATAAGCAAAGATAAAAAAAAAAACAACACCCGCCAAAATTTCATATACATAGGCTGCGAAAATTATCATTTTTGCCTGGAGCCAATAATATCAAAATGTCAACACCAATTTCAAGAGAAACATAAACATTCAAAATCCTTTAATGGTCTCTGCGAAGTGATTATTTTGCTAGCTTTTCCAATTCATAAACTCTACTTACCAAGCTTATTTCATAAAAATATAAAGAGAAATGCTACTTATGATTTTTACTTTAACTTTACTCAAAAACACAGCCTCGTTTATTGGCATAAAATATTATAGTTAAGATTTCCTTTTTATTTCTGTATTAAAACCACATTCAATATAAGATAATTAACTCCAATTACAAGTAATTATGTTACGAAAATATTAAATATTACAGGTTATATATAACAGAAAGGGACACTGTTCCCGAGGAATATGTCAAATGTATATCTATTAACGCAAGCGAAACCGCGAACAAAAACAAGTAATGAATATACGCTTCAAATATTTATACATCAATAATTCAGTTTATGATATAAACGTGATATTCTCCGCTTAAGATATTCAATTCATCCATATTAGAATGGCGAGAATATTACCATAATTCACACGTTTCCATCATTAAAATATATTGAGAACTGTTTCCCTGTACCGCAAATTGCGGCTTTGTCTTTGTGCTACCTATTTAATAAGAGCTCATACACGTTTTATTAATAAAGAAAATGTGAATCTTTTCTGAAAATAAACCTTTATAACCTTATCACGACTTTTAATACTTTAGTTGCTTACTTTACAATAATGCTTTATTTACGACACTGTATTAAAATGTAAAATAGCATTTTATTGTAGTGCACATCAACTACTTATTTTCGCGTATCAATTTTATAGATATACATTATGTAGTAGCAAACAGACATGCAGCCCGCTAGAAGTTAAGTGGTCATTACAGCTTATAGCCGTTTACAAGCATGTCATAAAAAGTTCGTACTCCTAAGGGTTTAGAAAGTTTAGGGTTTAGACTTTAAGAAAATTTAAAATTTCCTAATAATAAGAATGAGATATTAAGTGTCCTTGGAAAAAATATTGCTCATAACATAAAAAATACCAAACATTTACAGCTTATAAGTAAGTAGAATAGTACGAAGAATAAGCGAACAGATGGCGTTTGAAACAAATATTACGGTTATGTGACGACATATATGAAGAATTTTACCTCCAAAAGGGCTATGAGATCTTTCAAATCAAAATGTATATGCTACTACCAGTCTAAATACGTTTGTAAATTTGCATAGAGATATTAATAGATTAAATTATAATAAACCGTACATAATAAAACTAGAAAAGTCGATAAAAATTCATGCATTAAAAAGACACCAAACTCGAATACAACGACTCAATTTAAGTTTACGGTGTACTGCCTTTTCACAATATAGCGTGAAACTCCTCCAGCGAGTGAAATTTCGGATACGCCGAGGCTTTTGTAATAAATAACGCGAGTTTTTAGAGGTCCGAGTCAATTAGCGTCACTTGTTTAAGGGAAGGTTTATTTTAAAAATATGGGAGCTTACATAGCTACTTCGTGTCCTAATTGCTACCAATTTTTTTCTGAAAGAATTACTGAATAGTGTTTTTGTTTTAAACGTTTAATATCCCATAAAAAGGTATCAATAACAAGCCTATATTTGCTTAACCGGACTTCAAGTTCAACTGATTATTTAGAGTGTTTCGTTGGCTTGTAGTAAATGACTTCATTGGTAATAAATATTGTAACACTATTTTGAACAGTTTCTCTGAAAAGATTCTTCATTCTAACATTTATACAAACTTGAACATATTTAACTAATATCGATGTAACAACTAATTGGTCCATCTAAATTAGTTTTTTTTTATATTATCCAAGTGCCCTTGCTCGACGAAATAAATAATTGGAAAAATTAACTACTCTTTGCCAGAAAGTTGTAAACTTTCTCATTCCACGTAACATTAATTAAGGTAATCGAAGACATAAAAATTCTCCTTGACCTTATAGTCAATTACAGGTTTTACGATTATTCCCTGTGCTACAATAAAAACTTATTACAAATGGTGAATGTTTGCGTAGAATATTTCACTTGTTTAAACGACAGATATTATGCCGTTGTCATAATGATTTAACGATGGAAGTGGGTATTGATAGTAAAAAGGTTTATACCATATCTGTAGCACTATTCCTGTAAAATAAATCTATACAAACTTACCACAATCGTTTGCATATGCAGTTTTGTAATATATAAAAATCAATACTTGGTTTTTCATGTTCTATGCGCTGCCATACCGTTCATCCAGTTGCAATAAAACTTTGCATACACATTTTCAAGGGTACGAAAAAAGACATAGGGTATATTTTATCCAGAAAGAAGGTACTGATCCCGATGTATAGTTAAATTTTATATTATAGCTAATCGCATATAGAAAAGAGAACCCAATTACTAAGCAAAGTAATCAAGTATTTTGTTGTCCATTTTTCTCGGTAATAATTTTCTTTCGTCAAAATATTATTAAAATATTTTCGAGCAAGTTTATTGCTGCTGTATCTTAATAAATTCACGTCTCAAATTAAGCATTTAATTTGCTACGGCATCGAGATGAAAGTCACTCGGGTGACCTCAACAACTATCATAATAAAAGCTTTTTGTATCTGCTATTCAGAGCACAAATACTTAAACATTTTCTCGATATTTTCTGAGCTGAATAGATAATCTTGCTAGGAATACATTTATAATTAAAATAACTTATACGGCAGCGTATGGGAAAAATTGGTATGTCTTTTATTTGAGCCGACCAAGATCCTTGTAGGAAAATCGAGTATTGTTAAAAGAACCTAATACTAACGAGCGTTTTTGTAAGAAATCTTAGACTATTTAAGAATATAAAAGTGTTGTTATTTTTGTCTACAGTACTAATTGTAAAGAGGTAACGTTTTAGAGCTTAGTTTCTGGCCTCATATTCTAATAATAATTTCATTGACAGAAAGATATGTTCTGACTGATGGTTATCTATAGGTTATGTTTTCCATGGGCGGCGGTGATTACTTACCATCAGGTAAACCGTCCGTTCGTTTGCCTCCGATCGCATAAAAAAAAAAGGTTTAATGTTACTAATTGTTATACATAAGCTAACTGTGACATGCGGCTTCACTTGCGCTTAAATTTTGTCACTATCGGCAGTCGACTATACGGCCCGCCGTAACTATTACTTCATTCTTGCTTAGGGCATTTTTTAACCTACAAATTTTATGGTTTTTTGGTATTATCTGCTCCTAATAGTTTTAGTGAAATTTTGAATAGCCTAGAACCTTCCTCGATAAATATGCTACAAGATATAAACATTTTTTTCAAACTTAACCTAGACTTCCAGAGATTAATGCAGTCAAATGAACAAATAATAAATAAATTAGCACTTACTTGAACTCTATAATATTACAGTGTAGACTAACACGTACGGGGTTGCGTGTAGTGTCTGTCTAGGATTTTTGTTAATTGAAACTTGGATTAATAATAGAACACGAGTTTTTTATAACGGCCTCACGTAGTCCGGTGGAACTGTAGCGGCCTTGCCAGGCTAACAGTGTAGGTCAGTTCGAAAAAATATAATGGCCTCATCATTTATTATTACTGTGTCGTTGCCGTTTCAAGTTTTTTTAAGGACAGATAGTTTTACTCCAATACACTGTTGAATACTTACCCATTATATCATTTAAAATAGTATTATCTTGGACCAGCGCTACGCCGGTGTTACTCTATTCCCATAATTGCGTGTAGCTTTGTTTGTTGTCGCCAATAAATGCAAGCGTAGAAAGATATTATCCAATACGTCACAAACAACTGGGATGCGGAATGATAGACGCAACACGATAACTATATCGAGGTTTTAATATTTATGAAATGAGCTTAGGAGGCATTCATTTCGAGTTATTCATGTGAATCTTCTTATACTAGGGCTTTGAAATTCTGATTTGCAACATTTTTGTGTGACGAAAAGTGGTGGAGGTAAATACTGTGTCGGGTAGAGTGTTAAAAACACCGGTTCACGTCCGATCACCGAAGTTAAGCAACATCGGGCGCGGGCAATACTTGGATGGGTGACACTGCGTGACGTTGCCTTTTTGTTTTGTCGTCCTTTTTATAAATAAGTTTTCAATTCTTTCGTGTGATCATAAGCACACACACCTTTTTTTATTTAGAATAACACATTTGCGGGAACATTTAACTACGCCTTTACTCTAATAAGTAATAACCGTTGATTTTAGCGAGATAAGTAGTCGAAGCGTCGTCATGCAGGTATGAGAGTAGCATTAAGAAACTATTTTATAGAATACACAATATTTAGGTGTTTTATTACTTCCTTGTTTATATCGCACGCTATGATCAGGGAATATAAAAGGTTGCAATGACAAATTCCCTTGTGGCACGTGACCGCGCCATTTAGTGAGCTCTCGCTCTAATAGGATCTCTGTGAAGGCCCATAATAAATAACACCTTTTTGAGTGTTCGTGGATAGTATGTGAAATATAATTTATCTTTAAAAGTAGACGTAAGAAAAATAGCTAATATTGTTCTTATGTGGATGTTTTTCTCCGTAGTGAGGTCTAACATACTTACAGGCTACTAATAATTCCCCGCGGCTTCGCATGCATTTTCTATGCATAATTGTTTTATATTCTTTATTTTATATCTATATTTATGTAAAAGAGTAAGGAGTCTAATCTAATAAGCTAAATTTCCAAAAATGCAAATTTCACTTCATCCAACCTCAGTAGTTTTAGCTGTGCGTTGATATTTCCGTCATAGTTAGTTATTCTTTTGACTACAATCTCATCATCTAATGTTAAATGATGATGTGGTCTAAGATGGTAGTTATGCTAAACCTAGAGCGAGACTGGCTCTCAAGTGCAGCTGCCGGAACACACCAACAGGTGCTTGACAACAGATTTTCAACTTGAGGATGATAGCTAGCCAGGCGGATTTAGGAAAAGCCGTACCACCATGCTACGGTGCTGTCTTTTGAAGCGATCATGGCTCAGTTGGTAGTGTGTTCGGACACAACATCGAAGCACGTAGGTTCGAATCCTAGCAACTGAGTCGGAGCTTTCGTTGAAAAAAAACATTGTGATATTGTGATACATTATTGGAGTTGTTAAAAGTTGTAGGTACTTTTGTCCAACGCATATTTTCTAACAGTTTATTCAACCTGCCCGCTTTAAAGAAATTGTAACTGAAGATAACAACTAAACTGCCAGCAATTTGATCTGATGACCAACACATATAACCAGAGGAGAGTTACATAATCTAGAAAAGTAACTGTTAAATGGATAGGTTGAAGGAAACAGATTAGAGATTGATAAAGAGACTGTGGTCAGGAAATGGAGTTACTCGTCAACACACACGCCGCCAAACATCAAGATTAATTAATTTACCAAAAGTAATATTCCAACTTAGACTTTTAGCGATAAGGTTAAAGTCCGGGAAAGATTGAAAGTAGACTAAGCAAATATAGTACATAGAGTAGTAAAGTAATGTTCACAAATTGTTTTACCAAAATAAGTTATTGTTGTCTTATGGATTTTAACATTTCCCATATTATAAACAACACTTGAATATAATGGATCAATATTATAATCAAAGTTGAGCCAATATGTATTTTCATAAACAGTGGCAGTCATCATTCTCCTAAATAACAAGATTAAAGCCATACCGTAATAAACACAAATCTGTAATGTGAAACGCGGAAGAAGACATCATTATTCAATATGGCAGGTAATTTATCATATATACGGTGTCTTGTTACAACGTGGGAGAACAGATATGTCTACTTCTATGCAAATAAAAATCAAGAATGCATGTAACCGCATCACCGCAGAATGGTTGCATTTCTTTGGCTAATGCTTTTATCTTGTGATCGTAATTGTCAAGATAAGCATTGTCCTAAAGAATATATTTAAAGAATTGTATGGAAAAGTGAGCTATTTAGGTTAAAAAATCTCCACATAAAAAGTGAGAGAGTGAGATAGAAGATAGTAGTGAAGTCTTTAAAACTATTGACAGAATTAACGTTCAGTCGTTCAGTTACGATTTTATTTCAATACAGGGTCGCACTTGTTTACTTACCATCAGGTAGGTTTGTCTCCAAGTGCACAAAAAATGACTAAAGCAAAAATTTGATTTCATTTTCTTCATTTTGCGAAGCCGGGAACAACAATCAGTATATAACATAATATGAGACACTCCTCTCGTCTATAAAGGTGCTTGGGGCACGAACCCAGGGCACTAGGTTTCTATCTACTGGCATCTTCATTTTCTTCCATAAGTGTTAATAAAACCCCAATACTTTATGCGCCCGAGGGACAAGACATGTATGTGTAAAATAAATTTATATAAACACCATATACGATATGTATTATTATTACCTTAGTCCACGTCGAATCTACGAAAAAATATGTATTCAGTGTAAAGGTGGGCGTGGGGCGCTCGCGGTGCAGGACACTGCTTGTTTGGTTTTGGTTTATTATATTTGCAGGGAAGCCTATTTTTTTTTTAATATTAGTAGCCTAAATTACTCCTTATAACATCAGCTACCTGTCTTTGGGAATCCTATTAAAATCGGTCCAACCGTTTCAGAGATTAGCGAGAACAAACCGACAGAGAAAAGATTTAAAAATTATTTTTTTGTTATTAATACTATATAAAATTTTACATCCGTATAGTAAAAAGCTGTTGATATTACAAACCAACACTTCAATGTTATTTATTTGTATATACGTGGAATTATTCAAGTATTACAGTTCTTAAAAGTTGCCAACCAAACAAGAATTATATTAGCGTAGTAGGTACACAAACACATTATGCGACTCATGTAAGCAGCTTTACAATCACTTTAAAATTAATCCAGACTTTAAGCCAGTCTTCAATAGTTGCCCTAACTCACTTTGTTCCTTACATTTAGTTTAAGCAGCGGTTTATATTATGTTGAACAAGAAACAAGGCTAACTTCAGATTGAGCCAACTATTAATTTGCGTTTGCAGAAAACATACAAAGCATATAAAACTAATCAAAACAAATAACATACTGAATCGTGTTGTTATGTTAATTAAGTCTATGTTCGAGAGTAGTTTTGTCAATTTTGTTTTTATACTCATCTTCGAGTGATGAGTGAAAACTTTATAATTTTATGCACAGAGCCATGTAAAATTGGAAAATATATGATTTAGAAAACTAACAACTTCTGTTTTGTCATACATTTTGTATAACTTTATACGTATTTGACCTCAATCTTATCTGATGTTAAATGGCGATATCGTACAAGATGGTAAACACTCTAAACCTAGAGGAGACTGGTCCTCACTGTAACTGCCGGAACACAACCAAAGATGCTTATCTACAAATTGTCAACTTTCGGGTGACAACTAGCCAGGCGGCCTTCAAAAAAGCCCTACCACCATGCTAAGATGTCATCACGATGTTTTCCTTCACAGAAAACTCCGACTCATTTGCTAAGATTCTAACCTACGTCGATCAATTAACCCATCATTGCCTTATCATTTTTTGAAATATAAAATGAATATTAGGTATTTGTTCTTCTTCCTTTACGTATTATATTAATTTATTATCAATGTACATATTATTTACAGATAATTAGATGAGATATAATAGACACGGAATGTTCAACGAAACTTGGAGCAACAAAAAACTATTATTGTTCAACTAAAAAACCAACCATATTCGGATATTTATCAAACAGTTTGCAAGATGACGACCATTCGTACATACTCAAAGCTCCGTCGTCACAATAACTCACCAAGACACGTGGTGAACAGCTCAGTTGCGATTAGATTAGATGTAGGTATATTCAATTCGTCTGTACGTTCATGCGGTGTTTTTTTTTGCGTTAATATGACCGCAACGGTTATGAATGGACCTTTACCTTTAGATCTTCAACGTTATGTTTGATTTGCAAATCTTTGCCACCATATAGATTACCATATTACCGAAGCTTATAGAAAAAAAAAAGATAATATTCGTCGAAGTGTATGTCGGACTTACGTTGCCCAAGTGTGCTAAGTTGTCTAAGTAATGGTAATAAATTGTTTTCTTAAGCTCCGTACATAGTATTTGTTGAACATTATCGCCTTAAGCTTACAAACGTTCCATGAACAACTCTGTAATGTATTTTATGAGCTTCGCGTTTCCTTTGATCGTTCCCATCTTTGTGCAGTAACAGCTGAAACTTATGTTCCGACATACCTCATAGTGCACTTTAAATGATTACTTACAACTTATTCGAATTATATATACAACTAATTAGGAATACTGAAACACTGAGATCTCATCGTACAATTTGTTATTACGCAGGTATACTTTAAACACACTAGTGAAAATCAAAGTTTTTTTTTGTAACAGACACATTGCACAAATATGATTAGATGTTGACGTAGACTTTGACTATTTTAAAATTGATTATTTATTAATTTATGTAATAACTAGTTGTACCCGCGGTTCCACGTGTTTTTATACAGGAATTATTTTTATCCCACAATATTATTTTTAATCACATTTTATTATTTATATAACAATTAATGGCGTACGCACCTGTATATAAAATTAATACATTTTTTTTTAGTTTTTTTTAAATATTATGGATAATATTTATATCATATAAATTTCAGTAAAATAAAGTTTCCCGTGTATCAGATTTCACTAAAATCTATCGTATTACAACTTTACATCTCTATCACTGAGAAGTTTATATTATGCGTTTTAATTCAAGCACAGTTATAATTTTTCTTTTTTTGAAGGATTCATAGAACCTACGAATCTAATCCAATTTACTGATAACATGATTGCGTCACATATCCCCAGTCGGCCAGTCAATAGTCTATAAAACGGCCTTACTCTATAAAAGGCTTTAAGATAGGCCCACATGAGTAAGTTTATAACCCTGGTAGCTTGGGCGGACGAGTTTCGTTTACGATCTGCTAACTCTTATCACGGGGAATGATTTACGACATGTCATGTTCTAGGCAAAGAATTAGGTCAAACGGTTTCGGCTTCCTACGGGTTCTTGTGAATCCTTCGTAGTGAAATGACAAGGAAAAAATGCGAATATATTTTTGCCTATAATTATTTTGTCGTTAAACCTGAGTTACGCCTTCAGGAAATAACCTTCTTTTTAAAAATATACGCTTTTTATATTATGCAAAGCGAACATACATTTATCGTCTATATATTTTAATTATACATTAACAAATGACGATGGTACAGTGGTCTTTTGGACACCACTATATTCCACGTGGGTTCGTGTTCTGAAATGAGTTTTACCTTTAATAATCATGATGAAAGAGGTAGCATGATGTTTATGGGCATATGTATTCTAGCATCCACCTTTTACTTACCATTCTCAAGTTAAAATCAATCGCCAAGTACCTATTGCTGTCTTCCAGTAGCCGCTTCTATACAGTACTAAAGGTTCATTTATTACCGTCTGTGGGCAAATCGATTTATGACATCATGTAACCTTGTAAATTAATAAATGCCTATGTGTACAACTGTACATATATCACGTAAATACTTAAATATCATCAATACTATGGTTAAAGTTCATTAAATATAATAGTATGCGTGACTGTACAAAGAATCACTGACTTGCTGTTAGAAGAAAAAGTAGGCATAATACTTATGTATTTTCTTCATAATTCGATCCGAAATGTTGAGTCTATGTATTGTACTAGATAATGTAATCTTTATTAGGGATCAAATAACTTTCTTGACGTTTCAGATAAATGAAAACCTTCTATAAATATATAAGTTAAGCAAGTATTATAAGAATATTCTATTACAAACTGTTTTTATTCTGGCAATATTCACTGTTTATATTAACGCACAAACTACTACATAAATTCGATACACCGGTAGTTTTGGGGTTTGGGGTTAGGGGAAAATATATTATTTTTCCTCCCTACATAATTATTGGCATTTTTGTAGAAATCTCAAGTTGCTAAGGTGACACCTCTGGCGTGGGGGATAAGTCGTCAACCTAAATTCGCATGTTTACTGGATAAGACATTAAATTACTGATTTTTGTGAAGGATGCAAATTGTTCAACACCTTTTGTCATTACAACATATTTTGTTACATAATTATAATTAATAATTCGTATTACTTTTTTTAATCGCCACGTAGGAAAATTGGTGGTTTTATGAAACCACGTGTGCAAGTAAACTTATGAATCGGGCCATGGTACTGTCATATTGAACTTGGCTGCTCTGCCGAGCGCCTTTCCTTTAGCAGTACTCCGTGGCCGGCTGTAATGCGACATGCGATCGATGGACGAAGGCTGTAATGCCAACATACGGTGGATGTACAAAAAAATTTGACGCGATGTAAGAAATTTCACTTTAAAGCACATACAGCTTAATTATAGGCGTGAATCACCTCACTGAAAACTCATCTGTGGAATTACTTCATTAGTAATGGCCGCTACGACGTGTATAGTCAGTTTTGAAAATATATCTCGATAATATTATTATTTATAATTATATAGCAGCTGTACAAACCCTTCTCGGCTACAATACTCGTATTTCAAGCCGTAATTCTGTGAGTTATTGGTGAAGACTTGCCAGTGGCAATTACTGATAGCTCAGAATGG
>JAQQSE010000243.1:0-213376 GCA_035772565.1 Antheraea assamensis | reverse complement strand
CGACTAATAATGCACGTTTAACATTCCAAAAAGTACACAGTTAGTCAATTGTTTTGAGTTTTCACTTCTGTCGTTAGTGCTTATGATTACCTCGACTTTTTTTTTACTGCTAACATTAAAATTCCTCAGTAGCTACTGAACAAAACGAGGTAAAATAAATGTAAATCAAAATAGTTTATTCTGTTTAGGCCTTAAGAAGGTGAACTTATGAATGTCCAAAAACTACCACCGGTTTGCAAACACTACCGGTCCTCAAGAAGAAGTCATCGTTTGGCAAACAGAGTAGAAAAAAGTATCAAGCTATTTGGCTATAGTCTCACTCGCGTTAATGTATATTTACTCTGGAATGGTTTTTTTTTTTGTGCATACAATGTACCCTGTGTCCTTTTCTGTGTCCTCTGATAATATGTACGCAGAAAGATTGGTTGTACAGTTAAGGCGTGAAAGCGTAAACAAATGCGAATTCGGTGTTAAATTTTTTTTCTCATTTTTCATTTTTCTCATTTTTTATCCCTATTCAATCTAAATGACAACAAGTTTTCTCTTGCACTCTCTCCAATCAGATGTCATCTCCAGTATTCAGCCCTTTTATACATATTACCTATTAGTTCTTTTCATTTAACATCCTAATATGATTTGAGCTACATTATCTCTAGAATGTTCTCCAGATATCCGAAAAGACAGATTCATTTATTGCGACCGAAGCGTGGGAAAAAACAGCAAGCGTTATCGCGATTTATCAAAAATTTTATGCTATTTTTTCTTATATATATATTTTTTTCTGTTAGAAAGTATAAGGATATGTTTAAATCATACAAATATTAAAGCAGTCTGAGCGATGGGGAACCAAGTTCCTTGCGTTTTTCCTTCAATTTCGAATATAATTCAGTATGAAGGTTTAGATTGTCTATATTTGTATATTACTGTCACGTAAGGAAATAGCGTTATGCTTTCTCCACGCGACTCTCCCTGTGTAATCTATATATTTTTTTTTTGTTGTTTATAAGTTTTCAATGTAAAAAATTAAGGCAAAAAGTTTCATTATATATTTTAGGATAGATAGCTATTAAAATTCGATATAAACTATAGATGGCGCTATTTATGAACTTGACATTTAAGTGTTACCAAATTTTGTCGAACTTGGGGCATACAGGACTTGGTTAGGAAGAGCCAGAAGAAACAGAAGATGACAAAAGTACTTTGAAGCTGTAAAAGTTTGTCCGATCAACAATATATTATCAATTCGAAAAAGAAGATAGAAGAAAATTGAACTTTTTCTTTACGTGACTTTTTTTATCTATTCGACTCCTTTTTTTTATACAGGGGAAAATCCTACATCAGATACCCTCACACTGCGGGGGACAGCGTAAGGGTTATGTCAGACTCTTACTGACTAAAAATCTATGTGCCATTTTGCGCGTATGTGGACCGATGTTGAGGGTTCACGTCAAGCATGCTCCTTTAAACACCGGTCACGCGCTTGGGTCTCCCGCAGATGTTGAAATCAGAAACCCTCCTCTCGGGAAGAGACAAAAGGTCTCCCCCCACGCTTCTGTCTAGAAGCGGCGGCTTGTGCCGTGCTTCTCCGTCACGGACCTTCATTTCGCGGCAACGGACGCCCCCGCGTCCGTCACCTGAAGGTTACTCAGAGAGGCATTGGGTTGATTGAGTTGGCACCCCTGCGCCCAAGCCGACTCTGGTCGACTCTTTTTTTTTTTTGAAGTGGAGAAAATTCTGCATCGGATACTCTCACAATGCCGGGGGCAACGTGAGGGTTATGCCGGACTCTTACCGGCTAAACACTATTCCGCTTTGCGCGTATGTGTGCCGGAGTTGAGGGATCGCTATGTGTATCTAGTCGACTCCTACCGACTAAGAGACTTCGTTTCAGAAACCGAAATAATTGTTTTTTTTATTGCAGTATAACGTGAGTACATTATGCGTGGTAGTGATCATAACGCATTTGAAAACAACGGCGACCATCAAAAGATTCACAATTCGTTGATAAATCAAACTCAGGCACGTTTGATAACAATCTAAAAGAGAGTCGCTATAAAGGGTCTATTATTTCATGTGTGATTGTTGCGACAATCAGATATCAGCACCACATTATACCACCAGACGTTAGAAGTCCGTTTTGAAATAGCCAAGCCTCAGTTATTGATATGAACTTCTAGGTGACCGGTACAGAATACATCTAAGAGGAATGATAAACCTGGCAACCGAAATAACCCTTCAGGTTAAGTTATATTGTTTGGCTTAAGGGTTTTTTGTACAAGTTTTAGCATTTGACCACAACCTCTCTTGATGTAAAATGATGTTGTCCAAGACGGTAATCTCGTGAAATCTAAAGGGAATCACTCTCAAGTGCAGCTGCCGAAATACACCAACAGGTGCTTGGCGATAGATTTTCCACTTCAGGGTGATAGCTAACCAGCTGGGGGCTTAGAAAAAGTCCTACCACTATGCACCCTGAAGCCAGATTCTGGGGACGGCACAGAACTCACAGTCGTTCGTTATCAGTTATAGGCGGATTCAAAAAGCGCGGGGAGCTCGTGATAATTATTAATAGGATATAATAATGAAAACTCAGACAAGCGATAAGTAAATACATATTGCACGTAAACATCTCCAACGTCCCTGAAGCGTAACGGCGAGTTTCGAACCGCGAAACTTTTTTGTTGGAATCGATGTGTATTTGCGTACAAAAAAATGAAACCGATTTAAAAAAATAATTCTAATAAGTGCACCAGAACGTTTTTGACTCGAGTTAGGTAGGTAGCTATCTAGTTTTGAATTATCATAAATCTACAAATACCTCAGTCACTCACTATACATTCCCTATACGATTTTGAAGAGTATCCCACTTTATTTTCGAAATCCAACGATCAATATAATGAAATTATTAAATATTCTCATTCCAGTAAAAGAAGGATTTTCCAAATCAGTTTAGAAATGATGAAATAATGACATACAAGAAAGAAATAACGGACTTGAGAATTTGCTCTTTTTGAAGTCGTTTAAAAACAATGAAAGCGATTTATCAAGATCTATGTAATACTCTTATTGTATGCAGAAGCCGACGTTGTATTCAGCCATGTATTTACCATTCAACAAGTAGCTATGTTAAGCTGAGGCTGAGGCATGTCGCGTTCCGGAAGCAACCCTTTTTTTTTTTTTTTGAGACGGGAAAATCTGTCATGGATACCCTCACGCTGCCGGGGGACAGCGTGAGAGTTATGTGAGACTCCTACTCACTAAAAGCCCGTCTTCCGCTTGGTGCGCGTATGTGGACCGGTGTTGAGGGTTCACTGTGGCATGCTGCTCTAAACACCGGTCACGTGCTTGGGTCGCCCGCGGATGTTAGTGCGGGGACCCACATCTCGAGAGAGAGGTACATTCCTCTGTCTCTTGCCTCTTACAGAAGCCACGGCTTGCCGTGCTTCAACCTCACGGGATCTCTAGTGGCGGCAACAGACGCCCCCACGTCTATCGCCTAGAGATTGGCTAGGGAGGCATAAGATGGAAGTTGCCTCTCCTTCGTCTCGGTCTGCGGCCGGTCCTCCTCCGCCTAACAGCGGGAGCATCGGCAGCCCTCTCTCTCTCCCTCTCAGCATCCTCCTTCTGAGAGAGGACAGTCTCGCAAAAGGCGAGTAAAGCGTTCCATGACCTCTCACTTTCGGTCATGGACTTAACCAAGGCCGGCAGTGAGAGATCACGGCCCACGAGCTCGTTGCGCTCGACAGTCCATGCTGGACACTCCTGCACTGTGTGCTCGGCAGTATCTACGTCACATCCGGCGCAGTGGTGACAACGTGGAGTCGCCTCTCTACCGGCCGATTGGTGAAGGTATTTACCAAAACAGCCATGCCCTGTAAGCACCTGCACCAATCGGAAGGTGAGGGCTCCGCGAGTCCTGTCCACCCACTGCGCCAGAGCAGGTCCGGAAGCAACCCTAGTGCAACCGTTAATCAATCGAGTTAGTAGGCGTCTATATTCATAAGGGTTGCGGGTTGCACTATACGTATGATAATAAGCCGAAATAGTCTGACAATAATAAATACTAATTTTCAGGTATTCAGTATCTTAACTCTGTTGTCACAATACATTCTTGATAATTTAATATATGTGCACAGAAACTTAAAAATGCTAGATTTAGTATAATACCGGTATGATAGGCAACCAGGCTAAAAAGACCTCAAGATTAATGAAGCTAATAACAGTTTTTAGGTAATTTTAGCATCTATAACAAAACAATACCGATTTGCCAGAGAGTAAGTTCAAGGACCATGTTAAGCGGGCTTTGATATATAAAGACTTCTAGGGTGGATCATTATACGAATGATGGTGATGTCTGGAAATAACACTCTTTACCGTTTACAAACGACAGGCCTTTACTAGTTTCGAATCTTGACACGATACTCCCAGCTTCTCAGGTTCGTAGCCCGGTAGGATATACTTGATTTTTTTCATATGACTCTTCTTTTTTTTTATATTATAGGGGGCAAACGAACAGGTGGGTCAACTGATGGTAAGTGATCACCGCCGTCCATAGACACTAGCAACACCAGGGGAATCCCATGTTCGTTGCCGCCCTTTTAAATATGTGGGCCTCCGGCGCTCTCACTGACCGAACGAAACGCAACAGTGCAACCACAACTGTTACATCACGTCGGCTTTCTGTTAGAGGGTGGTACTAGCCCGGGCGAGCCAACCCATTCATTCTGAAACCGGTAATAGCTTCAGCTTTCCAACGAGGAAAGGTAGTGCTTACATGAGGATGTAACATGAGCCAACGTCAACACTGAACGGTTGGTGGCGCACGATTTAGTACAGTGTAATAATAATAAGGCGATAATTACTTGATATCCTTTTAACGCTTAGTCAATAATAATTCGTATAATAATCAGCTTTACCGTGTTGTGTAAATAATCGCTTCCAGTACACGAATTGATGCATGAAATTATATTTTTTTTATGTATTACGAATACACTTTATTGACACATATTGCTTACTTCTCTTTTGTAATCGTTTTAATTTTTTGGTATATATTGTAATTTAAGATTGTGCGTATTTATTTAGAAATAAGTAAAATCCTTTTTAATATTGTAAATCTATATCTATATCTTTTATAGTCTGTTTATTAAGATGTTAGAGGACCTAACGTCACGCTGCAACTTATACGAGCGGGAGTAGTTACCATAAAAAATGTCGTTCAGAAAGTATACTAACTGAGAAAGACGTATTAACAAAGACAGTAGCTAAAGTATGGCGTGGGATAGCAGAGGCCAAAGGTGGTTGGTTCTTTATTGAAAAGTAGCCATCTGTGAATATCTATATCGCTGAGGTGGCGTGACGCGCGGGCCATGTCTCCCAAGTTTCTTTTAAGATACTTAGCTGTGTTAGCAGAAATTGTCAATTTTAGAAATTAAGCACGAGTGAACATGACATTGCATATACATAATATTAAGCAAGAATTTTGTAATTAAATGTGACGGAATTTTAAATGACTTTGCCGCTAATTACACGTTTCGCACTTAGCCAGATTACAAATGTTAACAATTGGAATAATGGGGTCCCATGGCATTGTATATCTTTAAAATGCCTACAGAATAGTCCGCGATGGTATATGCCTACCTCGTAAAGTCAACGCTCAGTAACCATTTTTATCTTTAGTGAATTGTTAAAAAACAATAACTTATCTGCGAATCTATTTTGTCATTTGTTATAATATAATCCCCATTACAGTATATCATTTCTTGAATGTCTTAGAAGATGTCACAGATTTAACTTTACGCGCAAAAATATATGTGTTTTTTTTTAACAAACTACATTGTAGGCTTGACTGGCCTCTACAGCTAAATCGGACTACTAAAGGGAGCGCTTAAAGCACTCACCCAATTTTATATTGACAACCAGCTCAAGGGTGAGCATGGTGCGTCTCGGGTTGGACTGTTGGGAAATGTTGTGTGTACATTTTTTTAAATAGCTTCAATGAATATGATGATGAACTGTAATTATTAAAGCGTCAAAAATGGTATCTGAATTATTTAGACGCTTATTACGTTATTTTAGTACATTAGACTCACGCGAAGCCGGGACGGGGGTCACTAGTGTTCAAAATAGAAGAAATAAAAATACATTTATATGACACATGCAATACATATTTACAAGTATGTACATAAAATAATTCAAGAGAGATAAATAAGTGTTGGGCTTTGTCTTAGTACAAGGCTGCAGGTTTGCAAGTGCAAGCTTTACTGCGCTGACAAATACATCGGCGAAATTCCAAACACACGGACGAACTTACACTACAATTTCAAATTAAAATATCAGCTCTTATTATAACTCAGTATTGCCCATATGCAATACATAATTAACGAATTTAAATATAACTTTCAAAAGACTGCGCCATTAGCTCGAAGAACATACTCATAATTTTTATTGTCTATTAATTTCACAATGACGTATAAAAGTAGTTACTGAGAGGACCAGAAAGTTTTAATAAAAAAATAATATTGACTTTAAAAAACTTTACCCTAAAGAATGCACCAATATGTATTTGGTCAAAATCAGGTAGGTACTTGACCACATAGTCTCGTTATAAACCTACACTTACGAGTATATCAAAAAAACTCAATATTTTCTGTTCGATTTTGAGGATTTCCCTGGCGTGTCTTCGAACAACAAGGTCCAATGCTATTGAAATTAAAATGTTACTCCCTTGAACACATCTCCTTTTCAATAAAAACATATTTTTCCATTCCGTTTATAAATCATGAAGTAAAAAAAAATACAAACGAATCTACTCCTTTTTGAAATCGGTTAGAAAACAAGTTTTTTTTTCTAAATCTATGAATGATATAAGCTTACCGGATACAATATCTCATTAAAAACCGATCAAACCGTTATTGTTTTTAACCAGAACTTACAAACAGACAGACAAAAAAATATTTAACATCACATTTATACTTTATATATAGTAGATACTTATCACATATTTACCAAAACAAAAAATGCACCGACAGAATGAATGGTCAAAATTTAATGAAATATATTTGTCATAAAAATTAAAAAAAAAAATGATGAAAATAAATACTTACATGATTAATAGTCGGTAGCGCTGGCGAGCACCTTGCTGTATGACGTATTCAAGCGTTATGCATACGGACTACATGACGAGCCAAAAACTGTAATATTGTATAGAATTTCAAATGAGAGATTACGTTATAGCCCGGTAAAGGGGAAGGCGCTCGTGCGTCTTCACATGTAGACTGTACTAATTGTGTAAAGCTGAATAGATTGTTTTTTTTTATTGTTAGTATTTAATAAAATACTTCATTATACTTTTAAAAGTCGAGCAATTACAATAAAAAGTGCGAGTCGGAAAGTATGTAAAGTGAGAATGAATTAGTGCAGGATGATCGTGGATACCGTGGTTGTCGGCTTCTTATGCGATAATCGAGTTTTATACGGTATTTGTTTATGCTTACCTAAGTATGTAGTGATTCTTTAAAAAAAACGGTATGTGTGCGATTTACACACGATAGAAGTGAAACTTCAGTAAATCGACAAAAGATGGGTAGGATAATTACAAAGTTTATTTGTTTAAAAATGAAAGTATTTTGATTAATTTTAAATTATATTTTATTTAACACGTGTTATATAATTTATTGCTCAAGTTCCATATTTTCAGTTTAAAGAAACAAGATATAAAAATACTCACAAATACTGTTAAATAATAACACGCCACGCGGACTTCTTACTAAAAAGCTGTAATACGCGCTGCGCATACAGTGTACAGTAGTACACGTACTTTTCACATATACTAACACACGTTAAATGCTCAAATACAAGCAAGTATTAAACAGTGTGCAATATACACATGCACCGACATTTGCTCTCTCGCTCTGGCTCACTAATTATAGGCGACTATGCTTAGAAGACGGGAGTGGGGATGCTACGAAGCATGTAACAAAGAGGAGAGACCGATAATATAAAATAGTATGTATATTTCTGTCTCATTCTTTGCCGTATTTGTGTCTCTTACCTGTCGTTTTTCCGTTGCATCCAGTTTGAAATCACAACGATTCTAAAGAAGTTTCACTTCAAAAAGTAGTTTTCGCCCACATGTCTAAATCCCACTTACATAAGATGTCGGTTTTAAGAAACCGCTTCTTTCGAAAGCGGTCGGGACCATACATTATGTTCTTTCGTCCTTCGATTTGGTCGTACTTATAGTCTCTAGTGACCAACTACTTCGATAAAGTCGAAAGTTATCCCAGTCCGTTAATGGTATCCACCGCTATTTACAAATTCGATTACCTCGCCGAGCACTCTAAAAGACGACCGGCAAACGTTTTTACTGGTAAAATAACGGCAGCGAATGATTTGTACCCTTCCAATTGTTTAAACAGAGCGTGCTCGCTCTTTTGTCCGTTAAACTACTGGTCATGCTACCGTGGTCGGGCGATCAACTTCGTTTCCTCACACTTGCCGCTGCCAACCCAGTACCGTCTCAAAGCTAAGCTCGCGTTTCCGGAGTGGATCCCTCGAGCATGGTGTTAGGTCGAAGTTCAGCTACTTTGGCACCCTTCAGTTCAGTTACCATTCTGCTGAATGCCTCAATCTCTCGCCTAAAAACCCCGGTGAAGTTGTGAAGCCTATCAGACCAACAGCGGTTAAACTGACTGTTTAAAAAAAAAAGCACAACGCATTTTCGCTCGGAGTGTCGGACCGTTCATATTCCGTTTTGAAAATTTCAAAGCAGATTCTATTTTTCATGCTTTTATGTTATGTAAGTGAAGATACCGCATACTCGCTGGCTTAGCTTAATCTGTCAACGCATAAATAAATACAATTTTTCATAACGGTAGACGTGCCTTTAATTATTTTTCAGGATTTTATTGATTTAGTATTATAATTAGCGTGAAATAATATTGGATTCATTGGCATTAATAGTGCTTCTTAATTATTGGATATTAAACTTCGAGCCCATTGGTTGTCCTTTACATAATAACTTATGAGGTTACATTATAAAGTGACATATCAAATTACATTTGTTGTAAAATTTAATTAGGTTGACGATAGACGAATAAACATGAGAATGCGTTCGTACAAAGATGAACGAATCTTAATTTATGGGACACTGTCTTTTCCCTGCAGCCCTGTTAATGTTTATGTAGATTTGACCCTATCCCTCGGAAGCAGTATTTTTTTCTGTACCCTAAATCCTTTCCTGTAGCTATGGCAACGCGCAGGTAATATTGTACGATGTTGAGTTGAACATAACGCGTGAAAGCGTAAAAAACAAACCAAATTCTAATTAGCATTTATAGTTAGGATTCTCTATTTCGTTTACTTTATAAGTTAAATAATGTAATTAGTATTAAAAACAAATGTATAATTGTATGATTTTCATGAACTTTTTTGGATATTTATATTTTTTAAGTTTATATAAAAAAAAATTTCTTCACTTACTATTGGCCAATGTACGAACCGAAAATTGTAATATAGTACTCGTACATTTATTGGGGATTTAATATTCATCCTTCACATACCAAAGATAACAATAAAAAAAAAACAATAGGGGGTGGGACCTCCATTTGCAATGAAATTCCATACGTTTTCCAGGCATCAGCAACTGTATTTTTTTTATAATTATATAATATTGTCGCAACATACGCCATATTGAATTTTGCCTGGCGTTTAATATACTACAATTTTAACAAAAAATTTAATGGTATCTAGAAATAAAAATATAAACAGTATTTTGAAAATATTTATAATTACAATTTTAATACACTTTACATATATCAGGCATCAGATAGTGTTTCATTTAAGATTAAATAATATCATCGCCCTTAGGGTTTCGAAAAATAATATTTCTATTTTACTAACGTTCATAATCACACGTTTTAAATGAATCAACTTTACATATATCATGCATCAGATAAAGTGTTTCATTTATTATTAAATAATATTGCCTCGCCATAATGCATAACGATTATATGTTGCCAGGCGTTTAGTCTAATGATTAATATGATATTATATGTTAATAGAGTTCTCAATGGGTCCTAGTGAATAATATTTTCACATAGTAATACACTAGATAAAGTAGAAATAGGCAGATCGTGGCTTGCATCCCCTTGTCCAAATAATATAACCTGTAAAGAAAGAAATTAATATTTACAATGCAAACCGTTTGAAATATAAAAAGTACAATAACAAACAAAACAAGTAGGTCAATGCGGTGTTATCATAAAAATAAAAATGAACACGTGTTTAACACGAGTTTAACACGAGTTTAACCAAACAATGTCTAAACTTTGAAACCTTGTTTTAAACACATGTTTCTAAATACTTTATTGCAAAAGCGTATCTACCCGGTATCAAGTTAAACATGTGGTTTCAGTTTTTTATACAATCAACTCAGAATAGCATTCATTGAATTTAATCTCATCATTCAAAAACGTTACATCACATACAGATATTGTGCAAATAGTTTGAATTTATGAATAATATTTTTGTTCTGATCTTCATTAAGACATTTCTTATTATTATTATTGTGATATTTTCGTTAAAAGAAAACGATTTAATTGTATAAATAAGCAATATATAAGTTTAATATGTTTTTATGTCAAAGTGCGTAAAGTGGAACAACAGTATCATCTGACATTAAATACCTTGTCAAATATCAATAATGTCATATAGTAGTAGCTGTGATTTACGTGTAAATGTATAATTTATCTACATCTTCTAAATTAAAAGACATTAATAATTTACTAAGAAACGTCTTTTCCCGGCAAATAGAAATGTAACATCACGATAATAAAATAAGAACTGTCAACTTAGACAAGTGTTACTATTAATGTTTAAATTGAAATAGTGTCTATCTCTAAACCAGTGTAAGACATTCTTTTGTGATTCAAGTGTTCGACGCGTGCTTAACTTTTTGTAGTAACACGGATGATAGTTAAAAGATAATTGATACAAAAGAACTGTTTAAATATAAAAGTTAAAAATCAATAATTAAATCCTTTTTCTTTGCTTATTACAAAAAATGACATGGTTTTTCAACTTCTCATTTAGTTTATGAATGAAACGATGTCTCCACATAATTCTTATCTGATAATTTAAACGAATCAGAATTTTAAACTTGTGCTCTTTCAGTATTTATTTAAAGCAGAAGGCGAGTGCGCGTAGAGTCGCCGCCACCATCATGAGTATGGTGTGTCCGTAAGTCGTATGTCTGGAAAATCCTGCACGATACATGGTTTCATATCAGGAGCTGTTTAAAAATCTAATGGCCTATGAAATTCGTCATCATCCAGGCACGATAACATCACGGTGGAAGATGCCGCACACCTAGTCACTATGACAGGTTTTTCTCGTTCATTATAAATAGACACTTACTGTTTGTGCAGCCTCCTCGCTTGAGGGAGAGTCGCGGGGTCTTCCTTGCAGCAGTACTCTCGAGCTCCTTTTATATAATTTCTAATATAATCGCTCCAGTTTATTACCTGTGAATATTAAAACAATAATGTAGAAAAAAACAAGTCGTGTCCCGCGGTTTAACTCGTGCTTAACTTGTAGGATGTTTTACTATTGTCAACGCAATTAGCTAAGTTTCAAAGAGATTCGTACTTTAACTCTATAGTAATTTCTATATCTAATGAGAGTATAGTTCGATGCAGAAATTTACACAGATGCTTCTAAGGGATTTTAAGCGGTGATGGCTTAGTTGGCAGTGTGTTCGGACACAGCGTTGAAGGACGTAGGTTCGAATCCAAGCAACTGAGTCGGAGTTTTCGGTGAAGGAAAACATTGTGATGAAACCATAGCATGGTGGTAAGGCTCTTTCTAATTCCCGCTGGCTAGCTATCACCCTCAAGTTGACAATCTGTCCCCAAGCAACTGTTGGTCAGTCAGAGCCAGTCTCCCTTTAAGTTAAGCGTGAGTTACCATCTTAGACTACATCATCATTTAATATCAGATGAGATTGTAGTCAAAACGTTTACCTATAAAGTATTAAAAAAAAACTTGGAACTTGAAAGGAACTTGGAAGCCCTTATTCTGAGTTATTATTGAAGTGACAAAAGTGTACGACCATTATTAGTTTTTAGCCTGACACATTACATTACAAATATACAAGATATACAGATATAAATTCAGATTGTATCATTAATTATTGTGTTTTATATTCCGGTCCACACGGACGAAGTCGCGGGCACAGCTAGTTCTTAAATAAAATGCACTGATCCCGAGGGACAGATCAAATTTAGATTAGCACGTACGAAGCCACAAGATAAAGCTAGTAACACAACAGTACTCTCTTAAGAAATATATTTCTTTTATCATTTAGTATGCATCCGACTGATGCCTAACCCGTTATTATATTTATTCATTTTTCCAAAGTCACTTATAGACACAACGCACCTCTATATCCGTGTAAAATAGTTGATTATCTCCTTCGGAAATGTTGTTCCGCAGCGCCAGTAAGTTATCATTTTTAAAGTGCCATTCCTTCGTTGTGTAGTACTGTAACACTTCCAGACCATAGTTGATCCGCTTCTGCATCTTCACCATGCTGCGGACAATAAACAAACTGACGTATAAACATAACTGGAAGAACCGGTCGCAGTAAAAATATCGATCTCACAAATTACATTAAGCAACGATTTTTGGTTAGTGTCTTTTATTTTATTTTTTTCAAACTATTGACTGACCCCGGCTTAATACGGGTGCAATGTACTTGTTAACATGACGTCATAAGTGTCTAAGTAATCTAAACATAATTATTATCCGATCAATTTTTGTCACTTTAATATTTTTTATTAGGTGTAATTTCAAATTTGAGATATCTTCCAGGATTTTAACTAAAATTACATGTTCCAAAAAGGGTAATTTCATACGTAATAGATAAAAGTGATTACTGTAAGTTGTCCGTACGAGATAGACATACATCATCGCCGAATATTCTGTATACGTTTTCCAGATGTACAATTCTGTAGTACATTAAATATTGTGAAATTTAAAATGTCCATGTGTTCATATACAATTGTTTCCACCATAACATAACAGATGGCGCCGTCTCATTGTTCCTAACTTTTAATCCGTACGTCAATTTATTTTAATGATTTAACAGTGTTACAAAAGATGGCGGTGTTTAATATATAAATAATATACCCTATAACCTCCACTGCAAGCACTGTTAACGAACTTCGAGTCCATTGTTGTTTTATTATTATTTTTTTGATATATCCCGAAACAAAATATACTTACAAAGTCTTCTTTCCCATCAGAAATAGTAGGAAATCTACGAAATAAGCCGGTAGTAAGTGGGTGAACAATAACGCAATCTGATGCTGGATCCAGGATGTTTTGGGGGAACCTCCTGGATACCAGAGGCACACCGAGAACGGGTACTCCTGAACGTGGACACGACCTAAAAGATTTTTTTAAATATATTAAGCTTTACTACGAAGCAGATGTAGAATAGAAGTAGATGCTAGTGGGAGGGCATGGCGATAATTACACACTAGATGCAATGGCGTGAGAGTAACCCATTAAAGTGACTTTTTGTTAGTTTGTCGCGTCTCGGGATTGTACCGCGAGGGTATATCGAGCTGGATAGAAGCTTGCAGGCCGGCATGACTGTGAATACTGTTATATAAAAATAGGCCACATAAAGAGGTACAGATAATACTTGGATGGGCCTTGGAACACCGCGTCACGTTGGTTTTTTGTTGTATTTTTTTTATTAAAATGTTTTGCTGTAATACAAAAATTCTACTTCTGTCGTGTCTCTTTACGACATACTCTGTTGTTTTCAGTTTTACTTCTTAGACACTTGGTCTTTCTCTAAAAACGAACGTTTTTTGTAAACACTACAAAAGACTTTTAATTTCCATTGTTTATTTTTCTTTTATTCCGTACATAAAATACATTATTACAAATATAATTCTACGAGAAAAGATAAAATATTATGAACCATGAAATTGTATTAATAAAGATTTGTACATTTTATACTTATGAGACAATGATTCCTGTAGGAATCTTAGAAATTTTTCGACCGCCAAAAGCCGATTCTTTTCTTACAACTTTTTAATGAGAATTTATGAGAGCTTTTCTACTGAATGAGAATGTTTTTCGATCGTGTTTTATCTATAACATGTAAATAAAATTAGAAGAAAAAAAAATTATATAAATCTCGACATTATTATTATACTAGTCTTTTACCACTCGTCTATCGAATGCTTATATCCACAGTTAAAAATAAAAAGTGTTCGATTCATGGCGTGTCTTATACACTGTGTCGATGATTTATTTTTGACTTTATAAGATTACTAGAAGACCTAAAATCCTCCTATATCTCTGAAAATCTACAGTTATATGTATATTTTTTATATAAATAAGTAATGCAGAAAAATTGGTACGTAAATACAAAGAAATATATTTTTTAAAACAGCGTCATCTACCGGATATAACTATAGCTAATAATTATCCAAGTATACAAAATATATGATCCTGAATCGGCAAGCCGTTTAGGATGCGAAGAATAACAAACTGGAATGTTGTATACAAAAGTACTTTACTTACCCATATCTAACGCTTGTCCCCAAGTGATCGGGTTCAAACCAGACTGTGTTATGTTACAAATGCGTATATCTTGAGATCTGTAATAAGCGTAATTAATATACACTTTAACTAGCAATAGTAATTAATAAAAACAATTAATTATTTTATTGAATATTTTATATTATACTCTTAACTCAATTTTAATGTACCTATAAGTTTTTACCAAACATTTGTAACACATTCACATTTTGTGGTAAAGTATATTATATACCTATTAGCTATTTGACATGGAAAATGTCGTCAAAATCAGCCCGACAATTTCGAAGATTCCACACAAGCAAACTTAGGGGCAACAGATATAATAAAATAAAAATACTAAGTAACTCCTTATAACATCATCTATCTGTCAGTGACAATCTGTCCAACATATCAAGTTGAAAAAATCCTGTCGTCTGAGAGCTATTCCGGAGTACCCAGTAAAACTATTAGAGGTACACGAATATAATGTTAAGACTTTATAGCAGACATCATTATAGTGTTGGGATATTGTATTTAAACACTAACACAGACGAAATAGCAGGAGGTCACTGGTATCTAAATAATTATTATTAATTCTAAAGTATTATTTAAGGAAGTAAGTACTAATCCTAACTAATGTAAATATAAATACGAATATTTTTTGTTTGTTACGCTTTCACGCATTAACCACTCAAATAACCATCGTGACATTTCACATGCACATTGTCAGAAGTGTACATAAAGGATATAGAGAAAAGGAAACCTTTCAACCAGAAAAAAGTACTATTCACGAGGGACGAGTGAAGCCTTTATTAACACGATCTAAGCTGCAGACAAAATTAGTACATATATATAATAAAAAAATGCCACAATTTATTATAATATATTATATTCTTTCTAGATATACACGAGAAGAATTTTCATACTGCTTGTTAAATTATAACGTTTATTACTGTCGTGTCAGAGTAGGATTGTAAGTAATTAATAACCACAAATACTAACTTGTCCATTCCAGTTAAATATGCGAGAAGTATGCAAGCGTTGACCGCCATGTCGACCGGCACCACGTCCGCGAGCAGCGACTCGTTGCAGTGCATTGTGCGGATAACACCTGGAACAGACAACGCTCTCAATTTCAGCAAACTTAAATCAGTGACATCTGTTAGTGAGAGTTGGAGATTTATTGGTAAATGAACATACTGGAACCATAAACAATCGTTTCGTTTAAGAAAAATCACAAAAATTGAATGAAATCAACATACATCAAAATTATAAATAATGTAAAGACTAGTATTATTGTTACGGCTCGCGTTGTTTTTAATAAAAATAAAAAGAAACATTTTCCCTTGTCGTGTTTGTCTATCAAAGACAATATTTTTAGGGAGCATAGAAAAAAATAAATAACGAGCAGTCCAGAATAAAAATATCGTGATATTTACAGATGCTCGGGCAGTAACAATTAAAAAATCAATTTAATTATGATATGTTCTTATAATAAATATAGGAACTAGATATAAATAATTTTAAATAATATAATACAATAAAACATAAAATAACTGAAAGAAAATAGTAAGTTAAATAAAATAATATCAGGAGAATGCAATAATTTAAATCATAGATTTTTTTTTCGATCTGACTACACTGTTGACCTGGCAAGACCTTTACAGTTTCACCAGACTACTCAGGGAAGCGCTTAAGGCACTCACCCGATTTTATATAGGCGACCAGCACAAGGGAGCACGGCACGCCTCGGCTTGGACTGTCACCAAACATTCCGAGCCTAAGTAAGCTAAGCTAAATTAAGCTAACTATTATATCATACATATATGAATACGTGAAACATACACGTGTACCAAGCATGTGCTCGTATGTTTCACGAACTCATACATGTATCTTGAATCTGACTACTAAGTTAATTAGCTAAGCTAACTCCGTTCGAAATAAAAATAAAAAAGCAACCCAACCACTATGTGTACCTACATGTGTGTATGTGCACGTGTGTGGGGTTATCGGTGTTGTGTGTCAAAAACTAGTGTTTGAAAATTAATTCAGTGTCACTGTTGTCGCGCAAGCAACGTGCTCGAGGGCTCCATTCCGGAGGATCGGACCTCGGCTTGAGCCGCTGCCGAGGGGGGCCTAGACGAGTGTGCTGGAGCAAAATTCACAGTCAAGCCTGCAATCTGTGATCTGTGATTACGCGGACGTGGAAAATAGATCAATTATTTTGCTATCACTAAGTAATTGTTACTGAAATTATATTAACATTTTGAAGGCCTTAATTAAAAGCAATTTTAACACTTGTCCTTATATTCTTTCAAATTATGGTTCATGTTTATTCCCTTCTATTTGTGTTATGTTAGTTGAACAAAATCATTGTATCTAATTTTAATTTCAGCTGTTCTTTTCTTTAATATCTCGTGTTACATATTAGACCCAGAAATCTTTCGAATTCCAATGTTTCCTCACCTTTACCAGCGCCGACGAGCAAACCGGTCGGTCCATTGAGATTGTCAACCCAACCTGGCATAGGTTCCTTGTACGCAGCGGTAACTATAAATGCAGGATTAAATACAAATTAATTATTACAACTGACTCGAAAAAAATATTAAATTACTAGCTGACCCCGGCGAACTTCGTAACGCCTAACAGTCGATTTTTTAATACTTATTCTGCTATTCGGGACCACAGTATAAATAAATAATGACATTCATATTTATACGATACTAACGTCACTCAATTCTTTTGCCTTCTCGGAACCTCTCCACTACAACTTAAGCTTTATAATATGGTATTAAAGTTCAAATTGACTTTTAAGTATTATTACGAATCATTTGTATGGGAGTATAGAAAAGTGTCGTTTTAAGACTTTTCCAGGTAATTTTTTTAATTTTTCTCTCCGTAAGATCCATCCTCGTACTTCAAGGAATATTCTAAAAAAAGAATTAGCGAAATCGGTTCTGCTGCTCTCGAGTTTTGCGCTTAGCAACACATTTAGCGATTCATTTTTATATTATAGATTGTCTATCTGATCAGACATTTCTAAAAGACGGAAAAAGTACTTATTCTCTTCCTATCATGCTTCAATACCTTCATTAATCATCTATGTATAAACATGTATAATTTAAATAGTTTCTTTGAAGCCCAATCACATTAAGACTATTGTAAGTATTGGTACAGGACTATGACCATTCGTTGCAGCATTTTTCTTGGATGGTTCTATGCTACTTACTTTTTACATTTTATTTTCCCTCTGCCACTAATGACTAACGAAACGGCCGGGAATCAATTATATTTAAAATCAAAATCAAAAATACTTTATTCAGTTTAGGCCCTGAAAATGCGCTTTTGAACGTCAAAGTTACCACCGGTTCGGAAAACAACCCATTCATCGAGAAGAACCGGCAAGAAACTCGATCTGGTGTATCTTTTCATTAAACATATTATATCTCATATTTTTAAAACATAGTTATAAATAATTAATCTACACCTTCTGACGTTTTTAACCTTCATAAGCGCCTTCTCAGGGTCTAAACTGAATAAAGAATTTTTGACGTATGATTTCTGTAAGTCAAAATTCTAAGTCGAAAATTCTATAAATCATCTCGCTTATAATTCGATTTTCTGACGTTCTACTATCTTTCATTTAAATGATTGGCAACAAGACTGTTCATTAAAGGTAAAACTGTCGACGTGTAGGCCGTTGCATCCTATAGTTTAGTCAACTCACCGATAGATGGCCGGGCAATGACGATGGGAAATTTTCCAGCGTACTGCGATACCAAATCTTCGGTCAGTGACTTAGTGTACGCGTAAGTGTTCGGTTGTGGCTCAATTAACCTGAAATAAATCAGTCAGAACAACAAACATTACAAAGTATTATAGATGATGGGTTAAAATAAATGGAACGTAGATATGATATTAAGCATATATGAATGAGTTTTTTAGAGTTCATGGCAATTGAAATTTTCTTATAGACTTATATCGGAAGTAGTCTAGGCTATGGTCTCTAAGTCCTCGAAAGATTTACTACGTGAAATATAACCGTTTCAATCATAGCTTTGCTCCTATAAAACAAATCGTGTTGTGAAAAAAATAAATCATTCTAGACTCACTTAGGCTGAAGATGCTCCAGAAGGTCATCGTCCATCCAATTAACGCAGTGCATTACGTTTTCGGGTTTGTGCTTTGCCGGGTACAATTTCTCTTCGAAATGCTCGACTTCGCAGCGACAATACGATGTCGACACGTGCACAAATACCTGAGGAGTGCAAATTATCACTCTATTCTTTGTCAGTTCGACATACATATTAAAGTATAAAACGAAATAATAATTATTTTTACAATATAAAACAATAACACAGAAAACAGTAACGTAAATAAAATACCTTTTTTTGCGAAAAACTATAAAATACTGCCATCTGTTAAATCTTTAGTGAACTATTTTGCCAGACTATATCACCAATGTTGTATAGAAATAAATGTACGGTACTATATGAGGGATTTGGACCTCATAGTATTGAAATGAGACTATTACTCGGGATTAACAGTTTATTCTGGACTAGTTACAGCGGTGTTCACAGAACATACTCGGGAAACAAAGAAAAGACTGTAGAGGCCTTGCCAGGTCAACAGTGTAGTCAGATCGAAGAAAAAAAAAGCTGGCGGCACGAGGACGCGGCGTCTAATAATCGTACGCGCATGCGCAGAGCCGTTTTGCTCTCTGATTCGCGCAGGCGCGCGAGCAAACAGCCAGGAGAAGCGCGAAAGGCCAATAATAATATAATTTTGTTTATAGAAAATAACGAATGGTAGAGTTTTTCTAACTTTCTTTTGTACTAGAAAAGATGACGTAAACGTAATTAAACGTCAAAATTTATTTAATTAGACATTATGATAATTTGAAATTAATTCAATATTGGGTCAAATTTTTGTCAAGTCATGGTTTTAGTTTGTGTAGTTTATAATAAACAAATAAATTAATACATCTTTTAAACTCTCACCTCCAAGTTTTTAATGCTTTCAGCCATAGTCAAGACCTTTTTCGTACCAACGGTGTTCATATTTATAGCGTCACGAAGAAACATGTCAAATCTGTAAGATATATTCTATTATTCATTTATTTTAAGAAATCTAAGTAACGACTATGTACAAATAATTAATTAAGCCAGTGTTTTTGAATTGAAACTTCTTATAGCAGGGCTTTGATATTTTGATCGGCAATATTTTTTGTGTGATGAAAAGTGGTGAGGATAAGCATGGTGTCAAGGAGGGTGTTGAAAAGACCGGTGCTCGTGGCCATCACCGAAGTTAAGCAACGTCAGACGTGGTCAGTTCTTGGATGCGTGATTGCCTAAGAACATAGCGTCACGTTGGCTTTATGTTGTATAATTTATAAACAAGTTGTCACTTTTTCCCTGTGGTCATACGCACACTTTGTTCTTAACAATAACTATTGTTGTAAACTGTAGGTCAGTTATTCTGCTATTGAATAACTTGCTTTGTTCTGTATCTTACTAAAGATTCGTCCCGGTTACACATGGGTGCAATGTATTTATGTGGCGTCAAAAATGTATTATGGATTCGGACTCATTTTTTGCTGGTTGATGTTATAGTTAATGGAAAGTCTTAGAATCTACGTAGCAATCTTCAATGCAATGGTATGCAGTAAAGGTCAGTTTTGATGTACTCGTACATTAAATGCCCAACCTAACTAAAGTATGTAATTTGACGAGGATTAAAACTATATTTGTGATAATAACGTGGTAAATAACTAGTTATTTTTTAATAAAATGCAGAAGATTTAAATAATTACTGTGAGTTATCCCATAAGGGTATCTTATATGTTTATATTATTTGTAAAACATATTATTACCTCACACAAGCGGCACAATGGAATATCATTTGACATTCTCTTTTTAAGGTTTCTCGATCCTCAGACGAGATGCCAAGGTCTTCCGCGAGGATATCACCAGGTATTACTTGAAGCTTCTCCAAACGCTTAGGGTTCTCTTTCACGAGATTTTCGAAGACCTATAAATGTAACAATGTATTAATTCGTTTACAATACTAAACAAAGATACAGATAGAAGATAGCGACTCGTTATTTTGGTAATTTTGGCATTTGTCTCCGTATACATTATTAAGTACGATTTAAGGAGTAAGTTACTGTTCTTTATTGGCAATAGTGCTATAATGGTTTTATACGACACACTCTTTCACTCGCGATTGGAATGTGCAGGATAGAAGACGAGAAACAGCATGCGGGAATTCACTAGTGATTGTTATTGTTTGTCTTTACACGCTACGCTCTGTCCTGTGTTATATAGCGTTTTCGCACGGGAAAGAGCATATTCTGTAAAGGCAAATGAGACGTGCAGTTACGATTCAAATTTATAAAATTGATGATTTTAGGATATAAAATTAATTTACACTGATTTCTAAACTATATACATATGTATGTGTAACTATATACAATATATCTATTTAACTATTGCTGTATATATGTAATTAATCTGTAATCTAGTCCTGAGAACAAATCTTTTCACACTTTTACAAAAAAAAAACTGCATTATTCGACTGAGTCCTTAATGGATTACATTTGGTAACGCCATCTATTATGCAATTACAACATCCCAAATACCACTCCTTTCCAGTCGTGCACTAACGGTCGCCTCTTCTCGCTCCGTCTTTCGCGCCGACGTGACATACAACCGCTTACTTTTTTCGCATTCCCGCGCTCCTGTTTCTTTTACTTTCCGGGAGGTATAATCGCTGTTATAGGTGTATTAGGGTATTTATTTAGCACACAACTTGGAATTTATATTGTTCAAAATTCAAAATGATATATTGTATACATTTCGTCTATAACTGTATATATAAGATCACTGGCTAGCACAACTACAACCTCCGGCAAACTCGCGTCAATGCTCAATGCAAAATCATGTAGTTTTAACTTGAAGCTACTTCGAAAAGAACAAACTGTGAGTTTACTGTGACTGTCACATAGTTTTGGTCTGGCTTTGGATTTCGGAAATCGATACTGCATTGTTATTGACCCTTGCTCGTTTATTTTGGTTCTGTTTACAACTTTTCATGTTAACTCCATCGATATGTTCGAATATGCTCAGAGAACCGTTTTAAAAGAGCCAGACACGATTTCGTAACTATTTCAAACGTGATTCTCTAATTTCTCGATATTTCATGTCACTATTACAATGAGTCAAAAGACCCATCATAATGTGGCGTTAGTATAAGCTAAACTTATATTTGTAAGAATACTATACGTTACTAGATGGCGTCACTTACCCGAACATTGATGAAATCCTCGAGCCTCTCTTTACTACTATGCCCTTTTTTAGGCCTCATTAACAAGTAAATTTTCTCCAAATCTGGGCAACATCTGAGCAATTTCTCGACTAAGACCTTGCCCATGAAACCCGTGGCTCCGGTTATGAAGATCGTTTTGTTTGCGTAGTACTGCTCTACGCTCAGAGGTGGCGCCATTATACTGTCTGAAACAAAATTATTTTATCATTGTAGTATTTGTATGTTTTGAAAATATGTCTTAATAGGAATCTATAGCTGTCACGTTCTGTCTCAGTAATCGCGTAGAGGACGAGAGAGACAACATTAGTTTATATAAATTATACATTTATGTAAAATAGGCGAAATCATTCTAGTCCTAACTAATAATGTAAATTCAATTGTGAGTGTTGTTTGTTGGTTCCGCTTTCAAGCCTTAATCGCTCACCCGATCATAAAGAAATTTTGCATACATTTTCTCTGGGATATAAAAAATAATATGGGACATGTTTTATCTAAAAAAAAACTGTTGTCCAGAAATATGTCAAATCAACATTAACGCGAGCGAAGTCGCCAACAAAAGCTCGTAATTTGATATTTTTCAGTGTCCTCCTTAAAGACTAAGCCGATTTTTTCTTTTACAAACAAAATATAATAAGAACTCTGGCTATATCTATATGTTTTTCTTTTACTGTTTACTAGCGATCCGCCCCAGCTTCGCTTGTTTGCAACATACTAATGTCGCGTTATGAGTAATTAATCGATTCAGACTCATGTTTTAGCGCCTTGATATTCTCACATTCATCAAAATCGTAGAAGCTATATAAGAATCTTGACATAAATATGTTTTTTGCTAAGCGTCATTTTAAATTTGCGATATATTCTATAATATTTACTGAAATGATATGCTGTGAAGAGCAATTTTAATCTACATTAAATGGTGCACGTAAGTCGCGTATTTAATTGGATAACGAATACTACTATAGTAGTCAAAATAGCTTCGCAATTAACCAATATTTTTTTATAATATGAAAAAGATAAAAATGGGCTTAGTGGGTTATTCTCAATTGATAGATATACACCATTGCAGATTTTTCTGTAGGCCTTTTAAGAAATACAATTCCGTAGTACATTATATTGATGTATTTCATAAGGTTTAATGTTGTATTATACATATAAGCCGTCTGGAAGAAATTCACTAGACGTTAGTAAAAACTGTATCAAAATCGCTTGCGTTGTTTAGAAGAATTAAGTAAACTGACAGACAGACACGAAAAGCAAAAGCTGATACTAGTGACTTCGTCTGTGTTACCCGTTTACTTCCTCTCGTCTGCGCATGTGAACCGCACCGCTTGCACCACTTCTTCAAGGCAAGTACAGACACACCTAAACGCAGAGTATTTATAAGAATCATAGGTTTACATTACAAATAGTATGTTCTATCAAAAAAAAATAGTACGATAAGCACTCCACCTTATGGAACACATAATGTGTATATTAAAAACATAAACGGATGAGATTCACCATTAGCAATATATTTAGAATTTTAACGCACTATAGTTTTATATATAACCCCTTCAGTGTTCACTTAAGCTATATAAGAAATTAATAAAAAAATGAGGCTATGCATTATCTGACAATATATCTTACAAATGCCATTATATAGGTATAATATGCCTATATTGCCATTATAATTATGTTTCTGCAACCTTAAAATAAGTAATTGCTTTTCTGTTCGGCAAGAAATTGTATTCTGGAACTTTTAAGGTCATACGTTTGTGAGCTAATATCTTATTAAAAAACCTCCTCTATTTTAAAAATGTCTATTAATTATAATGTTGAATTATAAACAATAAGTTGATAATTAATTTTTCTGATAAAAATGCAGTAAGAGTTGACATCTTGAAATTTTTCATAATATGAATGAAGATATAAAATTCTATATCTATCTGTAAGAAGTTTTTAATACTTAACAATTAAAATAGTGCTCATTGAACTCAGTGCAATATTCTTATACGTTGCTATGGTTACTGAGTTATGATGACACGAGCGCGGTAAATAAAACAAAATGGTCGCCAAATTGACTAAAAACGACAATTTCATTCAAACTATACACAACACAAACTACGCACACCTCACGCATATCTTTACAGTGAACAATATATTTTTGTTAAATTTCACGCGGGCTAAGTCGTGGGTAACAGTTAGTCTTAAATAAAAATGCCTAATTTACACTTACAAGGTCAGCTATTTGCTATTAATAGTCGTGTGAAGATTTATCCAACCGTTTTGGAGATTTCAAAGCAGACGAAGCAGCAGGTAACAGCAAGTCTAAAATAAAATAGCCTACGTCACTTTTTATAATTTCAGCTATCTGCCAGTAAAACTCCTGTCGAAATCATAATCGGTCTACCCGTTTCGCAGATTACCCGGAACCAATAGACAGAATGGCAGGCCGACGGCTATAAGTACCGTATACACTTTCATATCCAGTCGATAAAAAGTTTTTATTTTGATATTACATACAGACACTTCATTTTTATTATATGTATACTATATTCCAACATAAACAATAAAAAACAAACAATTATAATAAAAGAAAGTCCGTTTCAATGAAACAGGAGTTGTGGCCATGCCTGTTTTAGTCAACAACCTTGACGGTTGCACCTTCCATTGAAATCTAGTGCTAATGAAGTGATATAAATGCGTACCGTAAATGATCACGATTGTTAATGAAATATCAAATTACATTTAGTTCAGTTATTAGGACATCGTTTGGTATCAATGTTAATGTAATCATATTATTTTCACTATTCCAATTGGGTGGTAGGATGAATCAGAATAGGAGTTTCAAGCTTACACCAATCACAGACAAAATGACCAAAGACCGCCTCAAATGGTATGGCCATGTGAAACATAGAAAGAGGATCATTCACCCTTCGTCAATTGACGTAGGTCCAAATCCTTGTTAGTCGGAGCTTCCGGTGAAGTAGAACATCGTGATGAAGCCATAGCTTGGTGGTAGGGATTTTTCTAAGCTAGACAGGATAGCTACTACTCCCAAGTGGAAAGTCTGTCTCCAAGCACCTGTCGGTGTGTTCCGACGATGCACTTGATTACTCCTCATCCAGATTTAGCGTGTTTACCAACCACAGATCACATCCTCATTAATAATCAGACGAGATTGTGGCAAACGCTAAGCCATATGATGTATTAAAAATAAGTGGCCCAAGTAACTTTGAATCTACCCGAAGCAAAAAGAGATAGAAGTAGCCTACCTTCGGGCATAGTGGACAAATATAGTGAAAGCCGTCAAGTAAGCATAGTTGCAAGTATCGTCAACCAAAGATAGATTAGTTTAGCTCAAAAATGTGTGAAGACCCAAATAACGGGGAATAGGATGTACAAATAAGGATGGATTAATACGACCACGCATCAAAGGAGTAACATTCGCCATACTGCAATCGGAAAGGAGATGGACGCATGAAACCAAAATATATATCGGCAAAAAGTCGCAGAGTATGTAGCCCGCAGCTATAGCCAAGTACAGAAGTTCATAGGTGAACAAGAAAATTTGAATACAGGATAAGAGTGACATTAATGATTTTCATTTAAAAAATGTACCAAAACGTTATTGACCATAGTTACGTGCCTAGTCTTGGATTGTCATAAACCTATCAATTTTTTAACCAATATAAATTTCCTATTAAATTCTGAAAAGTTATTTGGTATGTCTTCAAAATCCAAGGTCCAATGCTAATAAAATTAAAATAGGACCTCCTCGAAAATATCTTTTATCCATATAAAATAATTTTTCGAATCGGTTTCTCAATAACGAAATTATGAGGTAACGAACCTTAAAGAAATTATAACCATATTGAGAACCTCATGCTATTTGAAATCTGTTGACAACAGCAGATACTTCCTTCTTTCTTTGAAGGGCAGTATAGTCGCATACTAAAATTTATCTCGTCCCCTTTTTTTATATATATATTCATATTTTTTTAATTTTATTTTTTTATTAACGTGGGGAAATCCTTTATGGATACCCACCCTCTCGGTGGAGAGAGTGGGTTATGTCCGACTCGCACGGACTAAAACCCCACGGTGTACCGGCCGCCATTTTTGGTTGCGGCGACATGGGACCGTGCTGAGGCTATCACCATGTCGCCCCAGCGGTCGGCCCGGCGGAAGGAATCTTGCCCCAAGCTCAAGCTTATTCAAGCAGGGTTGTATTCGACTTTACCGCTACCACCGGTGGTAACTTTGACGTTCATAAGCGCCTTCTCAGGGCCTAAACTGAATAAAGTAATTTTGATTTTGATTTTGACCACACACATCCCAAACCCGTCACAGTGATCCTGTTTAAATTTATCACCGCCTTTTTTGGAATGTATTCAAGTACATGTAAATTCTCTACCGTCACGATAACCTATATTCTTTTACTTTTTATCAAAGTTTATATGAGTTATATATATTTCATATTCAATTCGATGTTGTTTGTCTTGACATTTTTACGCTATTTAACATGTTTGCCTCTATACGTATTTACTTTTCACAACAAACTATGCCATCTGTTTAATTTTAATTTTTAATTAAATATTGTATTTCCAACAAAATTCTTACTATCATTATCTGTTAAATCTCCATCGAAATATTCCTATATCCTATTTACTAAATAGATATGAAAGAGTATACGGTACTTATAACACACAATTTTTTTTACATTATTGTCTACCTGTTTGTTCCGATTAATCTCGGAATCGTTCGAACCGATTTTGACGGAACTTTCACAGGCAGATTAGCTGATGTTATAAGAAGTAATTTAGGCTTTATTTTACAATAAAACTTCCAATAAAGCGCGCGCCCCACCTTCACGGTTATACTGTTTATTTGCAAAATTCCACGCAGTCGTGAGTAGCAGCTAGTTACGTAATAAAATTAAATTTTTATTATATTTTATAGACTTAGCAAGTAAGGCATCTCCGCGCATCTCCACAAAGCGACTGCTTTAGCAATTTATGAGTGTATATGTATCTGTTGCGCTGCATGGAATACAAATCTTCATATAATTATGTACAGACAGATGTACTGTTCGCGTGATATGTTTGTAGATGTATTATTATAAATGGCAGATATTTCCGCGGTGTATATTTCAAGGTTCAATTCCTGGTAACTTTGACTCTTGTAGACGATTTTGTTCTATCTTCTAAATATATCAAATAATAGCTGACTGATATATCAACGTACGGCTCAAACTACAGGGACTGGAGCGGTAAAAATTTAAAAATTTGCGTGTGTTCCTTACACACTGTAACTGAATTTTAAGGAAAGATTTTTGGGAATTCAACCCCTTAAAGGTGGTGAAACAGGAGATAAAAATTTGCAGAATTTTGCAGTGGGATCCTGTACTAAAAATAGAAGTCGGTTAATAAGGAGTCGTAAAAAAATTGCTGCATAGAAAATGTGCCCCAAGCCGCGCAATATTGTTAGTTGTCTTATAATAAACATAGTTCCAATGAAAGAATATACCAATTTACGAGAACCAAGTTGTGAATATCAGACAATGTAAAAAACAGGCTCTTCAACTTTGGAAAATATCCACCAATAATATACGTATACCACGCAGTGTCTATTTTTGTTGTTGGTCGCCTTTGTGATTAGATTCTACAGTGTTTACGGTCAGACACTATGACGATATTATATCGTGTTACGATAAAAAAAAGAAAAGAAGCAACTAATATAAAGAATCTAGTTCATAGAAATAATGACAATGAATCTACTAGTAAAAACCTTACATAATATGCAATAAACGTAATTCTACATCATTTTATATATGAATTCGCGATTAAGCAATCGACCTAATCGCATTTAATATTAATGTATATTAACTACGATTCACACGCGGGTTTGTCCGGGGTGCTTAAACACCCACACTATTATTTAACTACATGTTTTATATTCAGTGTCTCATTCACACATATTTATTTAGAAAAAAAAATCAAATTCATTTAAAACTAAACGAAGTTCATAAGTTATTTACGAGAAATAATTTTATCACCACTGCTTAACCCGTATAGAAAACAGTAATGAGTTATCGATGGTAGGGTACAACGATCGCGGCCACCGTACATATGGCGTAAAAGCAACGATAATGGGGCGCTTAGTGCTTATTAGAGTATATATTCCTCATCAGTTGTACCTGACGGGAACCGAGCATTACCGTGAAGGACCGAACTGTGAATACCTGTATTTAAGTGTACCTAACACCGTTGACAGGATTTCAGAATGTGTGAGGTAAGATTAAGCACAAGTGAAACCGCTGGACATATGTAGGTACTTATATTTCACTTACTGACACACCCGCGACTTCATCTGCATTATCCCATTACTTTAACAATATATTTTATGTATAAAGGGAAAAATATAAAGAGAATTGAAAGCGAAGATATATATCGCTTACAAAATTTCATTGTAAATAATGTTGTTCGTTTACTTTTTGTCTCCAGTACATGCGCACTACACCGCTAGCGCCACTTCACTCATCACTGAACTTGTAGTCTCTTAAATCTATAATAACTTTATATTAAAATGGAAATGTAACATTTCTTTGTGATCAGGACCAAATATCCACCAAGTACAAAACCTAAAAATTTTTTTTATCGAAATGTATCAAGTCGTTTATTATATGCGCACAACGACAGACCTCTGTCATTTAAATCATATAGATAACGCAGAATATTCTGATAACCATTATTATAGTCCATAAAGATAATTCGCAACCATTACAACAAACCATAACCGAACTATGTAATAGGACAAAATACCGAGTCGCGTTTTCGTTAGAACATTTTTCGTTATGTTCGCGTAAACAAGATAAAATAAAAAATCACGGTACTTTGACTCCGTTTTCAAACAATTCAATTGGATGATTAATTTTTTTTTTAAATCACGGTACAGTTAATATTCTTTTCACTCTGACATTGTTCAGTTTTCGGGTTTTTATTTAAATGTTATACTGAGAAGGGTAGTTTTGATCTACATTAAATGTACAGTATAATTTATACTTTCAATTTAATAAAAATTAATACTATAAAGTTCAGAATGGTTACGCAAATAAGCAATTTTTTTTTAAATATGTGAAAGACAAAAATTGTTACTGTGGGTTATCTCCTTCAGAGATAAATATATACCATCCAGCAATGATCTGTAGGCCTTTTTGAGATGTACAATTCTGTAGTACATTAATGTAGTGTATATCGTAAGGTTTAACCAGTGTATTCAATGTAAGCGCTTCTGAGAAAATACATCGACTTTTCTCTATTTTCTTTAAATATATTACGCGTGTACTATACATATAGACTTTCGTGAAGAATGTTTACTAATGATAAGTCTATAAGCATCAAAAACCGTTGCGTAGTTTAGAAGAACTATGGTAAGAAATCTATATATCTTCCACATATATATAAAATGATAGAAATTTATTGTTCTGCGCGCGCATCACTCAAGAAGTTCTTCATAGATTTTGATATTTCGATTATCTAATAAAATTATTAATACGATAGCTTCATTTAATTTAGACTTATTTAAGTTTTAAGAAACTACAATAGTCTCATGGGCATTACAATGTGGTACATACGTTATTTTCTTGTATACTGTTATCCGTGTAAGTCGCGGTTATCAGTTATTCTATATCGAATTACCGAAGGCAATTGAATATACTTACAGAATATTCACATCTACAAACTCCATAAACGAATGTTTAAATACCAACGTTCAATTATAGAGGTGACATATTTAGTTGCCAATTATCGACTTTCTTGAATGTTATGTCGAATATCAAAATCATTAAAGGTACTTGCGTATTAGAATATTAACAACAGGTAATCTTCAATCAAGTCGGGCAAAAGCGTGACGTCAGCGCGTGACGTCAGCGCGTGACGTTGCAACATGGCGACTAGCCATTAAAAGTGAAACAATAGAAAACTATTTTCGCTTGTATAATTGTGCATCTAGCAAGAATGTAGATTATATATTTACACAGCTACTAACATATTAATAGGGTTTTTCCATAAAACGGTAACTATACAGTAATTTGCATTGTTACTTCTCCGGGGTTTTACGTTTTTAAACCTTTTTTTTTATTGTAAAATGCAGGTCCTTTTCACTACATAGTATAAAACAAAGTCGCTTTTTCTGTCCCTATATCCCTATCTATGCTTAAATCTTTAAAACTACGCCACGGATTTTGATGCGGTTTTTTTAATATGTATATTAACATAAATTAAATAGTGGAGAAATACTGTTATTTTTGAGGTTACTCCAAATTTAACGCGTGCGGGTCACGGGCAGTAATGAATAAATCAAAACTACTGGATCGATTTTAATCATTTTCGCAGTGAATGACATACGCTATATATTTTATACCCGTGCGTAGCCGAAACGGGCCGCTAGTTATGGATAATCGTAAGAAATAGCTATCATTTACATAGTTACTTTATGTATCCTATGTAATTCGCTATAATATTAAACATGCGAGAGAATAAAATAGAATACATTATACAGTGTTTCTTCTATTCGCGATCTCTGTGTTGTATATTGCAACTAGCTAATACTTGCTTTGTTTCGAGTGTTATACGTATGTATGTATGTTTGCACGTGTGTGATTAGGTGTATTGTTCACGTGTATCGCTTGTATAAATATTTAACGTTTTTTTTAAGGTCTCATTTCTACAGTGTGTGAAGTGTATACAAGATTTTTTTATTGAGGTGACAACTTCTTTAGGAAGGTTCAGCGATTTTTGGTAGGGGAAAAACTGACGGATTCGTGTAACCGACATGCTAGTGAAGCGTCACCGATATGCTCGTGACGTATTGCGCTGGCGCCAGATTAGCGACGCGTAGTATAATGGCCCGTGTACATGTAACATTGATGTTTTGTATTGAGCTGGTGAAGCTCGCCATATGTTCGATTAATTAATACACTGTATAAAAATGTATATACTTATTGCTCCGAGTGACAATAGATTTATAAACCAGAGTAATGTTAATAATTTAAATTTTCAAATTATGAAATTTAAATAATTCAAAGTATAATTGATTTTAAAATAAAAAAATTGGTTGTTCTTAAAGTCGGTTTACGGACGATAATTTTACGTGATGACGTCATAAGAAAACATTAATGAAAAATTATGCGTCACAAGCCGAACGCTTTGTTGCCTCTCTATCGCTTGTTCCGCGCTCTCGCTTGCATGCTCGGCTCGGGCGAAACGTGACAATAAGTCATGCTTTTTCGTTCCTGCTGCCGGCGTTCATCGATTCATAAAACGTTATCATGTCAAATAAGAACACAGTTATTCCATTGTTTTGAACTTTCACTTCTGTCGACAGTCCTTACGACTGCCTCTATTATTTTTTTTTTGCATTACTTTCAACTCCGTTAGGTAAGCTCAAGGAACAGATCTGAACAACCCTTCCTTATCTTTCGATACCACGTACCGCGTCATACGTTCAATCAGCCCCCAATATAATATCCTTATCACTTAACGTACTTTCTGGACTTGGTAATTGTTCCGCTCGGTCGCATTTGATTGGCGATGTGTCTTTTCTTACCGTGGAGAAATGGGGTAAGCGGTGTGGTACATATATTTTCCTTTGTATAAATCTAAGATAATAAGCGACGCAAACGAAGTCCTCGGTATCAATTAGTGTATTGTACATGTCTATAACTATTGTATTCAATTGGTGGGAAAAATATTGGTTTTTTAAAGCTCTTACGCACATACAACATAATAAGAAATACAAGTGAAGTTACATAATAACTCTATTGTAACAGAAATGTCACACGTTACATGTATATGGGAATTCTATGCAAATTGGAATAAAAAACTCATATATAACATATCAAGTACTTTTTCCTGCCGTCTTTTTTTAGGCCACTTCCAAACGTTGGTTCAAACGTTGGATCCAACAATATTTGTCAAGTATATTAATGAAGTATTTATGTATCATTGCTGGGGTGCTTGGACGCCGCGTCGATGAATGTAGATGTGATGAAACTGTCTCATGTTGGCAGGACTTTTTCTAATGCGTGCCTAGTATCTATAGACTTGCTCCGGTAGCGCATTAAAGAGCTAATTATCTCTAGGCTTAGTGTGTCCATCTTGGACCATATACATATAAACAATAGAAAAGGGTGCACAAAATATCGTCCGTCCCGGCGCTCGTACTCCCTGGTCACTAATGGAAATTTTCTAGGTTTGAGTCGTGTTTGAATTTAGTGTTTCGCAATAGCAAAACTATAGCAGTAGTTGGCTTAAAAATTGTAAACTCTGATTATGTATCGAAAGTAATGTAATTTATAATATGCACTTTTCTGTATAGACCGACTCGTGGGAAGTCGTTGCTTATTGAAGGCTTAATTATACTTTGTATATCTGTATAGATAAAAATCAATTGCTGCATCAATATGGCTAATTTTATCTGTTGTGTTTGAGATTGTCAGCATAAAGTTTGTATAAAAAAATGATGATAAATCGTACGGAGAAGTGAAAAATTTGAGTTAAAAAATCTCCATGTAAAAAAGTGAGCGATCGCGAGTGACACATTGACGTTTTGTTGTTCTATTGCATTTTTCTTTAATAAATGGTTGTACTGTAAATGGAAGTCTGTACATGCGTGCGAAGCTGGGGCCGGCAGCTAGTCATGTATATTTAGCATTTTCTGGGGAGACATTTACAAATTTATATGGATGGATTCACCACGACCTCGCGATACCACTGGGGATTTCCGATCTAAAGAATCTATAGTATATTCTCCAAGCATTCATTTGATCTTACTGTTTACTTAATTATTGTAAACTCTATAATTTTGCTAAACGAATTCAAACCACTACTATCCTATCTCTTCTAACAATATTATAAAATAAAGTCACTTTTCGTGTCTGTCTGCTGTGTGATCACTTAACTACCCACCGGCTTTTGCCTCGGTTTTCACAATTATTCAGAAAATGTATACCACAAGGTTTATGCGTTCGACATATGTATACAATATTTATACAAAGTAGAGGCAGTTCGATGTGTTCTAATGAAGTCGTAAGAAGGAGTTTTCGAGCGCTTACATTGCAAACGCTGGCTCTAAATCTAGTGAGTTTCATCAAAATAATGTAGTACGGAATTGTACAGCTTAAAACTAGCTACAGTAAACTTCTAGATGGTATATAGCTGTCTGCTAATGATAACTTACGGTAATTGTTTTCTTTTGCATATTATTAAGGAAAATAATTAGTTATTTGCGACGCTATTATAGCGAATATATTATTAATTCTTATCTAATTAAATATTTTAGTTACATTAAGCATTTAATTTAGACCATAATTGCCCTTTATAGCATATAATTTCAACAAATATCCTAGAAGATATCAGAGATTTTTAATTAGATGCAATAAAAAAAAAAACGACGCTTGTGTGAAGATTCTTACTTCAATGATTTTGATGAATTGTAAACTTCACTTATAGTCCCACATTAGTAAATTCTATCTATACGAAGCCGATGCGGGTCCTCAGCTAATAATAGTATGGTAATTATAAACTCGTCAGTACATACCCAGGTTCGAACTTACGAATCCAATATGTTAATACCGACGTGCGATCACTCCGAATTTCTTGGACAATATGTCATAATAGATCATCAGTTAGTTATGAATGTAAAATTTATAGCCTACATACATTACGTACGACTTGGTCATTAAGAAGCGAACGTCAGTGGTGATTTTCCAATCTGTATTATGGTTGTCACTTTTTTTTACTATAACTTCTATTCCTTTTTTGAAGCGAAAACTTCATAAATCGAATTGAGCGATAATAAAAAATTAATAGGGGATAAACGTTATGGGTGCGCGTCACCGATGAGCACGACATGCTCGCGATACTCGCGCCAGACTAGCGACGCGTGTACATGTTATATTGATATTTTGTATTAAGCTTGTGCAGCTCACCATATGTTTCATTAATGAATACACTGTATAAACATGTATATAGTTATTGCTCGGAGCGACAATAGGTGTGAATTTATTAATAATTGCAATTTACAAATTATTACATTTCAATAATTCATACTATAATTATTGAAATATTAAAAAAAAACCACAGTTATTCATTTCATTGTTTAGAGTTTTCACTTTTGTCAATCATGTAAACACAAAAATTAAAACAAGACATCAAAATTAGACCATTTAAAGTTATGCCCTAAAAAATAAAAGAAAAACTAATTTTTGAATGAGTAATAAAAAAACCTACTAATTTACCAGGAGAACTATTTTGAGGGGTAGTAAAATATATAACAAAATTTGAAGTACCAATACTTCACGAATTAAAATAACTCGTATATTGTTAAAATTAATTAATGTTTTCAACGTGTTAACAGTCGTTATTCATTATTTATAACTAGTTGATACTTGCGACTTTGTCTGTGTTTTTTAATATCCTAGCAATAGAGCCGTTCCACGACAAATAGGTGGGTTTGAATTCTTTTTTTATTTATGTTAAATGGTAAATGATGAGATTTTTTTTATTACTCGTTCAAATCATATCGAGTATTAAAAAAATCTTTTTTTAGTTATTCAACATTTATAGAATAAAAATAAAACAAAAATACACAAAAATAAAAACAAATTTCGAGTTTAAAAAAATGTCTTATCTCTTCCTCAATTTTTAAGCCTGGTCTATTAATGGATTATCCAGAAATACTATTTATTTTCGATTTTTCAAAACCAAAGCATTTATTTTAAGATTGAAGCCTATGTCTATCGAATCGTGTGATTTATCACAAAACCATTTGCTTCTTGTTTATCAAATGAAGTTGAAAAGAATGTACTCAAATAATCACAATGACCCGGTCAAATGCTTCTGTGAATTCTATCGCAATAAAAAACTTTCGTCTCTGCTCTGTTCTCTATAATAGTAAGAATCGTAGCCCTTAAAACTGATGAAGTGTTTGTGAACTGGGTAAATTACTTTGAACTTCCGGCTTCTAATTGGGCCTTTGTATTAACTATGATTGTGTCACAAACATACGCATCTATTCGTAGTCCGGTGAAACTGAAGATGCCTTACGAAGCCAACAGTGTAAGTCAGATCGAAACAAAAAGAAATGTACCTATTCGTTTCCATTCTACATGTTACATCGGTTGAATAGTAAGATCAGTGGGAAATCAATCCTGAACAAAAAAAAACAATAATCTTACCCCGATTGTTAATTGTTTTTGTATCGTTCTTTCAATAATTTCTTTTGTTTTCAAAATCTTTTAGAAGTGAAACTTCTTTAGAATCGTTGTGATTTCAAACCGGATGCAACGGAAAAACGACAGGTAAGAGATACAAATACGGCAAAGAATGAGACAGAAATATACATACTATTTTTGAAGTGAAATGGTGAGCCAGAGCGAGAGAGCAAATGTCGGTGTGTATGTATATTGCACACTGTTTAATACTTGCTTGTATTTGAGCATTTAACGTGTGTTAGTATATGTGAAAAGTACGTGTACTACTGTACACTGTAAGCGGCTGCGTATTACAGCTTTTTAGTAAGAAGTCAGCGTGGTGTGTTATTATTTAACAGTGTTTGTGAGTATTTTTATATCTTGTTTGTTGAAACTGAAAATATGGAACATGAGCAATAAATTATGTAACATATGTGAATTAAAATATAAAATATCTTTTAAAATTAATGAAAATATTTTTATTAAAAAAAAATATGTAATTTTCCTACTCTTGTTATATATTCATCTCATTCTTTTGTCGTTTTACTGAAGACACATTTGCACAGACACACCTTTTTTTTAGATTAAGCATAAATTGTTATTTTATTCGTAAGCACACGACTAGTTAACCAACTAAAGGGAGGCGAGTCGCTTCAAATCCCGGCTACCTCTCTCACTACACAGCTTTTGCAAGTAAAAAGAGTACCTAAGTTTTAGGTAAATTTTCATACTGCACAATAAAAGGATATATATATAAATATATATATATAAAGAAGAAAAAACCCAAAAGAATATACAATAAGTAAAATAAAATGAAAAATCCCAACTTTGTATAAAATACATATTAGATGGCAAAGGTCGTCCATGACCTTCCAATAATTGAATCGACCATTTAAAACTTGCAAAAACTTGACCGCAATCAATACGAGGCATAGAACGGCATTCACTCTTATGCAAAATGCTTATCATTCTAAATCAATCTATGCAATTTTTGTAAAACATGCCATTTCAATAGACGTTGCCAATTTTATTGATGAGTTTTGTCTTTATTTTTATTTTAAAGCATAACGCGACAAACCAAAAGAGCACTGGATCTTTTGAAAACTTGCTCTAATTCAAACGTAGTTTTCAGTTGAATATAGAGGATTGATATAAAACTATAATATGACCAGCCGTATTATATGGATCCGAGTACTGGGCTACGAAAGAGACGGATGAGAAAAGATTACATGTGGCAGAAATGCGAATGTTAAGATGGATGTGTGGTGTAACAAGAATGGATAAGTTTAAGAATTAGTATATCAGAGGAAGTTTGACAATAACACCAGTGATAGAGAAATTGAAGAGTAATAGGTTAGCATGGTACGGGCATATTATGAGAAGAGATGAAAGTCATGTAACAAGACAAGTTTTGAGTTTGAAGGTGGATGGATATAGGAGTAGAGGAAGACCGAAAAAGGTGTGGATGGATTGTGTGAAAAATAATATGTGTATAAAAGGAGTGAATACTGAGATGACATCTGACAGAGGAGAGTGGAAAATAAAAACATGTTGTGCTGACCCTACTTAGGTGGGATAAGGGTAAGATGATGATGATGACGCCGAAGACGAGATCTAGGATCATTATAATTTATTCATAAGTAGACATAATAATAGAAAAACTAGCCACTTGGAATTCAGATTAGTTATATGATACACAGCATAATGACAATTACATGAATGCATGTAAAGGATTACTGTCAAGGAGTAGTTGCTATATGCCCTATTCCAAAGTAAAGCGCATGGATGATGACATCGCGTCAGGACCCGTATTATTTAACTGTAAAATATCCTCAATATAACTATAATCCCTTAAACATTGATTACAAAAAAATGATTCCATTCTAATAAAAGGAAATCTTTTATATCTATTTTCTATATATTACTTAAAATAAGAAATGTTTCTATTAATATAGTGTGGCCAAGTCGTAAACCGATCGTGTAGGAGTAAACTTGAAAAGAAGTTAAATGAATTTGTCGATAATGACTTTTTAATGTTAACTCCAAAGTCATTTTATGACATTTCGTGGAGTACTTCTTACATATTTGGGCCAGTGTTCCCGCTTGCCAGCTTTAGCTTTAGAACTAAAACATGCTCTGCAAGCCCAGTTTCTGCGCAGTAGAAATTAGAGTGATTAGTGTCCCAGCAAAACTTTCATATAACCTTATAAAATATCCCCGTCACGAGTAATCATAAGTTCCTTATTGAAAAGAACATCTAATGCGGCAGTTAAGTGTTCTTACCAAATTTGGGAAGGCAGAAAGGAGCGTGGGCCTTGAAGAAAAATATCGATAGGCATCAATATTTGCATCACAAACTTACGCTTGGGCGAAAGCCATAAGCATTACTCTAGGTCCCTTATCGTGCAACACAATGGACACGACACACGTATGGTGAATCCCTGGTATTGCAGTTCATCATACGCGATGCAAAAACATTTATCATCACGCAGGCATAAGTCTGTTTGCTTCTTTTAGCATAAACAAGTTATCCTTCATATACTAACATTATTAGAATATGAAAGCACGACAAAGCAATTAATATATTTTATATGTCGCTTAAGAAGTGTCAATGTTATTAAAATTCGGGTTAACTTAGTAGTTAGATTCAAGATAATGTACTTGGTACATGTGTATGTTTCACGAATTCATATATGTATGAAATAATAGTTAGCTTTGTTTAGCTTAACTTAGTTAGACTCCATGATGCGAGCGAAGCTACGTGGTCGGGCGCCTCCCCCTCTGGAAACTCTCCAGCCGGAGGTGGAGGTGGTGGTATAGTATCTCCTTCCATGCCTCCACTTCAGGCGGCAGTTGCGGAGGAGCTCGTCGGCGCCCCCCCTCCAGTCACGGAGGAGGAGATAGGGAGGGCGATTGAGCGCCTCCATAACAGACGGTGAGCGCCTGGCCCTGATGGGGTGCCGGGCCGGGTGCTCGCCCTTTCGTTGAGCCATTTGGGAGGGCTGCTTCGGGAGCTGCTCAGTCAGTGCTTGTCGATTAGGCAGTTCCCGAAGCCCTGGAAGCGGGGGCGGCTCTGCTTGTTGCAGAAGGAAGGCCGCTCCCCGGACTGCGCGTCCGCATATCGGCCCCTTGTGCTACTGGACGACATCGGGAAGGTACTTGAGAGGGATATTACCTCCCAGGTCGTCCAGCACCTAGAGGGGGCGGGGCCGAACTTGGTCGACGCGCATTACGCAGTACGCAGCATGGTGCTCAATGATTGACGCCCTGACCCTCCTGAAATCACTCTCCGCAGAGGCAACCTCCTTGAGAGAGAGGGTCCTGGCGGAGTCCCTAGACATCGTCAACGCCTTCAACAGACAGACAGACAGGAAAACGACAGGTAAGAGACACAAATACGGCAAAGAATGAGATAGAAATATACATACTATTTTATACTATCGGTCTCTCCTCTTCGTTCCATGCTTCGTAGCATCCCCACTCCCGTCTTCTAAGCATAGTCGCCTGTAATTAGTGAGCCAGAGCGAGAGAGCAAATGTCGGTGTGTATGTATATTGCACACTGTTTAATACTTGCTTGTATTTGAGCATTTAACGTGTGTTAGTATATGTGAAAAGTACGTGTACTACTGTACACTGTATGCGCAGCGCGTATTACAGCTTTTTAGTAACAAGTCAGCGTGGTGTGTTATTATTTAACAGTGTTTGTGAGTATCTTTATATCTTGTTTGTTGAAACTGAAAATATCGGAACGCAAGCAATAAATTATATAACATATATTAAATAAAATATAATAAATCTTTTAAAATTAACCAAAATACTTTCATTTTTAAATAAATAAACTTTGTAATATATATTCTCCCTTGTTATATATATTCATCTCATTCTTTTGTCCATTTACTGAAGTTTCACTTCTATCGTGTGTGAATCGCACACATACCTTTTTTCTATAAAATTTATTTATACACAACATTTTTGGTCATCTTAGATATTGATGGTGCTGGTATAACCAGACAGAGAGGTGAAGTCGCACGTGAACACGCAACATAAAACTGGCCGTGTGAGAAACAGGGCTGCCTTAATTCAACCCCTGCAGATTTCAGACTTTGACCCTGGGGTTTATTTATGGTCATGGGAAAGCAAACCTTTAAAGGAAACTGTAGTTTTTTGAATTGAAAGGGGAGATTATTGCGGATTAGCGGAATGCGTGGAATATAAACTGATTCACCTTGGGCAGATCCTGTTAATATAATTGCTTCTTTGATATTATTATGTAAAGCCTTCACTTGCAGTCTGGTGCCATTACACAATTTAGGTGGATTTAAATTTCTAAGTAACATCACAGATGTGCTTAGACGGAATCTAAGTTTACGATACGGGAGACCGGGAGGATTAATTTTGTTAGGAAACTTGACGAGATAATTAACAGCTTCATATGTGTTAATTACTGTGTCTATTGAACTATATACCATTTCTTGATTTTCAAACGATTTTAGTCAAATATCATTGATCTGTGTAGCTTGTTCATTTGTGGGTGTCATAATTGCTCTTTATGGATGGATCCATTCCAAAGGCTTATCCTTTATTTCAGACACATCAGAGAACATTTTTTCTATCAAGTCTCCGACGGTAGTAACTACAGTGCACAGTTCTTAGGGTAAAGCTATCAACCCGTCTATTTCCGGATATATACCATTCCCTATTTTAAGTAGACGATCTGAAAATTTGCTTGCAGGAATGTCCCCTCTTAAATGCTGGTGAGGCCGGTGCTGCACGATGAAGGTTTTATTAAAATTCATATTTCGATACGGAGGTGATATTTGTCACTTTTGACCGATGCGCACTTTTTTCGCGATAACTAATACAGCTCTGCCATATATATATCATTAAAAATAACCCGCGTTACTTTTATTGTGAAACCATCACCGCATCTCTCGCCGCAAGACAATCTGTACGTGAACGATTCAGTGCCCATCAACTTCGAGGCACCAGGGGCCGATTCAGTGTTCAAATTAAGTGCTTCTTACACCCCCTACCGTTCACACAAATTTGTTGGTCCTTACAAGCCTAGGAAATATTCTAGCTTTATAGCATATTTGTTGGTCCTTACGAGCCTGGGATACATTCCAGCTTTATACCACATTTGTTGGGCACTATATTAGACACAGTTAGGCTGACACGTATCCACATGTTCAGCCATAATACGTTTTCAAGCCGCTTAGTGAGCACGGCTATTTATACGCGTGCCTCACCAAATGCACTCTCGAATTTCTGCTTAATTTTAAAATTTTAACGAATGGCCATAAAACAGATCGTTTAATACACGCTTTAATTTCATCTGCACGTGTTCTCTTTGGCACTATCGGCTGCTAATAACACAGTCATAGAGGCCATTAATGAATTGTTGTTCCTTAAGTCTTGCAGAGTTCTATTTAACGCTGCATTAAGCTAGATTACTTCGTTTTGAAATATATATATTGTCCATTGGACAGATTATGCGGCAATTTCAAAGTTGAGTGCGCGGTTCTACCTCCTTCGAATAAAGTAGCGGCTATTCCGGAAGATGCGACAGCTATTGCATTGTCACGATTACTTCTAATCTTCGCTAAAAGTCAATTGATGAGAGAAGTTTTACCAGTACCACCTGGGGCATCTAAAAAGGCTGGTCCAGACAATTAACATGCTCATATCTCAATTATTATTGTTATGAAATTATACCTTAAAATTGTTCAAAAGCCTGTTAAAATAAATACGTAACTCGATTAATATATCCAAATATTTATTCAGTTGCTTGGATGTAAAAAAAAATTCGCAATTTGTTTCAACTATTTGGATTTGCAAAACGATACATATTTGATCAAGTGTTCAATTCTATATTCCATTGGTTGTTTTCTTTTAATCATGTAACTGTTTACTTTGCACCAGCGTCGGTAATTATTTTACCAAATACAATTTTTTCTACTTTATAAGTTAGTTAATACAATTATATCACCTATTGTTAAATGAAAATGTGGCCTACGAGGGTAAATACGCTAAGCTTAGAAGGCAACTGGTTCTCAAGTGTAGCTGCCGGAGCATACCAATAGGTTTTTAGTGAGAGAATGTCAACGGGTGGAGGATTCGGAGGAGAATTCCAAGACGGACCTTAAACAAATCTAGAAATCCCTATCACTATACTGTGGTTTCCTCACAAAGTTTTCGTTCACATATAAATTCGACCGATGGCAGAGATTCGAAGCTACGCCAATTGACGCGGTGCTCATGTATACTTCACTTGCTGACCATTGCTCTACACCATTTAAATAATAATATAACCCTTTAATAGGACATGTTACATAAAAATTCCAAATTACTTTAGTAAATCGACAGTGAGGACTCGGTCTGTTTGCCCAACATTGACCAAGGTCTCCTATATTTCTTTCCTTTCTGTTCTGTTTAGTCCTTTCCTAATCTATGTTTTCCACGCTATCATCTTCTCATCTTCGGAAACGTTTTCCTTATTTCCATTGGTCTTGTACCTCTTATGGTATGAGCTGTCCAATTTTATTTCCTTTTTGCTTATCTTTGTTATTATGTCATATATTTTCGTACTTTTCCTAATTAATTTGTTCCTTATTTTTGAAACCATTTAAAAAGACTTAACGTTTTAAAATTAAATGCATTCAGTACTTGACGACTCTTTGCATTTTATAAAGATAAATTTTAAAATATGTAAAAGTGTTAGGTTCTACAATAAGCTTCCTACGCACGTCGTCGATTTAATGGTCCAAAAGTTCAAGGATCATTTAAAAAAATATGTTCTATTGTATTAAGAATTAAATTGATATGACGTCATAGAATACAAGTCTACTTTTCCTTATTACTTCTTTTTATAGTTAACTCTGCATAACATAGTAGAGGTAAAGAAATTGATGCCCGCCATCGTTACATACGGGAAAAGGCTATATGTGGTAATCATCCTACCGAGTACATCTGCACCGGCTCCATGATTGATGACTGCTTCACAAAAGCTTTACCAAAAAAAAATTACCAGCATTTGAAAAGTCGCAATTGAATTTGTAACTCGAATCGAATCGGGTAACAACACGACATACTGAACTTTATATTCTCAAACATTCATTTTATAGTTCACGTCAGCAGAACCACTGGCACAGACAGTTATTAAAGTAAGAACTATAAAATGATTTCGCTTTTTTAAAATTGATTCAGTGTAATTAATTGAAATTTTCGTCTGTCTGTCAGATTATAGAAACTATTTGTTGTTTCGTTGGGTTCGCTGACCAATAAAAAGCATCTACGTTTCATTACACGACATAATTAACTTCCATGAGCCATTTAACAATTTGAACTTGATTGTTCCGAGCTGAAAATCAAACAAAAATAATTCGTACTATAATAAATCTTTGGCCTATGACATAAGTTGGGGTTAAACTAATTTCTCCTGGTACATAGAACACGTTTATTTTTTTGTGAACTAGGATGCATGGAAAGAGCTTCGTATTGCTTAAGAATGAACGGCGACCATTTGAAACAATAACTCATGCATCAGTCACTTATTTTAACTTGAAAAAAAAATCCATTTAACATACTCTCCTATCCTCCCAAGAAGTACCATCCATCACTATAATGGGTCTCAGCAAAAAAGCCAGATCGGTCCCTGGAGCTGATAACCCGAAATAAACCCCAGTGGAGATCTCGTCAGCTGAACTAGTACACTAGAACGATAGGTCAGCCACAGGTCAGTTTCCTTTTTGTTCAATTTAGTACAGGTTATCTCGGTTCTTTTCCAAGGGATTTTTAACCAAGTTATAAGAAGGTGATCTTCCTCGCGTTCTTTGGTTACAATACTAATATAGCTATACAAATAGTAAGATGAAGCGCACCACTTGTTTGGCTTTAATTTAGAAATGATAAACACTGCAAATATATGACAAAGATTAAAAAAAACGCATGCGTATGCAAGTGAGTGTAGATGGGCTAGGTCGGAGATTTTTAGTATGACGAATTAATCAATTGCGTCCATCAGTATTACATACGCAAGCAATAGTGATTGACGAAATGTGTTAGCGCTGGGAGAACTTAACGTTTTTTTTTATTACACTGTTTTTTTTCGCCGGTTGCGATTACATAATCGATTAATTAACTAATAGACATTTCATTTCTTTATCTACATACATATAATAAAAATGAAGTGTCTGTATGTAATATCAAAATAACGACTTTTTACTGATTGGATATGAACGTATACACGATACTGATAACAAAAATAAAAAATTTTGTCTGTCTGTCTGTTTGTTCTTTGTAATCTCCGAATCGGCTGCGCCGATTTTGACAGCAATTTCACTGACGGATAGTTAAAATTACAGCGGGTGATATACGCTACTTTATTTTAGGCTAGCTGTCATCCGTGGCTTCGTCTGTAGTACTATCTCCAAAACGATTGGACCTATTTTCACGGGACTTTCACTGACAGATAGCTAACGTTATAAGAAGTGATTAAAGTTTCTTTGGACTTTGGACTACCTTTTACCCGTGGCTTCGTTTGCAGTACCATCTTCAAAACGTTTGAACACTCGCGACTTCATCCGTATGGGATATCCGAAACGATTGGACCAATTTTTCACGATCAGATATATGACGTTATAAAAACTAACGTAGGCTATTTTTTAATTCTTCTTACAATGTTAATTTCCTTTAATACAATTATAAAAAGTGGTCCAAGATGGTAAACATGCTGTACCTGGAGTGATACTTGCTTTTAAGTGGCACGTACAGGAACTCACCTATAGGTGCTTGGCAATAGTTCCTCAATTTGATGGTGGTAGCTAGCCAGACGGGCTTCAAAAAGCTATATAACCCTACTTTTCGAATACAATTTAATTACTTCGAATACACGGTTGGCGCGATTGTTTAAGCGATCGTCATGTATCCAACACTGTAGTGAGACTTATGGGTTCGAATCCTAAACAACCAAACCTGTACTTTCGATGAAGAAGAAAATATATCCTGGCCACTTGCCTAGTTATCACCCTCAAGTTAAGGATCTGTTGTCAGTTTATACTTAAAAGTCAGTTGATTTAGTGGTTTTTACCCTCTTAAGGCAAGTTTGTGGTCAAACACTCAACTTATCCATACCAATAATATAAATGTGATAGTAAGACCGTTCGAACAAACGGTAACGGTTCTCGACTTAGCCTTTGAATCGATGTCACAGAAATTTATCATGTATATATAGCCTATGACCTGACGAAGAAGGTTATTTATCATTCGTTTGGAAGTAAAAACTTCTTTAGTCTTTTTATGATTAGAAAGTAGATGAAACGAAAAATTCATATTAAAAGAGGTAAACATATAAATCTATAAGCTTTATGTGTAAAGGAATGAGATAGAATACGTTATACAGTGTTTCATATATCGTATACGTTTCCCTGGTTCGAGGACGCATTATAGTAATGTGCATTTCTGTTATGCTGTATGTTCTTATCGATGTGTTTCAATAGACAATCTTAAGGCTTTCGAATCTTTGTTCACCTGAAAGCTTTTGCCCGCATCTTTGCTTGCGTTAATGCAAATTTCACCTATTTCATTAGGACTGGTTGAGTAGTTGAGGCGCGAAATTATAACAACAAACAAAATCACTTTCGCATTTATATGTTAGTATGGATTTATTAAGGAAGATTATATACTATCAAATATCCCACTAGGACTCTTATGAATGGGATCATTACAATAGATGTGTAAGTGAGAAATCCCTCCGAACGAAAACGAAATTAAAAAGCGCTTTACGAGGATGTGTTTCTATATACTAGAGTAGCTATTAAAAATAAAATATTGAGAACCGCGAGACCAGTATGAGTGTTGTCGTCATGAGAGTATACGCGCGCAGATGCGTCATACTATTTATATTTATTACTAGCTGTTACCCGCAGCCCCGCATGCGTTTTTTTTTAGAATATAATATGACTTAAGATAGTTTTTTTTATGTGATTGGAGGCAAACGAACAGACGGGTTACCTGATGGTAAGTAATCACCGCCGCCCATGGACACCTGCGACACCAGAGGTATCACAGATGCGTTGCCGGCCATATACATATACGAGTATATAGTTCTCATTACATTAGTTATAAGCTAGTGAAAAGTCCCATCAAAATTGGTCTAATCGTTTTGGAGATAGCACTACAAATTAAGTCACGGGTGACAGCTAGTCTAAAATAAAGTAGCCTATGTCACCTGCTGTAATTTTAACTATCTGTCAGTGAGATTACCCGGAACAAACAGACAGACAGACAAAAAATTTAAAAATTGTATTTTTGTTATCAGTATCGTGTATACGTTCATATCCAATCAGTAAAAAGTCGTTATTTTGGTATTACATACAGACACTTAACTTTTGTTATATGTATAAATTTTATTCTACTCACACACGGAGGAGTCAATAAAAAGTATATTAGAACGGCAATACGATATTGAAATTTCCTTCAAATAAGATAAGCTTTATTATTTAAAGGTTCATATGTTAATTTTTAATATAAATTGTTAAGTTTATAAGCTTTCTCATACGATCTAATCTTCGTATACTAATTTATTATGCATTTAAATACATGGTTTCAGCGCTTGAAAATTGATGAATAATTCTCTGAACATCTCAACTATTCGGAAATATATCACAATTTGTATTATAAATGACATAAGCTTTTATACGTGATTTCGGTCGGTCAATTATCTTTCTCAACATAAAAGTAACCTATGATATGTATATATTTTTATAAGTGAAAATATTTATTTCTACGTATAAACATGCATTTACCTTTAGATTAGACATCGGTAGTGATATGTCTGCGCGTAGAGTATTTATTACTCTTTGACCATCATCGAAACATGGCCGTTACCATCATGATAACGTGAGTCCGAGGTACACAATTCATCCTATTATTGATATAATAATAGAGAAAGTTTGTGGGGATGTATGAGTGTTTTATTTAACGGGTTATTTAAATCATTAACGAGAAATATATACCACACGAAATTATCGTTTTTTTCTTACCCACTTAATTTAAACACATACTACAATTCATGCAAATTGTCTAAGTATAAAAAAAATAAACATAAAATATGTAATATTCGTCAAATTAAAGCAATAAATATATATCTAATAGGCGATTTATTTAAATTAATAGGGCTTATAAATAACTAGATATACTCCCGGCTTCACGCGTGTTTATTTCGAGACAATTATTTTCGTTTCGTTCGTGTTCATTATCTCATAATATGTCATTTCCAAAATTGTTATAGCCTATTAATTGAGAATAAACATGTATTTTCTTGTATAAAATTTTATAAAACTAGCTATCAGCCCGGCTTCCCACGGGTGTGACACTAGCAACGAAAATATGAAGAAATATTTCCTTTGTATTACGACCATGTAATGAAATAAAATGACAACTATACAACTGACCGTTAATCTGTCAATTCTGTCAATATATATGAAGATCTATCTTTTATCGCACTCACTTACTCTCAGTTTCCCGTAAGAGTTTTATAACATTTTCGTTCATACAAACCTTGTCCTGACAATTATAAACACAATAAAAAGGAATTGGCGAAATACGTGCAGCCGGTCTGAAGTGATGCGCGTACATACATACGACATTTGCCTTTTATATATATAGATTCGGCAAAAATACAAAAAAAAAGTGATAAATCCTGGCATGGAAACAGACCGGCAGCTAAAAATATTTTTTAAACGCTATAAATAGCTTAATAAAAAACAGAAGTACATATTTATACTATTATAGATAAAAACGATAATATATTTAAAATATGGCAACTATAGACATAATACGATTAAAAAAAAAACTGTGGTCGCATACCATATGCTTTTAGTGTGACCGTGTTTATATGGATGCCGCAAAAAATATATCCTGTCTCTAAACACACCGATACACGATTTATTATATATGGATATATATATTTTTATGCTTTCTAAGTTTAACACGATTCAGCACAATATCATCGGATGTTAAATGATGACATACTCTAAGATGGTACCTAAACATCCTAAGCCTAGAGGGGAACTGAGTCTCAAGTGCAGCTGCTGAAATACACCAACTGGTGCTTGGTGACAGATTTTCAACTCGTGGGTGATAGCTAGCTAGGCGGGCTTAGAAAAACCCTACCATCATACTATATTTTCTTTCACCGAATTCACATGGACTCGAACCCACATCAATCGACGCGGTGTCCGAACAAGCTAAACACTACTTAGCCATTATCACTTCAAAAGATATTTGCTCTTTTTATATATAAAATAATGGTTGTCCGTATTTATATGCCATGTATCAACATTCGACTGGCAATGTTGATGCAGGTAAGTATTTATGGAGAAAGTTTTTGAAGTTTTGAAAATTTATATGTGTAAGTATTTCAATGGAATGTTTACCCGTCGTATGTTTACTGTAACTTAACAATTGCAAATCGCTTTTCGTTTCTGTCTGTATGTCTCTCAGTTCTTCTAATGCAAGTAACAGATTTTGATAAAGTATTCGTAATTGTTTAGAAAAATTCCTTCGGATGATTTATATATTCAACACTTATACATTATATATTAAGTACATAAAAATTCTAATGAAGTGGTAAAGTGGAGTAAGTATGGACACAAAAACACGGAACCGGTTCTAAAAAAATGTCACTAATTAAAACCAACATTCACACTAATAACTGTAATTATTAAGCTTGATGGTTCAATTGAAAAGTTTATGCGTTTGAAAACTCTAATATCAGGGAAGTGCCATAGCCCGTTCTTTTTACAACAGGCACACTCACATACGAAATACATGGTTGAATTCGTTGCATCCAAAGCAATTTTCAAGCCAAATTTTGGCCACTATTGCACCCTTGAGCTTGTTTTCAAGCGGCGAAGTACCGTAAGCGTTCGTCATAGTAATCCAGTCAAGTTGTAAAACCCTATCAGGCTAATAGCGTAGCCAGTTCGAAAAAAGAAGAACAGGTAAACTCACTGTCGCTGTATCGTAGGGTATATTATAAAAATTTATACTAAAACACTCTCGTGAACGTTTTAAACATCACCGTCGGTTTTAAAAACATGCTTGTTCTCAGAAAAAGACAACAATAAATTAGAATAAATTTACTAAAAACAATTAATGATAATGTATATGTAGTTTAATAAATATAATTCAAAATTAATCAATCGTCACGACGTATATATAGTGGGGTAGGTAAAAAACCACGAAATACCGTCTCACATTTCGAAAAAAAGAACGACTAATTTCAGATTCTCGCCATTCATTACAAAAGCCACAACAATTAATTGTATTTAAAAGGATGAATAAAAAAAATGAAATAACACTCACGAGTATTTCCTTTTCGCACAAATTCCAGTAATGTTAGACTATAGAAACACACTAGTGTCAATAAATTAAAAAAATATGTTGTCAAGTCGGTCGTATGTCACACAACCACCCGGTAAACACGACGCGTAAACTAAGATTGGCGCGTAATTCACTTCAATTCAAAGTCTTTAGTGTTGCGTCTAAACTGGGGTTGCCAGCCGTACTGTACTCCTCGGGACGTCCAGTTTATTAATCCATCGACGACATTTATTTTAGACATCGTGTCTTTTAAGACACTCGCGTGCTCTGTAAGAAATTTAATACAGTATTTTTTCTTATAAAACTTTTTAAGCATTTTCTACACAATGGGGTCAAATTAGACGCGTTAATACCCGTGACTTCGTCTGCGTTGTTTCTTATATTAACAATATATTTTTTGTATCGACTTTTTTTTTAAACTCACTAATGATTATTTTAAGTGAACGCTGAAGGCACTTACCTGTGCGGAAACAAGCTCAAAAGCCCTATTACAAATACATGACAAAAAAGATGGCTCACAAATTTTCTTTGTAAACAATATCATTTGTTTACTTATCCTCTGCTGCGCATGCGCATCACACCACTTGCCCCACTTCACACATCGATGGACGCATAGTGTTAATAAAGTCATAGTTTCTCGTAACGTTAATAGTCTTATATTAAATCAAGATATCATGATACTTTTTGCCAAGTATTTAAGAAAAAAAAATAAAATTAGATTGAAATCTATGTACTCGGTTTTGCTTACGCAGATCTCTTAAATTTAACTTATGATAGAATATATGTATATATAACGTTGTTCTGTTAAAGACCTTACTAGTTATGACAACAAAAAAGTATATTGTATTAAAAAGTATTGAGCGAGACACGGTAGTTAGAAATGTGGGATTTTTTTAAATGGAAAAAAAACTATATTTCAAAAATAACTATATACATAACTAACGGCTTCAACCATAGCTAAGAACGATAAACATGACTTCGTCAGTGCAAAGAACAAGCATCAAAATCGCTTTTCGCGCGTATAGTTCCTCTTAACTACGCAGCATATTTTGATACAGTGTTCACTATCCTTTATAGAATTTATTTTTGAAGATTTAATTATATAATACACGTATATTATATTTATATTAAGTGAACAGAAAAATCGATGCACTCTATTATAGTCTTAAGGAGTTTTCGGACGCTTACACTGGTAACCCCGGCTAAAATTAATAAGGTACATAAAAATAATGTACTACAGAATTATACATCTTATAACGGACTAAAACAAAGTCCCAGATACTACATGTTGTTTATCTTCTAAGGATTATCAGCTGAAATCGCTACCTCTTACAGTATGATTAAAAATTAATGGGTTATTTGTGCCGTTATTTTGACCTATAAATTATTGATTTTTATCAAATTAAATACATTAGGCATGTGGAGCATTGAATGTAGATCAAAATCACCCTTTACAGCATGTCATTACAATGAATATCTTAGAAGATATTGCAGAGTTAAAATTACAAAGGTAAGAATAGAAGTTATGTAACGAAACTCCTTTGCTTTGAAGAGCTGTAAATGTTAAAGCGCCAACAAATTGATCCAAACCGTTTAGAGACATTACACTCAAGCGAAGCTGCGACGGGTCGCTAGTATCACCTCTATTAAACTGTATTTATATATAACTACCTGTCGCCCGCAGCTCCGCATGCGTTTTTTTTTTATAATTGTAAATTACTTCTTATAAGATCAGCTATCTGTTAGCGAAAATTCCGTGAAAAATGGTTCAAACGTTTTGGAGATAGTACTGCAAACAAAGCCATGGGTAAAAGCTAGTCCAAAGTAAAAAAGCTTTAATTACTTTTAATAACGTTAGCTATCTGTCAGTGAAAGTCCCATGAAAATAGATTCGATCGTTTTGGAGACAGTACTTCAGACGAAGCCACGGATGACAGCTAGTCTAAAATAAAGTAGCCTATATCACCTGCTGTAATTTTAACTATCCATTAGTATTTTTTTTGTTAAACTAGGTCTAGCTGTTTCGGAGATTACTCGGAACATTCAAACAGACAGGCAAAAATTAAAAAAAATTGTATTGTTGTTATTAGTATCGTGTATACGTTCATATCCAATCAGTAAAAAGTCGTTATTTTGATATTACATACAGACACTTCAATTTTATTTATATGTATAGATAAACAACAGCATTACGTTACCTTCCAATGAGACGTATCGCGGCCTTGAATGTACTTTTAAGTCAGTGTTGCCTTTGTTTGGACGAACACCTAAGGACAGAGAAAGTGGTAAAGGGGTATAATCTGGATCAAGAACATATGTAAAATGTAGAAATATATAGTAGACTTCGGGAAAACTTATCTCACATTAAGTATACTTAGCTCAATGAGCTTGCAGGGTGGAAGTTGTATATCTGTCGCCAAGTAGCCGTTGATGTGTTCCGTCAGCTGTACTTGGAGGCCAGTTCCTTTAGGCTTAGTGTATTTACCATCTTAAACCACATAGTTATTTAACATCAGATGAAATTATTTTTTTATTAGCTGAATCGTAGAAACCATCATGTAAAGAAAAAGCAATATGCTCCTCTGTCTCTCTCCTTTCATGCGACTGTATACGCGCCTAGATCTACAAAATTTTGCAACCATTACATATCAAGTTTATGAAAGGAACTTCGCCAGCTTTTTCGGAATACGATCTGCTAACGCCATCTATCTGATTATGGTATAAATAATTGTATAACCTCTATCTATACTGAACGCCGTTCAAACTTATCTGTTTCTAGCAACCCGCCTTGGCTTCGCACAGGTGATCTAACGAAGAAAATGAGACAGACTCTTTCCTTTGATACGGACAATATCAATACATAGTATAAAACAAAGTCGCTTTCTCTGTCCCTATATCCCTATGTATGCTTAAATCTTTAAAACTACGCAACGGATTTTGATGCGGTTTTTTTGATAGATAGAGTGATTGAAGAGGAAGGTTTATATGTATAATAACATAAATTGAATAGTGGAGAAATACTGTTATTTTTTAAGTTACTCCAAATTTAACGCGTGCGGGCCACGGGCAGTAATGAATCAATCAAAACTACTGGATCGATTTTAATCATTTTTTCAGTGAATGACATAAGTTATATATTTTATACCCGTGCGTAACCGGAGCGGGCCGCTAGTAAGTAATAAAATGACAACTAAGTAATTAAAAGTCAATATTTTTAACAGTGTGTGTGTCGGTATAGAATTACAGCATCACCCCATTCCATCTAACTAAAAATTGACTAAAGGCTTAGCCGAAAGCTGTTGAACGAACACGGTACTACATCATACATCTAACTCAATAACTCCCCTGTAAGTCAAACAAAGCCTGCTTTGGAAAAGATCTTCGTTTCCAATGCCAATAACGGTAATTACGGTTGGGCAATGTGAGATGCCTGTAATGGATGGCAGTTAGCTCACTGCCTTATACTTTCTAGACTATTGCTGGTAATACCAGATAATTGGCCCATCGGTATATGATAAAACTGGAGAAGAGAGTGGGTTTTCACCACCGCAACTTTTTGAACAACTAAATCAATTCACGCGCGGATGAAACTTGGTTTAAGTTCTATGGCGATGGAGTAGTGGCTCACGGGGTGTACGTCGCTATTGGAATAGATTGAGACAGGATTATGAGTTCGGCAACTATTTTGGCCGTTGACAGATACGTCAAGGAGGACATTATCATCATTATTAAATATTTATAATCTATAATATAAAAATGAATCGCTAAATGTGTTGCTAAGTGCAAAACTCGAGAACAGCTGAACCGATTTCTCTAATTCTTTTTTTAGAATATTCCTTGAAGTACGAAAATTAAAAAAAATACCTGGAAAAGTCTTAAAACAACGCTTTTCTATACTCCCATACAAATGATTCGTAATAATACTTAACAAGTCAATTTGAACTTTAATACCATACTATAAAGTTGAAGTGTTAGTGGAGAGATTCCGGGAAGGCAAAACAATTGAGTGACGTTTGTATCGTAAAAATATGAATGTCAATATTTATACGATGGTCCCGAATAGCAGAATAAGTATTAAAAAATCGACTGTTAGGCGTTACGAAGTTCGCCGGGGTCAGCTAGTCAATATATAAAAATATCTACAATCTTACAATTTTTTAAACATTTTCTCATACGAACCTTGCCCTGACACTAACAAATCAATAAAAAAAGCATTAGACAAATATGTGTAGTCGTTCTGAAGTGATGCGCGCACATACCCACATACGGCAATTGATTTCTATTTATATGACAAAAATGAAAATATACATATTACAGAAAGAAAGAGTGAGAGTCGATTGGAGATGACATAACGCTTTTTCTTACGTGACGAATATATACAAATATAAAAGAATCTAAACATCCATATCGAATTACATTCGGAGTTGAATTAAAAACGGAAGGAAGTTCCTTCCTAATGGGGATCCTCGCACTGCACCGTATTTTTCTACTATATACTCTTTCCCGATGTACTAACGGATAGACCAATTTTTTTGTAGGCATTTTGAAGACGCACAATTTCGTATTACATTATTTTGATGTATCTCATAAAGTTTAGTCACCGTTTTCAATGTAAACGCACGGAAACTCCTTCTTACGACTTCATTAGACTACATCGATTCTCCTCTACTTTATATAAATATAATATATAAGTATTATATATACAAAGCTTCTAAATTAAATTCTCTAAATGATAGTGAAAACTGTATCAGAATCCGTTTTAAAATTTAGAAGAAATAGGACAACAGAAAGACACGAAAAGCTTCTTTGTGTTATAATATTTATATATGGAAAATTTTACATATCCGTGCAAAACTGTGGACTTTTTAATACAGACGCGGTAGTTCATTGAATTTTAAGTCGATATTTAACTGAACAATGGCTTTGTTTGAAATTTACTTGCTTGAAGGACGCATTTTGCAATTGTTTGCTGGCTCTATTCAAAAAAGCTAAAGCGGTACGCGTAGACAGTGCATGTCGGCTTTAACTTTCCAATTTCACGACGGTCAGATATTTCACCTTTGATGACGCACAGTGAGACGAAATGGAAACGAGCCGCTTAATTACATATTTCACAATTTCAAAGTGATAGGTACCCAGAAATGGCTTAACATGGCTTCAAAATGGCGAACTCAGATTACTGTTCACAATTAGGTTTTTTTTTCTTGACAATGAGTGTATCGTGGGTTTATGGACGTAAGAAATGGGAAATATAACGAATAGAGACTTATAAATAACGGCTTCGAATCGTCGACAGTATGAAAAAGAAAAACGAACTGTTGCCAGTTATTGTTCACACTAAAATTTCTCTATAAATAAACTAAATAAACAAAACTGTCGAAGCAGTCATAAGGACTAACGACAGAAGTGAAAACTCAAAAGAATGTAATCAGTGTGGTCTTTTTTTAATTTTCAGATTAAGTATAGATTGAATTATTTAAATTTCATAATTTGTAAACTGAAATTATTAACATTAGTTTAGTTTTTAGATCTATCGGTACTCCGAGCAATAGTTAAATACATTTTTAGACAGTTTATGAATTGATCAAACACATGATAGGTTGCATAAGCTCAATAGAAAATATCAATATAAAATGTACACAGGCCGCTATAACGCGCGTCACTAGTCTGGCGGAAGTGCAATACGTCACGAGCATGTCGAGGTCATCGGTGACGCGAACCCATAATATATTGACATAAAAATGTCATTTTTAAAGTGATATTTATCGATTCTGTTATCGCTTTGCCCTTTTGAAATTCGTAATTAAGGAGCCAGTTCTCAAATTGTTTTGTACAATTACTCAATATGTATTATCTATAATTAATAACGCGTTCGAAATCATGTAATTAGTGAAGAAAAAAAAACATGTCTCAATAATATTGACCACATTTTGATGTGGAATTTAAAAACTCATTAGCGTCATATTTTATTGATGACGTCATCAATGACGTCATATAGCGTGGTCGTGGTTCACAAATTATATGGGAAGTGAAATCGAATATTACCTCCTTTGTCTATTCTAGCCTTAGTAATGATATCTTATAAGGTATTCATTGAAGTGATATGTTGTAAAGTGTAGGTCCCCAAAGTAATCTATATCGACCTCTGGGGGTCGATTTCGAACTTCAAGGGGTCCATACGAGCGCAAACAAAATCTCGGGGTCGGCGAGTTGCAAATGGGAGTCCGACAATAGTGAATTCTATTTAAGCAAGTCGTGATGAAAAATGTAACTTTCTATAAATAGAATTAAAAAAAATAGTGTGTACTTACGTACACGCGTTAGAAGTTATACTTCTTTGGCGTAACAAGATAAAAATCTTTTCAAATATTTTATCTTTCGCCTTATTCTACGTTTGTAGAAAAAATATAAAAAATAATAGAAAAAAGGTATTTAATACATATATACTTTTGAAGTTATACTTCTTTTGGCGGGTTAGGGAAAAATGATGAGAGTAAATTTCTACGATGCACGCGCACACCTGACATGAAAAACCGACACCGTTTTTTCTACAAACGTAGAGTAAGGCGAAAGATAAAATTTTTGAAAAAGATTTTTATCTTGTTACGCCAAAGAAGTATAACTTCTAACGCGTGTACATAAGTACACACTATTTTTATATAATTTTTCACTTCGTAAAATCTACCAAAGTCAAGAGACACCCGTAGAAACACATTTGCATTTAATAAATTCGTAAGAATTGAATATTTGGTGGTAGGGCTTTTTCTAATCTCTGCTGGCTAGCTACCACCCTCAAGTTGAAAATCTGTCGCTAAACACCTGTTGGTGTGTGCAGCTTCACTTGAGAGCCAGTCTACCTCTAGGTTAAGCGTGACTTATCAACTTAGACCACATCACCATTTAACATCAGATGAGATTGTGGTCAAACGCTTACCTATAAAGTATAAAAAAAATTTTTTTAAGGGTTGGGGATATCTAGCGTTGTACCACATTTCGCCAACGTCTGTCGCCCCGTATTACGCTCCCGTACGAAGTTTTTGGACTATACGAGTATATAGATTTCTAACTCTGGTCAAAGACGTTCTGGTAAGTTTTTTTCAAGTCGGTTTTTAATTTTTTTTTGTTTTATTTAATACATACAGATAAAAATAATGTTTACAATAAAGATAGCATGTACCGTCTCTAGTCATTGCCAGTATCGATTTTCTCTATCGAATTGGCTTTACTATCGGATATGGAATTCAGACTGCCATTAAACCTCATGCGAATGGTCACAAGTTGCACAATAATTATTATTGATTATATCACTTGCGTACAAACCGTTCTACTTATTACAATGACTCGTCAAAAATGTATTAAACGACTAGCTTAATTCCGTGGTACTGTCTGTGTTTGAAAATATTGAATTATCAACCATTACAAGCGACTTTGATCGCTTGGAATTTAGCCAAAAAAATATTGTTTAGTGTAAAGGTAGATGTGGGACGCGCATGTTTCTAGGTACTGCTTCTTAATTTATTACATATATATGCGTGGACCTCTGATTTATTTCTCTATACACATAAATACAATTTAACGGTCGGTTTGTAAAGTTAAAATGACAGCTTATAACTAAATGGATATGAAAGTATATACGGTACTTATAATAACAAAAAACTAATTTTTTTTTTGTTCTGTCTGTTTCAGATAAACTCCAAAATCTTAATGTTGTTCGCGTGGGAATTTAATTTCAACTTACATTCCTTTAACAATTCTTTACATAATCTATAATTCACTATTTTATATCTAATCTATACATATAATAAAAATGAAGTGTCTGTATGTAGTATCAAAATAAAACTTGCTACCGATTGGATATGAACGTATTCATACTTATAGTAACAAAAATTCAATTTTTAATAATTATGTCGATCTGTCTGTCTTTTTGCTTGTTCCGGGTAAACTTCAGAAACAGCTTTATCGATTTTGACAGGAATTTTACGGGCAAATAGCTGAAATTACAGTCGTTGACATAGGCTATTTTATTTTAGACTAGCCGTTACCCGCGGCTTCGTCTGGAGTGCTATCTCCAGAACTATTGGACCGATTCCCAAAGGACTTCTTGATAGATGGTTGACCTTATAAGAAGTAATTTAGGTAATATTTTATTTTAGACTAGCTGTTACCTGTTATTATTACTTTGTCTAACGTGGAATCTCCAATAAGATTAGACCAATTTTGATGAAACTTTTACTAGCACATAACTAAAGAAATGAGAACTCACAATTCTAAATTCCTGTAATACAATTCAAAATATGCGTACGGGCTGTGGGTAACAGCTTAGTTCTTAATCAATTAATATTTTCCTATATTAGTTCAAGTAGCTTTTTTAATTGATTTCCTTTCTTATCAAGAGGACCATCTTCTTTGACGGGGGTCGACTGGTGGACATAGTAAGTTCCCTTAAATTTATAATCATGCCAGCATGACAGAGACGACCAGCGATAGGTGGCCAATCTCTTGGTGAATTGCACTATCTTCAGCCTTGTGTGGCTTAAGCGTGCCATTAAAAATCAATAAACTGAGTAATCTATACAGCACTGCCGTGTATTCCAACTTTCAAAATCAAATATACTTTATTCAAACATTACCATAGTTCAAATAATGAACAAAACCCGTTTGACATGGCGTTTAAGCTTACAGTACAGCAAATCGGTAATACACTTTGAGACGTAGCTGTAAAACCTAACCTATAAAACTGTTACTGGTTTTACCTAGTCTGAAATATGGGACTGATCAATTTGTCACAGTTTCTAGTATTTAAATCATGCCGGTCTTTTACTAAATCCAAACCATCCATCCGTGTAATAGTTATTTATGTTATCAGTATGGAAATCATGTTAATCATTGTACGAACACTCCTTCATTTGTATTTTCAATAATATTTCGCTTGTCATCGTCTATAAGGTCATCGTGTAAGGTAAATATTATATTCGAATTACGAAATGAATAAATTCATATATGATTTGTCATTCAATTCATTATAACCTCTTTGAATAGTTAATTTTATAACAATAAAGCCAGCCTTTACTAAAAGTACCACTGCTGGGTCAAAAGCCAACTACGTAATGGCGATTTACATAGTTACCTATGTTACATAATGAAAATATAGCTTTTCTAGGCTAAATAAAGTTTAGACTACTGAATGTAAGGGCATTGGACTATGACCATTCTATGTGATTTTTTTTTGAAGTTATACTTCTGTTTTCGCGTTAGGGAAAAATGATGAGAGTAAATTTTACGAAAAACCGACACCCTGCAGTTAGCTATAGTCAAAATTTTATTCATAAAAGTATGTATGTATTAATACCTTTTTTTCTATTGTTAGTGTCGTTTTTTCTACAAACGTAGAATTAGGGCGAAAGAAAAAACTTTTGAAAAGTTTTTTATCTTGTTACGCCAAAGAAGTATAAATTATAACGTGTGTACATAAGTACACACTATCATTTTTTATGCTGAATGAAGCGAGCAGGTTAACCAGTCAACATATACTTTTCCCATATACGATACTTCTACAAGGACAAATCAAATCACAAACAATTTATTCAATTTTGGTTCTGAGAAGGTGCGATACGAAAGTCAAAACCACCACAGGTTCGGACAAACAACCCAGTCATCGAGAAGAACCGGCAAGGAACTCGATCTAAATCTTGTCGTGAACCTCCTACCGTCGAACGGCGAACCCCCTGGGGTTCGAAAGATCGAACACATGTATTTTATTTACTCAGAACGCAGAGTGGCTGAAGATAATTTTGAACTACCTCTTTGTTAACACGATGCCCTCAGGTAAAGCTCTCAGAAGATATTCCGATCTCAACATGAAGATGGGAACATCATTGTAATATTTATTATGCCAAATCATGATGATTCCATTCACCTTTAATAAAAAAAAATGTTGAGTCAGATCTTAGTCAATAATTGTATGGTCCGATGCTGCGAAAATAATCATTTCGCAAGCAAATATGTGCGTCCCAGTTGGGTAACAAAACAATCAAGAACTATTGTAAGTTGCAAAAGTTTTTATTTCGTTTAACTTTGAGGCGCGTATATCGCTTCTGCCGCTGTCGTATTAAATTATTACTTCAGCTATCAACATGATTGCGAATACTTCTGTAGTAATAGATGTCACTGTACACAGTAACTTTTAATGATATCTATCGAAAATATAACCAACTAACAGTTTATAATAATTATTTCGTTTGTGTGACGATAGATGGCTCTAAAATATACATTTTAAAATAAAGTTTCTAGTTGTGCTATTATATTATTGTATTAGTATATGATATATCACATTCATTTATTTTTTATAGTATTAAAATACACGTTTTTGAACTTTGATCTGATCATTTGCGTGGGCTTAAATTTTTTCTGATAATGTTTACAAGTAATTAATATTATATCAGATAATAGATGTCTCTAAACCGAGGTTTTATGTTTTTTTATATTGCCATTGAATGGTTATTTATAAAGTGTTAATAAATACTGTTAATATTAATAACATAATAAATTATCAGTTTACTTTAATAATAATAACCTTTACATGACAGATGATGATTTAGTTACAATTGTGTTAGGTAATGTTACTCTTGTTTTGGTAAAGTTACTAAAATCATGCAATTGGTAACTTTACTTTTTAATGTGTAGACTACTATAGGTTGGATTAATATATGAACTATGCTGTCGTTTGAAAAGGACGCCCTCTGGCGGTATCTACCAAAAACGAATGTAATTATCTGTAACTATATATGTTCTTAAAAATATTTGTTATATTATGTACGCTGAAGAGGTAACGCAGAACGAATTCTTCTTTTCGATTCTTCTCGATGACTGGGTTGTTCTCTAAACCGGTGGTAGCTTTGACGTTCCTAAGAGCCTTCTCAGTACTTAAACCGAATAGAGTATTTTTGATTTTGATCTAAGCATCGAGTTGTTGTTTCATGATTCATAAAAGTAGAATGACGTAATAAGCATTTTTATGAAATAGTTTTGTCTGGAAGCTTGAACAACTGTGTGAGATGAGTCCCGGTGAAATGCTAATGGTAGAAAGTACGCAGTGTAATATAACGAATGAAGAGGATATAACAGATAATATATGACGAAGCTTACTAAAGATGATGGAAAATTTATATGAATGTGAACATAATACTTGATGATTTTTTAGAACTCAGACAGCATTAATAAATCCTACAAAGGGTTGACACTTCTATCACAAGTGAGAGGTACATTACCAAACTAGTGCTGCAGCGGGTTATAATGTGTTCCATTTAATTTAGAAAAGATTGATAAAGATTTCTATTTATTTCTCGCCAGAAAAGAAATATATATATATATTTTTTTTATACTTTATAGGTAAACGTTTTGACCACCATCTCATCTGTTATTAAATGATGATGTGGTCTAAGATGGTAAGTCACGCTTAACCTAGAGGGAGACTGGCTCTCAAGTGCAGCTGCCGGAACACACCAACAGGTACTTGGCGACAGATTTTCAACTTGAAGCTGGTAGCTAGCCAGACGGACTTAGAAAAAGCCCTACCACCATGCTATGGTTTCATCACGATGTTTTCCTTCACCGAAAGCTCCGACTCGGTTGTTAGGATTCTAACCTATGTCCTTCGACGCTGTATCCGTACCCGCTACCAACTGAGCCATCACTGCTTCGAAAATAACCCGAGACGAGTATCAGTGACACAAGCTTCGATAAAAAGGAAAACAAAAAAACTCATAAAAGAAAAAGAAGCAGAGCGACAAAAAAAAAGGAACCAGCTAACCCCTCGACTGATTTTGTAAGAATCAGATTTCAAAATGTTGAATTATGTTTTCAATTTTTTTATTTTATATCACATCATCGTAGACACTTTAAATATTATTTTTTAGCGAAAAAAAATCCTCCAAATGAAAATATAATTTAAATATATATTTCACATATCAATTTATGACTTTACAATACATAATTTGTTATTTTTCATAGTTTTGTATATTTAAGTTTATGCTGGTAGCATTCTATTGACCCTGCGCCTAATGTGGTCTCCATTCAACAGTCCAGGGGCTTAGGTACGACACCGATAGATGTCACTAGTTGACATGTTTGCAACTGTGATTGTATTAGTGATTAGAGAGGGTAATGATAAAAAAACAAAGTTGATGAACGTTTGCTGACACTTAAAAAATAAGATTAGTCCATTGAAATGTTAGCAATGAATAAGTAAAGTTGTAGGTTGGGATTTAACAAAACAATTTTAAAAATATATTTGCAATAAAAAAGGTCATAAAACTAACTTAAACATTTCGTTTTGACCGGGGTCTCATGAGAATTTACAAACCCGGTCAACCAGCGTTTTAAATGAACGAAATTAAAAGAAAATTATAGACAAAAATTTTCCTCAAAAACCATCTACAAGATTGGTCTAAGATTTTTTTTTGTAAAATGTATAAAAAAAAGTTATAGTGTAAAAAAGAAATTTTTTATAGAATTTTTCTCACTTTTTTGCTTATAACTTCTTTAATTTAAAAATGTTGGGCAAATAGTTGTGTAAATATATTTGTAGGCAAAGCAATTTGCTACAAATTATGTTTTACGAATCTTTTGTAGGTCGCATAGTTTCCGAGATATCGCGAAAAAGGTGTTTGCACCCCTTTTTCTAAGATGGCGGCCGGGAGTCAAGGGCGGCAACCCCACAAACTTGTGGTTAAGCTTCTATTGAGCCCCCACACATGTCCCAAAATAAAATTGCGTCCTCTAAAAATGCAATATTAGGTCCTTAAACTTGTAACATTACAATGGACTAGATTAATAGTTTTGTGAACGGTTATTATAACAATTTAAACCCGAAATCATCATAGTTCTCACAACGTTTACTATTTTAGTGGATCGCGCTTGACTCGGGGTGAGCTATATTAACCCATATCTAAATGTGAAGAATCAAAAACAATTTAAGCTTCAATATAATGCAAACTCGTAAATTTCATTACAGTTTACCGAAACGCCTTTGCGGGATATATTACATCTTATTTTCGTGATAACGGTGTACAGTCGAGCGACGCAATCGGTACGGCTTTTGGTCATACTTGAAGCTGCTTCCATTCACCATTATACGTACCCATTGGAGCCATCAAGGTCTGTAAAATTGAAGGTCTGTAAATCACTCTTTGTAAGAGGAACCCGCATCATTACAAGGCAAACAACATATGTCGTTATGGCAAAAATTAAATCGATTCGAGTAAAAAGCACTGCAATCCAAATTGTACCAAAAATGGTGACATAGAAATGAAGATACGTGTGTGCGGTGAGTTCGTGCAGATTTTGTTAATTATTATATATTAGTAAGTTATTTACTAAAATACAGAGTAGATTACTACATCGGAAAAATTATCCCCAAATTCAATGAAGAATACGTAATCTCTTTCGTTTTTATAGTGGTAGATGTGACAGTACCACGTTTTATATGCCAAAAATAAAATATCTTGAAAATGGTAAACGAATATAAATGGTTGTTCAAAACGTCGAATTTGATTATATTTTGCATAAATCATTATTATTGTTCAAATGCCTACCTATTATAATATTCCTGGCTACCTGCACTTTACAACCATATTGGTTCGATGTAGGATATTAAACTTTCGTCTAAAAATATATATGTTTTTATAATAATGTACGCTCTTGCTGAGAAAAAAAAAAACAATACAAGTAATACTTAAATGGTTGATGATAAGTTATTCCATTTCAGACACTTAGAAGAGTTAGTTATAAGTGAGAGAGTTGTGAAAATTCCTTATTATTATTATCAGTCGACATTTCCTGTTGTCATTGATTCTATTCTTTTCACAAAATCAAGCACAATTTCAATTAAAAAAACACACACACACACAAAAGACTACTTTGTTTTTTTTTAGTAAGTATACCCCATACTCACTACAGAGTTATTGGTAAGGTATTCTTTTTTATTTTACTTTTATAAAATACTAGCAACCTTCCGCGACATCATCCGGATTATATTACAGGATAGAAGATAGACAAACGCTTATGTTTTATAAACTTTTTATTTTTTTTAATACTTTTTTTTTCTTTTGATGTTTTATAAGATAATTCAGGAGTGTTTTGCGTAACCGTTAGATATTACCTAAGGTATTACAACATCCTTAAAAGGTATTATTACATGTAATTACTTATTGTGTAGTCAAATATGATGTTTATATGCATTATTTATAATATAAAACAAAGTCGTCGGCCGCGTCTGTCTGTCTGTCTGGATGTTCGCGATAAACTCAAAAACTACTGAACAGATTGTAATGCGGTCTTCACTAATAGTTAGAGTAATTCACGGAGAAGGTTTAGGTATATAATTTGTCATGTTTTTTTTTTTTGGATAAAGTCAAGCAGCCTTAAGCGTTTCATGCACATAATTATATATTTTTTTATTATCAGGCCAGGACAACGTCTGCCAGGCCTGCTAGTATATAATAATAACATTTTTTCATTATGAGAGTGACAGCCCTAAGTATGAAATTACAGTACTATGAATGTTTTTGCACAATATATTACCGACTTTACCATCAGTTCAGGTGTTGCTATTCTCAGTTGAACCCTCTACATATCGACATCCCCGAGGAATAGTGCCGTGGTATAGCTATCACGGGCTTATTAGTTTTATGCTATATTCGGCATCTACCAGTAGGAGCACATCTTATAAATTTTTAACAGTAAAATTTGACCATTATTTGCAGAGATATAATTAAGCCATGGGTAAAAGGTAGTCCAAAATAAAAAAAAACTTTAATTACTTCTTATAACGTTAGCTATCTGTCAGTGAAAGTCCCGTGAAAATAGGTCCAATCGTTTTAGAGATAGTACTACAGACGACGCCATGGATGACAGCTAGTCTAAAATAAAGTAGCTTATGTAACCCGCTGTAGTTTTAACTATCCGTCCAGTGAAATTTCTGTCAAAATCGGTCCAGCCGTTTCGGAGATTACCCGGAACAACAGAGAGACAGACGAAAATTTTAAAAATTATATTTTTTTTTTAACAGTATCGTGTATACGTTCATATCCAATCAGTAAAATGTCGTTATTTTGATATTACATACAGACAGTTCATTTTTATTAAATGTATAATATAGATAACATATATTAACAAAAAAAATTCGTTTTGCATAGAAATAAGCTACGCTCTGATTACTATCCAAAGTAGCCGAGTCGGTTTCGATTCCGTCGTATAAGTAAATTCACGCACTAACGAGCAAGGGGCAAGTTTTATCGTTAGAATACAATCTCACGTGACATTGAACGACGATATGGCTTTATATGGTAGCATACTAAACATATAGGAGGGATAAATTTGTAGTACAATAGCAGAATTATAACATATATATGATAGCTAGTCAGGAAGGCTTAGAAAAAGCCCCATTATCATGCTATGGTGTCATTACGATGGGTCCCTTCACGAAAAGCTCTGATTATTTTCAGAATTCGAACTATGTTCAGTAATGCAAAACTCTCTAGAAGTTAGGTATACAAAAAGTCATGTAATCTTCACACAAACAGATTTATTTTACTTGTTACTCTTAATTTGAAATTTGTTATATCTTCTAAAATACTCATTAAAATTAAAATATGCTGTAAGGGGTAGTTTTAATCTACATTCAATGACAAATATAAATATTTAATTAGATAAAGGTTTAAACTATATTTGTCAAAATGGTGTCTTATATAACCAGGTAATTTTTAATATTATGTAAATGATTACTGTTCGTTTTTCTTACGAGATAGACATATACCATTATTAACAAGAAAAGTTTTGAGTTTGAAAGTGGACGGATATAGGAGTAGAGGAAGACCGAAAAAGGTGTGGATGGATTGTGTGGAAAATGATATGTGTATAAAAACGTGAATACTGAGATGACATCTGACAGGGGAGAGTGGAAAAGGAATACATGTTGTGCCGACCCTTCTTAGGTGGGATAAGGGTAAGATGATGATGATAGACATATACTGTCAAAAACTTTTTTGTAAATATTTTTATCGTGTATTCTGTACTATATTATTATGGTGTATCTCTTAAGGTTTAGCCAGCGTTTCCAATAAATTACGACTTCATTAGAATATGTCGATTTTTCTCTACTTCATATAAATATAATATACATGTGTTATAATAAATATAAACCTTCCGAACGAAATTCTCTAAGCGACAATTAAAAAAACCATATCAAAATCCGATGCGTATTCCAGAAGAAATAAGGTAGCACACAGACGGACGCGAATAGCGATTTAGATTTAAATGGGAACTACAGAACAGTTTTATTATTTTTTGTTCGTTAGGAAATATCTTTACGTGCATTTATTGTAAGTAAATAGGTAAATACAGCGTTTTACAATCGATGTCTTTAGTAGGTTGTATGATTCAATCAAAAGTAGGAAATATGTGAACACAGGGCGGTGAAAGTGGTTTTGCATCATTACACAGAGTTAGTGATGGAAACTGCTCAGAAAATTACATGTATATCGATAGTATGAATGTCTATATTTTATGTATTAAAATAGGTTTCGTCCGTGACTCAGTCTCCGCATAATTAGTACTGTGAGTAGGCTATTTTATTTTCTCCGAGATTTCTTTAATCTTCATACTATTTAGATTATTTAAAAAACCTGAAACATAGTTTTTACGTATAAAGGTAATAATATAAGTGTATAAAAAATGAAAATATATAGTAATTAATGTAAATCATCACAAGATTACCTTGATTGCACAAAAATGCAGAAATCTTTTTTTTTACCAAAAGTATAATTATCAAGAGTTTTAATATCACATAGTTGATATATATCACAATGATTGATTCCCCATACAAACTTACCTCCATTTATAATCCTTTAATGGATAATTTCACCTATTAATGCTATCCTATGTCCTTCACAGCATCTTAAACTATCTCCACATGAACTTTCATCTAAATCCGTTCTAAAGTTTAAACGTGAAAAGGTAACAGATATACAGACATAGCTACCGCTACATTTATAATATTATGTATAGTAATGTTGAGGACCTGATAGAACAAAATATATAAACGAAATCGAGTTTTTTGCCGACTCTTTTCGATGAATGGGTTGCTTATCCAGACCAGTGGTATTGTTTTAAAGTTCATAATCACCTTTTCAGGGAGTAAATTAAAATAAAGTATATTTGATTTGATGACTTATTATTTGGTATTAATGTATAATTCGACATAAAATCATTATAGAGATAAGCAGTAAAAACAAAACTATATAAATTCAAACCACAGTTAGCTTATATAAAATGGCAGTTGTTATGAAATAATAAGACTATTGAAGGACAAATGTTGTACCCCTTTTTAAGCACATTGCGCGCACGCAGGAACGGGAGATTTAACGCAGTTAAAGTTTAAATAAAGAAGAAACGCAGAAAGATAACAAAAAGTACGTATAAAACGTATCACAGATTAAATAAATTGAATTAATTATTTACGTTCACACTGAATGTTAAATATATCAAAGTCGGACACATACTATTCGCCTGTCGTCAAACAACCGCTCTGAATGGGATTATCAACAAAGAAAATACACATGTCTGTATTTAAATAACACGCAAATTAATCTATACATATAAATAGAATTGGAGTGTCTGTATGTGTAATATCAAAATAATGACTTTTTACTGATTGGATATGAACGTATACACGATACTGATACCAAAAATACATTTTTTTTAATTTTTGTCTGTTTGTTCCGGGTAATCTCCGAAACGGCTGAACTGATTTTGACAGAAACTTCACTGATGGATAGTTGAAATTACAGCGGGTGACATAGGCTACTTTATTTTAGACTAGCTGTAATCCGTGGCTTCGTCTGTAGTACTATCTCCAAAACGATTGGACCTATTTTCATAAGAAGTAATTAAGGTTTTTTATTTTGGACTAGCTTTTACCCATGGCTTCGTTTGCAGTACTATCTCCGAAACGTTTGACATTTTTCACGGAACTTTCTCTAACAGATAGCTGATTTTAGTTGATTTTATAAAAAGTAATTCACAAGTAAAAAAAAAGAACGCATGTGGAGCTGCGGGGAACAGCTAGTGTAAAATTAAGTATTTGTTCATGGTCGGAGTTAAGGTAATAAAAAATATATATATACTTGTAGACTCTTTGGCAGAATAATGAATTTTCATAAACTAGTATCGACAAATCGAGACACGGTCACATCACTAGAACAGAACCGGTCCGAGTTATGAGCCCGAATGTAGGTAAAGTTGCATAATCACCGCGCCATCGGTTTCATTCACTCGTTATATTCATAAACTGGGGTTTTACCCAATTCTTTAGTTGGGAAATGTTCTTAGCGGATGTCACGTTTTCCCTAAAACAGCTTTGTGGATATCATGAAATAAGACCGGTGTAAATATTTATTTTACGATCTCCGGATCCAAAGAGAAGGTAAAAACCAACAGCAGCAGCATTATCGAGAAGTAGTTTAATTCTTATAAAAGGCGCATGACAATGTCAAATTTGAAATCACTACATAGTATAAAACAAAGTCGCTTTCTCTGTCCCTATATCCCTATGTATACTTAAATCTTTAAAACTACGCAACGGATTTTGATACGGTTTATTTTAATAGATAGAGTGATTGAAGAGGAAGGTTTATATGTATAATAATATCCATTAAATAGTGGAGAAATACTGTTATTTTCGAGGTTAGTCCAAATATAACGGGTGCGGGCCACGGGCAGTAATGAATAAATCAAAACTACTGGATCGATTTTAATCATTTTTTCAGTGAATGACATAGGCTATATATTTTATACCCGTGCGAAGCCGGAGCGGGCCGCTAGCTAAGAATAAAAATATATAACAATTGTACACAAATAAGGTTGTTCTTGAACTAACCGGTCACCGGTGGATTGTTGATCTCGGTGTAATATGGTTTGCTCGCCGGCAGTTATGAAGATTTTGTGTTCGACTGCAAAAAGGAGGAAATTCTCAATTCGGTTTTATTTTTTTGTCTACATTTATTACCATAGAACTTAATCTCATTTATGCATCGGTTTGGATTTTTTTATTTTTGGAAAGTGTATATATTCAAGTGAGTCACAAGAAGAAATTCTCTAAATCAATACAATATATATAAATATAAATGATTTGCAGTGGTTACATTGCTACGAACGGCACCCTAAAAATGTCTTATATGGCAGTAGACCCACTGCAGGGCTAAATCCCTCCTCTCCAAGAAAGGTATGGGCATAATCAATACGGCAGCTCACCGACTTAAACTAAATTTTGAAGTAGCGTTAAATGCAGTTAGTGTCTCGTATGTTTTTATAGGTTTGAGCACAATCTCATCTGATGTTAAATGGCTATGGTCTAAGATGGTAAACCCGCTAAACCTAAAGGGACTAGCTCTCAAGTGCAGCTGCCGGAATATACCAACGTGTACTTGGCGACAAATTGAGGGAGGTAACTGACCGAGCAGGCTTAGAATCCCTACCACAACGTTGCGGTGTCAACGCGATGTTTTCCTTCACCGAATACTCCGGCTCATTTGCAATGATTCGAACCTACGTCATTCGACGTGATGATTCGAACAGTCCAACTACTGAACTAACCAAGTCAACCTCTACTAATGCTCCCTCCTGTACTAACTAGGCTTCAGTTCTCTCTGACTGTTTTGCTTAATAATTTCGGAAATGAATCATTTCAAATTCGTACGGTAAGTTATGGTTACGATGGGTCGGTGGTAAATGCGTCTGGATATCGCGTCGATAGACGCAGGTTTGAATCTCTGCAATGAGGCGGAATTTTCGATGTACGAAATCGAAACAGGAAGATGTGGCTTCTTCTAAGTTCGTCTGGCTAGCTACCACCCTCAAGCTGTAAAATTTTCGCTAAGCACATGTTGGTGCACTCGATTTGAATCCGATTTGAAAAATTACACTACGACCCTTAGAAGTAATGGTGTGGAAAGTGTGTAACACAGTTCGCGAAGTCGCAGGCCGAGAGTGGGAGATAATTGAACACAAATAAAAACCAAGCGGCTCAGCTACTCGTATATAAAAATAAAAATCAATTTCTGAATGTATGTAAGCGCATCACTTCAGAACGGCTGCGCGTATTTCGCTAATTCTTTTTTTGTTGTTTGTAATCGTCAGGACACGTTTTGTATAAAATAAAGTATTTGAAGAACCGTACGAGAAAATAAAAAAAATTGGGTCGGTTGGGTGGGTTGAGAGAATTGGCATGATAGCAGTAATCATGAATTACAAAAATAATCTGTTTATCCCATAGAACCGTATGAATAGGTTAGGAAAAATGTATTTATTTTTATATTTAGGTTGAGATTGATAATTGATTTAATAAAATAAAACTATAAAATACAGCAATCGTCCATCTTATTTTGAACACCAATCAGAGCGAATGACGTCACGCTTCAGCAAACGTCATTTTGTACTAGGGCTGCTGATATTTTTATTATATATATTATACACTTTATCATTCATATTTATAACGCAAAATAACTAATTTGTTGCTTTGTTCACGTTAAGTTCTAATCTATGACATAAAGTACTCTGTAGTTCACTCGTTACTTGCTCGCTGTTTATATTGTCAATATCATGACGTCTTAAACAGACGCCATGACACGGGCAAGCGTTTTGGCACGCATTTTAAATTTAAAATTACATTTGCGTTTATTTTGTAAAAAATCTTTGTTTTCTCCAATAATATCATGTTTTTTGGAAATAGTATATATTCTAGAGTATTATAGGACAGTAATTGAAAATCAGTCATCATGCCAATTGTCAGTTGTTCAGTTGTCATTTCATTTCCTTACATAATCCTACAGTAAAAGGAATATTTTGTCTAATTTTCTTCTTAATTCGCTCGTGCGAAGCCGGGGCCGCCAGTTAGTTTATCATAAATATGTATGTACTAGTGTTGCGTATACGACTCAAAGTGTAATAGTTGGTCAGTCGTTGGTAAAAGCCAGTTTATTTTTACGCAATGATTATAATCAGTGAAGTGAAATAAGTATGTCATAATTGGAGTGTTCTTTAGAATATGGATATGTTTTTCGAGTGAAAACTCCTTTAACCCTGTTGTTATTTGAAAATCGATGAAACGAAAAATCAATATTAAAAAGAGACAAATATATAGGATTTAATATGAGAGAGAATGAGATAGAATGCATTAAACAGTGTTTGTTATACTCGCGGTATGCGCATTGTACATTGCATTACTTACTACTTATGCTCCGAAGGTTTTACGTAAGTGCATGCAGCTGCGTGTACTGCTAAGCCTTATGAAAAGGTGTCGTCAAGTTTATATGAATATTTTACTATTTCTTGAAGGTTTCACTTCTACCACGTGGGAACCTGAACACGTGTTTTCTTTCATTCTCTCTAGCAATGTGAGCTATAAATAAATAAAAATGAAAAAATGAGTACACATTTTCCCACACGGCCTTTTAGTTCCAAACAAAGTATTATGGTGACTAAACAACTGATGTTATATACATTTATCATATAACTTTAAACGTGCAATTATTCTTTATGTATAAATCTTTACGTATATAATTCTTCTTTATGTCTGTATGTGACTTAACTCCTCTTAAACGGCTGAACAGATTTTGTTGAAATTTTTTGTGTGTGTTCAGGTGGAGTTAATATTAGTTAAGATTCACAATTGGGCCCGGTAGGTAGCGCTGCAGTTTGTCTCTAGGATTGTTTTTTATATCAGGGCCGGATAGCGTCGATTGGGCCCGCTAGTGGCTATATATAAATATGTAAAGGCAAAACCATTAAGTACCTTATCTCTTCTACTTCTTCTATTTTTTTTGTTTAATAGCTACTGATGAGCTTTAATATTACCAATAAAAAATATTAGGAACAGTTCTCTTTTCCATTCCATCGACGCGACAACTCGAAGCTTTATTTATAAGTCTCTATTCAAACTTCACAATCATTACATTTACTAATATGTAAAATTTGTCGCCTCTGACTAAAAAAAAATCATCGGTTATATTGTAACTTAAAAAAGGAATTATGGTCGAATTTCGAGCAATCAACAACCACTAGTATATATAATTTTTTTTCATGAATCTCGATAACAGCTCTAATGATTTCGATGAAATTTTATAATTAAATAAGATTTTGCCCTTTAAGTTTAACCCATACAGGTAAATTTTCTTTGAAAAACCCCTACTCTACACATAAATATATTTGCTTATAACATTATATGAATGTGAATACTTTTGGTTTAGTACATCCAAGGGGCCGAGAGAGGCTCTGTCGCTCTGGTACTCTTTATTTTAATACACAGACCTTACAAATATACCGTTTGGTTGACCAGCGCAACGCGTATTGCTGCGCGCGTGAGTGAGCGAGATAGCACTATAGAGTGCGAGTGCGACAGGCGACGTTGAGCACGATCTTTTCTTTTTTTTTTTTTTTTCCTGGCATTATGCCTTCACAGTTTCATCGGACTACTAAGGGGAGCGCTTAGGGCACTCACCCGATTTTTTTTGGCAACCAGCACAAGGGCACACGGTGTGCCTCGACTCGAACTGTCGCCGAGTTTCCCGATCTGACTAAGTTGTCATCTCAATTAACGCAATTTTTGTAAGGAAAACCAATTGCAATTGACTAAAAATAAGTGATTTATTTAGTACTATTACTAAATAAGTCATTTAAATCATTTTTAGAAATACCTTCTAAAGCTACTGGATAAAGAAATTATCCCGATATTTTAATTGAACATTTGTAAGTTTATTAAAATTTAAAGAAAAAACGATTTTTATGAAGTGGAACAAGCGGTGTAGTGCCCATGCACAAGAGATAGGTGGTGAACGGATCACATTGTTTACGAAGAAAGTTTTTAAAGTAAGTATATTTTTGCTTTTAATTTTTTTTATGTTTTCCTCTCTCTCTACATAAAATATATTGCTAAGATTATAAATGCAGACGAATTCACCGGGTATCAGTATTGGTGTTTATTACGAATAAAGGGATCAGTAAAATTCTCAGGTATCGAATCTACTCTTGCCTACTTTCACCAAACTCATAAGCTATCTAGTTCCCAGTTAATTAGTTCCAAATAAACATACTATAATAGGATTTTAGACAGCTAATGAAAATAGTGACAATGTTTTTTTAATAAACCTATTTTTAAATCTCCTCTGATATACTCATTCTTAATTCTATCCATTTTGGTTACATCACAAATCCATTTTAACATTCGCATCTCTGCCACATGTAATCTTTTCTCATCCATCTCTTTCGTAGCCCAGCACTCTTTCGGATCCATATAATAAGACTGGTCTTTTAATAGTTTTATACACTTTCCTTTTAAGTTTCAACAGCAATCGTGCGTCAGAGACTTCTCTGAACCTCAGCAGCATTTCCTCCAACAAGAACAATATCATCAGCAAACAGTATACATCAAGGCGCCTCCCCTTGTATATCTGATGTTAGTACATCCATAACAAGAAAACATATTTTTATTTCATGTGTCATTTTATAATATCACTACATAGTATAAAACAAAGTCGCTTTCTCTGTCCCTATATCCCTTTGTATGCTTAAATCTTTAAAACTACGCAACGGATTTTGTAGCGGTTTGGTTTTAATAGATAGAGTGATTGAAGAGGAAGGTTTATATGTATAATAACATAAATTATATAGTGGAGAAATACTGTTATTTTTGAGGTTACTCCAAATGTAACGCGTGCGGGCCACAGGCAGTGATGAATAAATCAAACCTACTGGATCGATTTTAATCATTTTTTCATTGAATGATATAGGCTATATATTTTATACCCGTGCGAAGCCGGAGCGGGCCGCTAGTTATTATATAAATCTAATAATACAAAAGTTCAGGACCGTGTGAAGCGTCATAACAGATGCGCACATCTTGCGCCATATTTTATTGCAGCACTATCTCAGCAAAAGAAATTAAAGGCAATCACAATTAAACTTTAAATATAAATCAACATGCATATAAGTTAAATAGCTCGGACCGAGATATTTCCTGAAAGAGCAGTGAAAGATGTCAATATCAGCAACATTTCCACTAACATCGTTATAGAACTTTTTAATGTATTGTACTTTCCTTTTTTTTTCGAACAGACCTACATTGTTTGGCTTCGTAAGGCGTCTACAGTTCCACTGGACTACTATACTTTATCAGGCACTATTATACTTTATCAGTTATGACCAGGGATTTAACTAGACTTTAATATTCATTCTTCGGTCCCTGACAACCCACTACATCGGCACATCATATCAGCCATGGACAAACATATACACAAAATAACAAAATCTATCTTCTCTATAAGACTTTAATGTTTGAAATCCAGGATCTGTTAATAGGTTTAGCGTTTTTTTTTTTGGTAACTTTCGCACAACGATGTTAAATAAATAATATAGCTTGCTGTGTATTGCGTGTCGGTTGGCAAAACACACGTGTCGAAATCAAATACGGGCGCGATGTACATTGAACATTTTCCTTAATAGAGTAGACATTTTTAAATTACTTTTCTATATTTTTTTTATTGAGGTTTTAAAATAATTATATATAAACAGGTGTATATAAAACAGTTAAGTACTGATTGTTTTATTTTATTGTGTGTAGTAGCTATTGACGAGCTTTAGTGTTATTTATTTTTCAAAACTTTTTTCCATACTATTGAAGACCTGAAACTTTTATTTATAAATCTTTATTCCTCATACTTCACGCTCTTTACGTCCACAACCTACACTATTTGTACAATATTCATTACAGCTTATATCATCCCGAAAAAAGAGAAAAAGTGTGTGCTTATGACAACACGAAAGAAGTGAAAACGCATATGAAGTAGTAGTAGTCTAATCGCCATGGAGTAACATTTTCTCCAAGAACGCCTTATCCGCATAAGGTTCTACTTCTCTCGGGGCTATCAGGAGTTCCTTTAGATCGACAAGGGGCTTCTTCGCCTCCTTTGGGGTGGCTTACAACAGCTGGGTAGCGTCTGATCGACGGGGCGGGCAAGTATACGCCGATTGCGCGGGTTCTTTTTTCCGCAGCTTTTTCGCCATTGCTCCTCGAGTAAGCCTCCTGCCACTGACTCCTCGTCTATCACTGGGGCAGAGTTACGGTTGTCCGTTTTGCACTCGGAATCACAAGCCAGGGGACGACAGTTTTTTTATATAAAATTTAGCTAAATAATAAACAATTGCAAATATACAATAACAGAAATAAATATATATTCTTAAATAGACTGAAATACTAAAGTTCTCTATACTTTATGTTTTGCATGTATTGTTTAGTAAACGACTTTTAATTAGTTGTCATTTTGAACAAAGAAGAAACTGAGAATATTTTCCACATTCTCTCATAATCAGAGAAAATTGCATAAGAAATATTTGTTTATAGACTCTTGTCTAGTACTTTCGTTCGCAGCTTCGCTGGATTGAATATAGATTTGGTATATCTTTCGTGAACAGTATTTTTTTTTCTAGATAAAGGATAAAATAAACCCTATATCCTTTTCCTTATCCCTGACAATGATTTTCAAGATGGTCTCAGTTGAGTAATTAAAACGTGAAAGCGTAACAAACACCTTTCGTAATTGTCATATTAGGACTCAGTAAACTATGATATATTTTTAAGAAATGTAAATCATATTTGAGATAATTTCATACGAACGATTTAGAGTAAAAGATGTCTACCGTCCGGAGAGACACGTCAACTATTGATATCGATAACGGCGGAGCGCAGGTACAAAACAACCGCTCGTATGTTTACAAAACGTTACAGGCATTATTACGTGAACGTATACCAGTGAAAGCCGAGTCGCGACGCAAAGCAGTACCGCTAGTCGCGAGTGTGTGCTTCACAAAAAAAAAAAACATGAAAACAATACGCAAGTGATTCTGTTCGCGTTCTAATTTACCTCGGAAAGATCTGCCGAAAAGTTACGCTTCCCACTATTAAAGGTATCCCACTTATATAATATATTATTTGTTTATTTCTGACATTTGATTAAGTATTATTTCGGCAAAACTAACTGTATTAAAACTGGACCGTATTTTTAATTACTGTTATTTTATAATTACCGCTTAAACCCTAGCGTAATAATATGTAATCTATATCCTTCCCCGGGCTTGTTGACAAGGAAAAATATTGTTTCTATTATATACCAGCGGATGCCGGTGACTTTTTTCTCTCGGGAATCGTTCTTCTGTTTCATGACTACTGTATTTTTAATATGGATTCATTGTGGGCTGGGTTTTTATTATGTTTCATTCACAACTTGCTTATACACGCTACTTCGTCTACACTCTTTATTATCTTAATGTAAGTTCGTGGACATAGAAAAAAACATAAGCACCACACCGTTTTCCCCATTTAACACATTGGTATTGCTGATAAAATTATAGTTTCTTAAAACTTTAAAAACTTTACATTAAATGAAGCTATCGTGACATATTTCTCTTTAAATAAGGATCAAATATCTAAGAAGTAAAACTAAAAATCCATCGTTTGTTGAATACTTTGCACGTACAAACACAAAGCTATATTATTTTATTTTTATATACATACATGTATACATATAATAAGAATGTAAATATAAAGTGTCTGTGCTTTTCAGGTTTTTTTTTTAATAGTACAAATGACTAAAAATAAGTTGTTAAGTGCTTTTAATTAACTTTTGGCATTCTGTCTCTTGTTTGTGCATACATCACTGCTAAAGTACAACATTTATGGGAAAACGACACCAAGACAGTTATAAAGCATATCTTCGTGTAACATTTGAACTTTAAATCGGTTCACTCTATGATAGATGTCATAGCTCTTACCTAAAAAAAAATATCACGATATCGTTTATTAAAATCTTAAGAAACTCTAATTTTTAAGCATTACGCGTTGAGCAATATATGAAGTGATAACAAATTGTTTACAAAGAAATTTCGTAAGTAAAATATATTTTTGCTTTAATTTTTTTTCATGTTTTTTTCCCTTGTGTACATAAAATATACTGTTAACAAAACATCTATATCGTAAGAAACTTAGATAACATTTTACAAGTCTTATATTTGCAAAACGTCTCTTTAGAATAGATGCTAACATTTCGCAGACGAATCCGAAAATACAAATACTTTTATTCATACATATATATAGACTAGCAATCATCTGCGAATCTGTACGGATAATTTATATCATAAGCCTAGTAATTTTCGCCCCCAGGTTCGCTCGTGTTAATGGAACTATTTTACCCTATGTCCTTTTATATACACCTGATAATATGTATGCAAAATGTTCAGAGTTAAGGCGTGAAAGCATTACAAACAAACTATTGGTTGTCATTGAATTGTGCTTATGTTAATTATTGTATTGAGAAACCTAACCTTTCCCTTTTCTTTGTATGTTATATCTCACTTGTTGAGAAATGAAAGGTTCTGTTAATATAATTATGAGGCCAAGGTTCCGTACATATTAATAAACTAGCTGTGCACGCGACATCGCCAGAGTGGAGCTTATTGCAAAAAAAATTTTGTAAAACCATAAAATCTGTATATTTACAAGTTTCTTCAATGTGCGCTAAAACTGCGATACCAATTATTATGCTGTGTCTATCGTCACGCAGTCCAATAGTACATAACGCATGACAGCATCTAATGTCTTCCCACACCTATAATGCGATGTAAAACTTCGTTATAATACACGGGGATATGGAAGCAGCTAAAACTGCGATACTTTTCTATGTTTTTGTTATAATTAATTTTTATTTTCACTGCCTATACTATATTTTTCTTCACAACACCGCAGACTTATTATGCTGTGTCTACATTAGTAATTTAATTATTATCGTCACGCACGATATTAAATCTGTCCAATAGTATTTTCGTAACCAAAATATATGTACACATATTTATTTTTATACATTTATCTAAACATATATATGTGTGATAATAATAATAATCATGACGATCAGATCCATTTGCGTGGTTCTAAATTAGCCACTCAGAATACTTTTTCTTCAATATGAGCAATTTCGTTAAAAGAATATAGGTAAAAGTATCAGGGGATAAACACAGACCTTACATGTATAGTGTGTACGTTCGGCTATTGTCAATACGGTGTCGAGCACAGTGCGTTGATACACACCGCGCCGTGTAGAAATCTGTATATTTACAAGTTTCTTCAATGTGCGCTAAAACTGCGATACCAATTATTATGCTGTGTCTATCGTCACGCAGTCCAATAGTACGTAACGCATGACGATAATCTTCCCACACCTATATTTATTGCGATCAGGGATAAAACTTCGTTATAATACTTCGAGCAGCATAACACTAAAACTCAATTTAACCACCGGAATAAATAATATTTAAACTTATATAATGAACAATTTGTTTTTCTATGTTTTTGTTATAATTAATTTTTATTTTCACTGCCTACAGACTACTAAAGACAAGCCCCAACCTTAGACGGCTCAGTCCACTCTTGCACCACCTACCGCGTCTTCCGTATCAACCACCAGTATAGTCTGGATAGCTCAACTCTTGTTAGTACACGAAGTACAAGAAATACTCGCGTTCAACGCGCTCGTTAATAGTACGTCTGAGCTCAGGCTCTTAAACGCGATCTCGTCCCGCCCGTTGTGACTACGTTACAACGTTTAACCCGCGCCGCGCATAAATAAATTCGCGATAATCAAAAAATCAGTTCGAACCCGCGTGTCCATGCACATTAGACCGAATCATTAGGAATTCATAGATAATTCTATAGTTAATTCGGCGCTCGGCCGTTTTATTCAATTTTTCGTTCGATGTCCTCTTAAAAAACGCGTGTTTGCACTCACGAACGTGACTTTTTCTGCTCACGCCGCCTTTGAGCGCGGGGCGAAGATACGTTCCCGCACACACATCGCCTTGTCTCTGGTAGCAACTCGAGCCTCGGTTTGTCCCTCGGTGTGGAGCCCTCAAATATGTTACTCGCGCGAATACTAGTTGTATAGTACTTCTGTGTACTAGTTGTAGAACGTTACTCACACTAGTTTTACACATACACAGATCACCTCACACACAACTTAGTAGTCAGATACAAAATACACGTATGCATTCGTGAAATATGCATGGTCACACATACATTTTTCACGAATTCACATATGTATGAGATAGATTATTTTTTTATTTACGTGGGGAAATCCCTAACGGATACCCATCCTCCCGGGGGAGAGAATGGGTTATGTCCAATTCGAACGGACTAAAAACCCACGGTGTACCGTCCCCCGCTTTAAGTTGGGACGGCTTGGGACCGTGCTAAGCTATCACCATGCCGCCCCTCGCGGTCAGCCCGGCGGAAGTGGCCAGCGGTTGTGGTGTGTGTGGAAGCCGTAGCCAGGCGCAACAAACTCTCCCATCCCCAAAAGGGCTACGACTAGGGTGTCATCCACATAGCATAGATAGCTAAGCTTAGTTAGATCGGGGAAACTCGGCGACAGTATAAGCCGAGGCGCACCGTGTGCCCTTGCATCGCCTAACTAAATCGGGTGAGTGTCGTAAGCGCTCCCCTTAGTAATCCGATGAATCTGTAGAGGACCCAGGGTCAACAGGGTAATGTCAGGTCTAAGAAAAAAAATCTTCCAACAAAAACTCAAATCCGTTGTAAGATTCGAACCCAAAAATTACCAGTAGCGTGTAAATTGTAATTAGCAAGTCAAACAGATTACGATCTATGTTTATTCTGATGCGATTGCATAATAGATTTCATATAGGACTTTTAAAAACGTTATCCAACGTGTTGGCAACTCGATAATGGGGTTTTAAGAACGTGTATGAATTTTAAATATTTAAATATTTGCGCATCCCGACGCTACCGATTCGAACTTTTGGTAAGTCGTGATGAAACTATTTCGTTTTAGGGTTCCTTTAAGTGGTCCTGAATGCTTCCTGATAATCACCTGTCCCAGAAATAGATAAAGTACCAAAATCAAAAATACTTCATTCAACTTAGGCCTTGCGAAGGCTCTTGTGAGCGTCATAACTACCTCCGGTTCGGACAAACAACCCATTAATTGTGAATAACCGGCAGATACTCGATCGAATGATTTGATTTTTTCATCGTGCATGTTTCAGTCATCATCAATATCACATTCATATATTAATTCACACAACAATAATGCCATTAAAACCCACTTGATATGGTGCTTCAACTTACAGCCCGCCAAATGGATGATATTCTTTGGGATTTTGTTATAAAAGCTAACACCTACATGGCAATACCAATTTGCCAATGTTTCTAGTATTTAAACCGTGTCGGTCTTTTCTAAGTTTTCGCGAGTCAATTTTAATTTCCATATTCCTGCTGAAAAGTCTTAGTGAAGCCGCGACAATGCTATAATATTAAAATCTTCCTACGAGTTATAGGAATGAATACATAAAATGCCACTAGATTGGACGAAAAACGTAAGAAATATAGAGGCGGGAGATAGATGCAAAGGGAAAGGAGTAGGTAGTAGTATGCGGATGCATATATAAATCAAATAACAAGACCCCGAAAACTAAAACGTCCAACAACCTGCAACCCAATACATATATCTTGAGAGTCATCAGCTCCGGAACTATATCTTATACCGTGATGCTTATTTAGATAAGGAAGAGTTAATTCACAAGTACTTTTATTAACATGCGCACTCCAAATACGTATGTATACAAGTGTTCAAGAATTTTATATTGACATACCTCCAGAGGTGTCTTTGATTATTCTTTATGTAATTTGATTAAAAAAACGTACGTCAAATTCAAAAATACAAGATGTTTTTTTTTTGTTGAAAGATCGCGACTTTAAAGGTTCCTTATGTATCAAATACACACCTACCACACTCCAGCGCGTAGCGCATGAGATGCACTTCGGAAACACTTCTCATCACTACATAGTATAAAACAAAGTCGCTTTCTCTGTCCCTATATCCCTATGTATGCTTAAATCTTTAAAACTACGCAACGGATTTTGATGCGGTTATTTTTAATAGATAGAGTGATTGAAGAGGAAGGTTTATAGGTATAATAACATCCATTAAATAGTGGAGAAATACTGTTATTTTTGAGGTTATTACAAATGTAACGCGTGCGGGCGACGGGCAGTAATGAATAAATCAAAATCAAAACTACTGGATCGATTTTAATCATTTTTTCAGTGAATGACATAGGCTGTATATTTTATACCCGTGCGAAGCCGGAGCGGGCCGCTAGTTACTTATAATATACAGTTGGTAAATTAATTTATAAGGACTCATTGTGTGGATGACATGGATGTAATGTACTAATATGGTATCATAAGTCTCCAAACGATTTAAATACGCTAGCGATGCATTTTTCGCGCGGTAATATTGACACTAAATCCAAAATTAAAGCATATTTAGCAATAACTTATTTCATTGCGCTCCTTCACAGGAATACAATGAGATTTCGTTATTTTATATAAATGTAATATACACAAAAAACCTTACAATATTGAAAATCGTTTACAAATAATGAGGGAAGATACAGAAGTATACGAAAAGCATCTCTGTTATATAATATACTAACGAGCCACCCCGGCGTCGCACGGACGCAACATAGGTACTAATACGAAGCAGTGTCGTGTAGTTAATAATATTATGATTAGTCTATACTACAGGATATCTTTGTATACAATATTTACAAATGATTTTTCATGAGAGAGTACAGACATGTTTTACATATAACTGGCCGTGTGAGAAACACTCAACGCTCAAATCTAAACCTCTAACGTTGTAACCTATTAAATTGAAAGAGGAACGGCTCGCTAGCCGCTGTGCCTTCGCGTTTTAAATCTCTGATAACTTCTTAGATATCCATTTTAATGAAATGCTGTTCAGAGCAGTTTTGATCTACATAACATGTACAACGTATGTAATGTATTTAATTGGATAAGGAATAATACTGTATCGTACAAAATAGCTTGGTAAATAACACATATTTTTTGTAATAGGTAAAAGATAAACATTTTTGCTGTGGGGTTATCCTTTAGATATAAATACATATATACCATAGGGGACTTTTGTATCGATCTTTTTAAGACATACAATGCCGTAGTACATTAATTTGATATATCTTGTAAGGTTTAGCCAGCGTTTGCGATTTAAGCTCACAAAAATATGTTTGTTATGGCACTACATTACAAATTTATGATTTTCTTGACATTTTCCACTATAATATGTAAGTATACATATATATAAACCTTCCTCTTGAAACACTCTATCTATTGCTGTAAACTGCATTCAAATACGTTGAATAGTTTAAAAGATCTCAGCGAACAGACAGCGAAAGCTACTTTATTTTATACTATGTATAGATAAATAGATATAGTTGTTTATTGCCTTAAGATATGACATTAAATTAACGTTATAAATCCTTTTAGATAAATATATTCTTAGAGGAGCTTAAAGCAAAGTAAAATTAAGGCACTAAAAAATATTATAAGCACAACGACACAAGCACCGTTGGTGGTATCTAATAAAACAAGTGCTTAACTCATAAAGCATGTGTTCAATTGTTTCAGATAATACTGAGGAAGTGAATAATATAAAAGAAAAACAACATGAGCGAAAATATAATCACAACCGAGAAAATGGACGCGTACCGGTAAGTATTTTTTTTATTGCCACACGACAAATATATGAAAAAAAAGGTGCGTGGTGTTAACAGTCCAGCCTGGTACACGACACAGCTTATCGTTTCACACGTGCATCGTAATAGTCAGACAACTACCCTGCCTTACCATTCTTAAATCACCAATCAGCCCTTTCGTAGGCCTCTTTTCCGAAGGTAAATATAGGCAAATCACTACACCAGCCTATGATATTCTACTCGTATATTTTCCCACAATGGGTAGTACTATAGCAACATTTCTTAGGTTTAAACTTTCTCGCGACATTTCCCTTCAACATCAGCCGATAGTGTTACCAATTTAATAAATGAATGAGCGCGAATCCTGAAAAATTCTTTAGTACATGTGAGGGTACCAACCTACGGACAACGAATTGACATTCCTCCGGTCAAAAGCACTCGACCAATTTTATCTTTTTTCTTAATCATTAAGAAGAACTATTGTCATGTATACGGCAGAAATCGAGCCATAATGACTATTGCATCGTACTACCATTTGAGACTAGCTAAGCATGTATACTCTGGTATTTCTGTGTTAAAATGTGTTTAGTTGCATTTTAATTAGGGATAAACAAGTAACCATTTTATGTGTTGGTGGAAGTTCAAACTACTAATACTGCTCAATAGATTCTTATTACACCAAGTATAGTAGTATAGTAGTATTCATGTTAGCGCCAACACCAAACAAATAAAACATTAGAATTCTTCTGAGAAACTTTTCTTTATATGCTGTAAGTTTTAGTTTTTGATTACTACCGTACCTAATGTTAATGCTCTGGCTTACGATTGTGACAAACTAACCTGGAGGTTAGTCGAGACTGGTTCTCAAGTGTAGTTACTTGAATACACTAATAAGTGCTTGACGGCAAAATTTCAACGTGAGGAGGTCAGCTAATAACACTGATATAAGAAAGGTTCTACCATCATGTGCTGCCATAGTTTCATAACGATGTTTTCCGTTACCGAAAGTTCTAGCCTATTGCAATATTCGAACTTACGTCGGTGGAAGCAATGCCCAAACAGCGCGACCACTGATCCACCATCACTTCAAATATCAATATTAAATGAAATGCATCGGACTCAATAACTACTATTTTAAATGTGTTTAGGAAACACATGGAATTCCTCAATGGTAATGATCCGTCAATGATAAATCTGAATAAGGAAGTTTTTGGGAAACGCGAGAATGGTTTATCGGAGTCAGTAGCTGATTTCTACGAAGGTGGCTATCATTCTGGTGACTGGAGGGACCTGGATTTGTTGGGAAAGCGCTTCTAGAAAAACTGTTGAGAAGTTGTCCAGGCATCGATACGATATACATTCTCATGAGACCGAAAAGGGGCTTAACAGTAGAACAAAGGTATAAGGAACTACTTAAGAATCAGGTAGGTCGGTCTATCCAACTTTTGTGAAGGTTTGTACGATTTCCTTTTGATGCCTCGAAAGCTTATCTTATTGCCATATTATAATTTAAAATTTAAGTTCATTCAATTTGACGCAGTTAAGATGCTGATTACTTCGATATTAAGCCTACCTAATAGAATTTATTTATATTCCTTAAAATTACCAGCTTTTAGAAGTAAACTTAATTACACTCATCAGGTCTTCGATAGAATTCGAACTCGCTGGCCAGATCGTCTCAGTAAATTGTACCCTATAACCGGTGACGTATCTGCTCCCAATCTTGGTGTAAATCCTGACCAAAGAGAACTACTTAGAAGAGTGACAACACTCTTCCATTCGGCTGCAACTGTGCGATTTACTGAGCCCCTTCATGCTGCTACAACCCTCAATGTTCAAGGCACAGCATCTCTACTTAAGCTGGCAGGAGATATGCCTCAGTTAAAGGTACAATTCCTTTTTATTAACTTCAATCTGACAAAATGCGCTGAAATTTTTTTTATCTAATTTTTGTTTCAAAGGTATTTATAGTTTGCACATTGATGATACTCTATATTGTCATAAATATTTTAAATTTTTATAGTTTAATAAAGAAAGACTATAGTCCAAGTGTGTCATTACACAATTATATTTCCAGGCTCTAGTCCATGTTTCCACGGCGTACAGTAATGCACCAAGATCTCATATAGAAGAGCGAGTTTATCCACCACCTTACGATCCTGATAGCATCATTAGGTGTACCAAAATGCTACCACCGGAGACTGTTGAGGCTATTTCTGAAAGTTTACAGGTAAATTGTCGTGAAGAATAATTTCTTATCCGTCTGAAATGGCATAATATACAGTTTTCTTAATCAGGAAGTTGTAATTAAGTCAGGTTACTTTTCTTACAGGGCGAGCATCCAAATCCCTATACATTAACGAAGGCATTAGCGGAATCTATCGTCCATAGCCAAACTAACCTACCCGTGTGCATCATCAGACCTTCAATAGGTGAGTTAACGTGAGATTATAAACGCGTATCTACAGTTTTATTAGGATAGGACAAGTTTTACTACTTTTATGAAATCATTTAGAATATTTAGTAGTATTTAAAAATTAGGCTTTAATACTACAGTTTAAACCGTAGTCTGAGGACTATTTTCAGACACTATCATTTCGATATTTACAACTCCTGTTCTTCGCTTACAATTTGCCTTGAATGAAAAAACTATTCATGGTTCTATAGAGCAGAGTTGTGAGATTGCTGTTTTTCGTATTTTTTAGGCATTTGAGCACAATCACATCTGATGTGAAACGACGATGTCATTTAGGACGTTAAATCCGCTAAATCTAGACAGATTGACTCTCAAGTGTAACTGCCAGAATACATCATAGAAGCATATAGAACTGTGTAGTTCTCGGAGTTTAACCAATACGTCGTAGGCTGTCGTAGTTGGTTATGCCCATACTTTCATCCAGGAAGAGGACTATGTGCTCTGCAGTAGATTTCTTACAGTAAATAGTAATAATAAATCAGTAAAAAGACTTGAATATTGATAACTTTATGTATTGGAAATTGTCGCTAATCTCGTATTGTATTTCTGTGTCACCGTAATTCTAAAAGTATTTAATGTACAAGGCATAAGTTTAGAGAGACAAGTGGGAAATTTTCCAACTGTGTTATGCCAGTATCGATTTCGTTCATGACTATTTAATTACTGTCCTTGATAATAATGGGTAAAGGACGGCTGTTACCTGTAGAAATATCGCTCGATAAGACATACACCCTTCTTAATGTATTCTCAAAGACACTGGGCTATTTTATACTTTACTCTTTCTATTTGTCAATATAAAGAAAAGTAATGACTTTCTGACTACCTGAGTTGGTATAGGCCATGTTTAATTTTTGAGTACTCTCGATATCCTTAGAATCTATGGATACGAGATATTTAGTAACAGTCCACATTAATCTGAAACGTGCTGGTGGAAAATAAGTTTCCTTTACGTCATTTTCAGTGACCGCCGCCCTACACGAACCTTATCCAGGATGGATCGACAACGTCTATGGAGTAACCGGTATGTATATATTAGTACCGATATCTATTAGCTTTTTTCCTCTTCCAACGACCACTGTAAAAACTACACTAGTGGAAGAAAATATCTTACTCTTTCGTCGGGTTCAGCTTAAAAGTAGGATCGTCTAATATATTGGTATCATAATTGGGAATATTGTGATGAACATTTTAAAATCCATAAATTATACATACTTAGACTTCGACTAGCGGATATTTGATCATATTTCAATTGATCTTTCAGTCGGATTTGTGAAAAAACTTAAATATTTATACACTTCAAGGGTAAGGATTTTATCGCAATTCTTACTATATGTTAAGTGACAGTGTGGTTTAAGATTCCAAAGTAATTGATGACTCTCAAAAGCATAAAAACACGATTATTACGATTATTATTACCTGAGGGTGGTTTGTTATTAGGCAAACGTTGGAAAAAGCTATACCACTATTTTATTTCCTATACCAAAAGTTCTTTATTCGAGGCAATATAGCATCAAAATCTCTTTTTAGGTATAATTATGGAGATATCCCGCGGTACCTATCGCTCTGGGTACTGCAGGGAGCGGTACGTCGTCGATCTTGTACCTGTGGATATGGTGGTGAATTCGTGTATCCTTGCTGCTTGGAGACAAGGACATAAACAGTAAGTTTTTATTTGCATGTCCTGGTCAAATATTATTGGTTAAACATGTTCCATATAAGTGCTGTGAGGTTGATAAGCAAGTGATTAGGCTTAATTCTAGAATTATTCTAACCTGGTCGGCATGAGAATCTACCTATTTTTAAAAGTATAAATGTAGATTAGATATCTCTGACAATATAAATTAAAGCAAAAGATATAAAACCATCGAGAGCAATTTTATACATATAATTATATTTATATAACTATATTATAGTCTATATATATAATTATATATTGAATAAACCCAGTTAATAAATGCTCAATGAGTAACCAGGAGCCTAAAAATTTTATAGTCTGGCACCTTCTTGGTTATTATTAGAGAATGACTAATTTCTTGTCATTCTATGGATTCAACGTGCGAGTGACGGATCCATAGTGTTTGTAAGGCGAATAACTCAAAACAGAGCTTAGTCACTGCGAATCAAGTGCCAGTTTAAGGGTCTCCGAGTTCCAGTCTTAGTTTACAAATATGGTAAGAACCTACCACGACCGCTTAAGATAGAGTGTGTTGTGGCAGCTTTAACTTCTCGTCTTTTACTGGAGATATTTTGTCCAATTGTAGTATATTTATTTATTACAAAATATATATAAATCATTAGTATATTTCAACCATATTTATTAAATATTTAAAACGATTTATGATGTGTGCGTATTGTTACCGATTCTATTGAAAAGAGACACGGTTGCCATGACAACGAGGTTGCTGATTTTTTTTATACAAAATTCAGCGGGTATTAATTAATATTCATATTGTAAACATGCATACATTAAGTACACTTATTATATGTCCTGTTGTGTACGTTATAATAAAAACAATGTCTAGTAATCTCTCCCTCCCTCTTCATTATGCCTAGCCTAAATGTTTACTATCCACAATATGTTGAACATTACAAGCCCAACACGTATATTTTCCTTTGTCTGCAGACCAGGTCGCTGTCCAGTTTACAACGTGACCTCAGGGTCAATAAATCCTCTACAATGGGGTGAATTTACGAATCTATGCCTGAAGTGGGCAAGAGAGAACCCTACCAAGTGAGTAATCTAATCAAATTTATATAAAGTATAAACAACTAGATGTATAAAAACAAAGTCTAACCTTAGAACCTTTCCTGAATAAAAAATCATATTTTCAGTTACCATTATTAAAGTTGTACGAGACTATAATTTTTATAAGCGCCACGCGATCAACGATGCTTATTTTCTTGTCGTAGAGAAGTGAGACAAGCGGTATAGTGCGTATGCACTGGGGTGAGGAACTACACGGATAAAATTATTTACAATATTATTTTTTTTATAAATAAAGTATAATATTGCTTTAATTTTTTTTTGTTATCCACTGTATATAATACTAGCTGTCTGCTCTAGCTTCGCATGGTTGTGCTAACAAAGAAATTGAAACTAAATCGTTCCCGTACAATACGACCATGTAAAGAGATGAAATGGCAACTAAACAACCGCACGTCTATCTTTCAATTTCGTATTTGAAGAACTCCCTAATGTTTTCTATTTCACTGAATCACTCACTTTTTATATAAAGGTTTTTGAATCTATATTATTTTGCAATCATATTTTCTTTTCATACAAATCTTGTTTTACCGGTTACAAACACGACAAAAAAGAATTAGCTAAATAAGTGAAGCCGGGGCGGGCAGCTAGTTTTGTATAATATGAATCTGAGCTCAATAATTGAATTTATATAACAATAAATACATTTTTCAGATATGTCATGTGGTATCCCAATTTCGCGTTCACCGAATCGAGGCTATTAAACACATTCTGGGAAGTGACTTGTCATTTCTTACCCGCTTTTCTCTACGATATTGTCCTCCGAGCTCAAGGCAGAAAAGCAATGTGAGTTATTTCAAATTATGTTTAACATTTCTACTTCACGTGTCCACGTGGTTTTGTTTTATTTTTTTAATTCATTTTATTTTGTGTCATTTGCTAGAAACACTCTTATATATTTTTTAAATGGTCCTTATTAACTTATTGTACCATGGTTTGAAAATAATATTTTAATACAAATATAACAGTGACTCGTAAATACGAGGCCATTTGTTTAAACAATCGTTTACAACTTTTTATAATAGATGGCACTTTTCTAAGTTTTTGCTGGAGCACGACAAAGCAATAGCTAAATGTACGATATACATCGACTGATCCCCGGATTGCAAACACACAACATAAAGTGGTTGTTCCAATTATCTTCAACTGAACCTATTACTTAGTGTATACACTTCTGAAGTTTGGAAGATTGTGTTCAATGGTAGTGAGGAGTTTTTGGCGGGATCTTGGTCCGTCATGTAGTGGCTTTTATATTTTATTCATAATCTTATATTATTTGGCCCTATATGTATTTTGTAATATTAGTGGTATATTACGTAATATAGTTCGGTTATTGTGCATGACTGAAGTGGATGAGAAACAATACTACGGAGCTTGAATTCTGAGATGCCACAAAAACTGACAGGAAATGCAGAATTCATTGCCAAAAAAAAAAAAAGTTGAAAATTTTGCCCCATACAGAATGATGAAGCTGGCACGTCGATTCAAACTGGCGGCGGCGACTGGCGAGTACTTCGCGAATCACGAGTGGCAGTTCGGCGTCGCGGAGCTCTCGGCGCTCTACAGCGAAGCGAGCGTCGCGTCGGACTCGGGCGTGTTCCCGTTCTGGCCGTCGAGCTTCAACTGGGACTCGTACATCGGGGCTTACATGATGGGCATCAGGCGATTCATTTTAAAGGACACCGCTGACTCTTTGCCGCACGCAAGGAACAAGTTAAACAGGTAATATTTTAAAAATAAACTGACCACGTCTCAAAGCGTCTAAAAAAAATGTTACAAATAAGTTCATTAATGTGAATTGACCTTATTAAGGGGTACAAAGTTTTTACATGTTTTAATATGTAGATATTATAATCTGTATTTCTTTATGATTTTTTTTCAAATAGTTAAAGCTAATCAATAGCTATTACAAATAACAGAAAAGAAAAAAGTGCAAACTGTTCTGTCTTCGCTTAAATTATATTTATATATTTCTATGAGAAATTTTGATTATTTTAAGTATATAGTTACACGAGTAAATACTTCACAAAACTCAATAATAAATTAATTATAGTATAAGTTTGTATAACTTTTATATAATCGTAAGGTTGAATTAAAATATCATTAATAATAGCTTTTCTTTTATGCAGAACTTTTTGCAAACAATATAAATGTTCTTACTTTACTCGTATGAAAAATATTTTAGCAGAATCGTACAGATTAATCCATTTCCTTTAATGACAATTTATGAGACCATTTACACATCAGTATCGTTTTACGTGGTACAGTTTGGTTATTGAACGCAAGTGTAATGGTTCACACGCGGTAGAAGTGAAAAAAGAATGTATGTGTATTCTGTGTAATTAATAATGTTCTTTATTTACAGATTATATTGGGTGCATAAATTATTTCAAGCAGCGACGGGTTATTACATCTTTAGAGTTTTGGCCGGACGTTTACGATAGTGTTAAGTAATGTAACATGTAAATACAGCGTGCTTTTGTATACTACGACTTAAATTAAAACACAAGTAGAAAGAAGAACCTTTATAATTCTCCTCATCATCATCTTACCCTTATCCCACCTAAGTAGCATCAGCACAACATGTTTTCCTCTTCCACTCTTCCCTGGCATCACACATTTCTCTTCTTTTATAACTTTTATAATAGTATTATTTGGTGGAAAATGTCTTTAAAATGAATTTCAAAACGCACATTTAGAATTAAGTATTAATAATTATAAATAAATAAATGAAAGTTATAAATACCGACTAAAAAAACCCTAAAAATGGTTATCTATAAAGTCGGTTTATGGACGATAATTTTCGTGATAACGTCATAAGAAAACATAGATGAAAAATTGCATACGTTTATGAATTGAATTAGTGATGGCGTGGAAGTCGGATAGATGCATTACAAGCTGAACGATTAAGCCGATCGCGCTTCTCTATCACTTGCACTCTCGGCTCAGCTGGAACGTGACAATGAATCATACTTTTTCGTGCGTGAAGCTGGCATTCATCAATTCATAAGACGTTATCTTTCAAAAAATCTCCAGAATGACTTGGCCATAATTAGCCACCTATCTAATTTTGGATTGTCGTAAACGTACCAAAATCTCAACAACTATACAATTTCTTTTCGATTTTGGAGAGTTCTCTGGTCTGTCTTAGAAATCCAAGGTACTCTACCAATGAAATTAAAATGAGACCCTCTTGAAACCATCTACTTTCGAATAAAAATAAGAGTATTTAATAAGAGGTAACAAACATTGAAAAATATATAACTGACTTGGGAACCGCCATTTTTATAAGTCGTGTAAAAAAGGAGACGTCGTGAACGGAAATTGCGAACGTAACAGATGTGCAATTATGATATGTAACAAGAAACCTCTTCAAAACATTTAAAGCATAGGTTTTAACAGAAAACTATATCTGTCGCGCTTTACCGCGAACGATCACGTAGAGCGCGAAAGAAATAGCTGTAGACCGAACTGGTTATAGCCGTGTAAAGTAGATGAAATCGTAATTTCATATTCTCTTGTGATAATGAAACTGAACGGGATTTTGATTTTTTATTTTTTCAAGTGCTTTTTCTGTGTCTATACGTTTTTCTTTTATTATTATATCCATCAAATTTATTTAATAAACGTCTGATAACGGTCGTATAACTCGGGAATTATATTGATTTTAAAAGGCACCTATAGCTTATAATAATTAGTTTATGGGCAAAGTTATAATATGGGGTTCTACATAGATTATCCACAGATAAAACAGAGACAAATGTTTGTATGAAATAAATAACTACAATTTCTTTTTTTTACTTATTTAAATATTCGAATAATCACTTATTATTATTTTGTAATAAAATAATATTAATTGTTAATTTAATTAAAAAGCGTAAGAATTCGGTTTATCTCAATATGTTTTTTTTATATTATTCTATTGTATAACACGATAAAATATTAAATTAAACTAAAAGAATTAAACATTATGTATAGGTGATGTCGGCTCGTGTCGTATCTATGTATAACGCGCGTAAATTCGGATCTTTTTCTCTTTTCTACTTTCCAAATTGCATCATCCGTGATCCACATACATGACCTTCTTTGTTTCCGATGTTCTTATGTAAATGTTATTGTCAAATAATGTGTTATATAAAAATATTGTCTTCAATAAAAATGTACGATAAACGTATGTAATTATAAAAAGGTATAACGAGAAGTGCATGTTTTAAATGTTTCTAAATACACAAGCACGCTGTATATGCCCTTTACATGTGGTAAATACTAAAAAATATATCAATTTATTAAATGTTAGCTTATATATCAAGGGCCTAACCCGCCGAATGATGGAATAAAGATTTTCAATTAGGATTGTTTCAACATATTATAAGTAACTTCACTCTATTGTCGTTTTACACAAATAAAGGGGACACTTTCTAGGAGATATTATTAAAAATCTATTACTAGGTACTTATTAGTGAATTCTGCCACATGAATTTGAGTCTTATACCATGTGCTATAGAATCAAATGTTCGAAAATATTTTTTGCAATATAAAGAAATAAATACTGTGGGACAGTACGTCACTTGAATAATTTTGCAAGTCTCTACTTTTGAACTTATCGCGTTTGAATTTTAAGCCTAACAGTTAGGAAAGCACATAGACTCACTTTCATTTTATAAATGTACCGAAAAACATACCGATGCAGTTGCGGAAAAAGGCTAGTATTTTTGCTTCACTGCCAAAGCTTGTTATTTCGATGACTGGATAAAGTTATTTAATTTTAAAATATATGTCAAATATATAATCGAAAGTATTTTTTTTTACATAGTGTTATATAAACATTTGCCAGTGTCACTGTTTATATTTCTATTTATGTAATATGTAATTTTAGCTCAATTTAAATATTTATAACATTATTTATATAATGTTCTTAAAATATTCAACGTGGTCCAATTACGATGTATAACAGTTTATACATTTATTTAAACAGGCATGTAGCCATCACCGTACTAATGATACAGGACCCCCGAGCAACACGGACTTTGTAAAACAGGGTCGTAGTAATGATGAAAATAGCTTTAGCATTAGTCTATGTCAACCTATAACATTATTACTCATTCGCGGAATTCATGTCTCTATGATGAGAGAAATAACCAGTCATTGGTTAAAATAAATAAGAAATATAAATAATCTGGATATTTTTCGTAAACTCTACAAGTAATTCATATTCACACGTTGTAAATGTTCATCTGTGTAAAAGAGAAGAAAAAACTATGGTAGTTCAAACGTTGTGGAAGGCGCCACATAATTAATCAATGAAAAGGCTCACCACCCTTCTAACAAATTTCTATATCGGGCCCTTTCGTATCTGGATACGCCACTGGAATTAAAATATTACAATTTTAATTTTTTCATGCCATTATTTAAACTCTATTTGTTCACAATAGTCAAACTATATAACGAAAAGTACCACCAAATTGATATAACTGTATTGTAAAACAACTCAAGTTTAGTAATAAGAAATAATAAATAGTAGTGTGTACTTATGTACGCGCGTTAGAAGTTATACTTCTTTGGCGTAACAAGATAAAATAAAATTTCAAAAATTTTATCTTTCGCCTTATGTCTTCTACGTTTGTAGAAAAAATGACACTAACAATAGAAAAAAGGTATTTAATACATACATACTTTTTTTGAATAAAATGTTGACTATAGCTAACTTCAGGGTGTCGGTTTTTCGTGTCGGTGTGTGCGCGCGCAACTTAAAAATTTACTCTCATCATTTTTCCGTAACGCGCCAAAAGAAGTATAACTTCAAAAACAACACAATCAAACACATTCACGTGAAGATTTAAACCCAATTTAATATCAGAATAACCTGGAATTTAAAAATGATGTTTCCTTAGTATTAGAATTAATATGCGTTTTATGAAAACATATTTTAGATTTATTTCATAATTTCTCTAAAATAAAAAAAAAAATTTCCATTGTTATTCTTAAATATTCCTACTAAAATACAACTGTGACTTAACACTGGATTGATGTCACACCATTCTAACAATGTCGTTATTTTTCTTTCGTATAAATGTGAAGTGTAAATGTAAGAACATTGTTTAGGGAGGTGTGACGTCACGCGTCATGATTGGTGCTTCTGTTCATGCTGATAACAATAGTGAATTATTGATTTTTTTTATTACATTCATGAAAAAAACATGGTAAACGTGTAAATAATAACTTTAGCGTTGTTTTTTGTATTTTATAAGCGATCGAAATAAAAGAAAATGTTATTACTTTCTTTTAATATCCACATCCTATTTACTCATTTGCAAGCATTTTTTTGTATACAAGTGTAAATAATTTGGTAAGGAAAGAGAAAAAAATTAAAATGTTTCTTCTGAAATATAATAATGGTGAATTAAATATTGTTATTAAAACAACCATTTTTTTATTTTATTTATTACATATATTTTACATCTATACGAAGTAAAATCTAGCCTGCTCATTCAAATACCTTATAACCTAATTGGTCAAACCGCTAATTAGTTACATTCAGATATACAAACAAACATATATATCTCGTATTGCCATATTCGTGGTCAGTATCCTTTGATACCTTTAGAAAAATTGAAAAAAAATGCACGTAGAGTCAAACAGAACTACCTACTGATTTATAAATATAGATTTGCAAATATATTTTTTTAAATGAATAAATTATTTTGCTCTGGTAGTTAATAAATCGAGCACAGGGTCCCTGTCGGGATAAATTTCTACTTTTGGCTCCAAGCTATATACTGTTGTCTAATTTAAATTTTTATAAACTTTTTTTAATATTGACTACCTCGCCATCTATCGAATTTTGGCAGTTATAAAGTTCGATAAAATAAATATCGTGTGTAAATATGACCACAGTTGGTCAAGTTGTTATAGAATCACTAAAATATGTGTCAAAGATCGAGCGACGTTTTCAACATAACCTTTTTTTTTCTCTTTTGTAACGACATAGCCGAAGTTGACTTTAAAAACAGTTCCTGGAACACACTCGCAGGTGCTTGGTGACGTACTAAATCAGCTTAAGACGTAAAACAAGGAAGGACGATATAGGAAAGAGTAACAGAGGCTTCTGCCACCGTCTCTCAGATGAGAAAGATTACGTGATTTTTCTTTATATGCATGTGTATGTATTTGTTACGCTGTATTTCCTAAACGGCTTCATAGATTTTGATATACCAAGTGAACAATACGTTCATTAACCATGTATATAGAACACGGATTCAGAGCTTTTGAAATTAACCCTTTGTTCTATAAAATATTTTACTAATTTTTAATAAGAAATCTCCGTGTGACAAGAAAATGTTACCCTTTATATAAACGTTTATACTTTACAACCTTTTATAGATACTCTTATAATATAAATAAAGATAAGTTACCATACGCATGAGTGCGCATCAGTTCAGAACGACTCCACCTATTTGACTAATTCTTTTTTTTTGTTTGTAACGTTTATGTTTGAAACAAAAATAAATTCATATAAACAAATTGTTGAGTGAAACAGACAACCATAGGGAAGTACTCAAAAATATTGATATACTTGACAGGTTGACATTTAGTTGCCATTTTATTTCATTACATGATGGAAAGGGGAGATTTGGTCTCATTTTCTCAATTAGTACCTACATCCGTGCATGTCGTATCGTGTCGCCGCGCGGCGGTCGGACACCTTACCGCGTTCTCGAAATCCGACCCTGCGTTTAGGTAAATATAAACGTAATATTATACGATTGTGAAATGTCAAATTAAAACAACAATAATATAAAAAAAATAACTTTATTTAGCACTATAAAACACTTTTACCACATATATCATACATTTTCTTATTTATACGTACATTCGAATAGCTTCGCATGACAAAATAAAAAGAGACAAAATACCTTTTTTTTGTCATATTAACAGAGTCACAGAGTAACAGAAAACCTTACCAACACCATTTATCACAAATAAAAGATTTCGTCCTGGAAAGATATAGAATATTGATACTACAAAAGACTGCTCTGTATAAGCTGTGGAAGCGACATTATTAAGTGAATGACGTGACCTAACCAGCTCGAGAAAATCGCCCCTCCAGTTTGTTCCATCCTTTGCATCACTGCGTCTCCTAAAGAGTGAAAGAGTGAACAGGGGGAACTACACGAGTCGGAACTAGAATTTGCAACTACAATTGCAATTAAATATGTAACAAAATCGAAATATGTTCATTGTTCTGCTATCGATTATTCGTTATCCGTTATTATTATTGACAACGACAGCGATCGGCTGGTGTTATCGTAACCACCAGTAGATGTGAAAGAGAGAGCACGGTATGTTACTTAAAGCCAAACTCATCGTCTAACTCTGTTGTAACATTAGCGTAGATATATCTAGACTGGTTATTTTTCAACAGCGTATGAATACTAGTGACCCGACCCGGCTTCGTGCGGGTGCAATGTACCAATTTGACTCTAACTTTTATCGCTTTTATATTCACAGTTCATGAAAGTCATAGAATCTAAGTAAAAATGTTAACACAAATATTTTTGTTTCATTGCGCGTAATTTTAAATCTCTATTATCTTCTAAGATATTCATTTATATTATATGCTATAAAGGGATGTTGTAATCAATATTAAATGACCAACGTAATTACAATATTTAATTACACAAGTATCAATATTATATTGATGGAAATAGCTTCGGAAGTAACTGGGTATTTTTTTTTAATAATCAAAGATAAAAAGGATTACTGTGAGTTATCCTTACGAGTTAGTGTTTTTTGTAGGCATTTTACAAATGTACAACTCCGTATTACATTATATTAATGTATCTCATAATCTTTAACCAGCGTTATCAATATAAACGCACGGAAATTCTTTATTACGACTTCATCAGAGTCCGTATGGAAGAAAATTATATATTTAACAATGAAAAGTGTATCAAAATCTGTTGCAAAAGAACTAAGATAACACACAGACAGACACGAAAAGCGACTTACCTTTATAATATACCGAAATTAATTATGTCGTCAAATTACAATATTAAAAGATGGCGTTTTTATTACGACCATTTTGGAACGTACTACATATATTTAGTGAGAACTAAACATATTCTTAATAAGAGACAAACTGTCACGCGTCCATACTCAGTACTGTGGGAGTTTCATCCGAACTTCCAGTAAGCGAGGAGATGGATGAGAACCACCCCGAGATCCAGTATATCATGAGACCCCAGAAAACAATTCTCGTGATCAGATCCACCCACCACATGCTGAAACAATTTTCATTATGCAATTTCACTAGCTGTCATCCGCTTGCTTTGCTCTGCGTTCAAAATCAAAATCAAAATCAAAAATACTTTATTCAGTTTAGGCCCTGAGAAGGCGCTTATGAACGTCAAAGTTACCACCGGTTCGGAAAACAACCCAGTCATCGAGAAGAACCGGCAAGAAATTCGATCTGGTTTATCTTTACGTTATAGAACTATTTAACATTTTAATAAAAAAAAAATGGCAGAGTCAATCGAATCAAAAAAGATATAGATCTTACGAGAAAGAAGTTCGCGAATACTACTTTTTTCTCTATATTCATTTCTATACTCCTAAATTTTAACCGATTCAGACATCATGACATTTAATCGAAAAAATGGTATAGTGACAGTGACAGACAGACAGATTATTTACTTTCGCATTAGTAATACTAACCAGTTGCACGCGACTTCATACAACCTTGGACTAAACGGTGCTAAAATTAATGTGTTACAACGCCATCTATTGTATTCGTAGTATTAATAATCTATGTTGTAATAGACGTTACTGTCACTAGATGTCACTCGGGTAAAAGTCAACAAGTTTATGTAAATGTACTTAAGCCTTAAAGAGTATAATAAAATATTATAAAAGACAAATAAGGTGTTCATTAGTAAAATAACAAAACAACAAGTTAATAAAATGAGTTATAGTTAAACAGTTTCCCAGGAAAAACAACTCACAAATCGATATAAGGGTTACAGCGAAAAGAACGTTAAGCTCAACGTACCTTCCACTATACATATAGTTAAAAATATGAGTTTGGGAAGTTTTCTCTCAAACTTTAGAGAGAAAATTCAAAAGGCACGGGCGGATTTGTGTGGAGGGAAAATAGAAAGGGAGACGAGTTGGCTGTCGGTGTGTGTACTTACACCGTCATGTGCCTGCGCGCGGCCGGCAGCGTGTCGTCGTACTCCTTCAGGATGTATATACGCGCCGCTCGGATGCAATCCTCGAAGTACTTCGAGATGTCCACACCTGACATTTATATTCATTTTAACTCTAACTTAAAAAAAAAAACTGCAATTTAAATCCACTAATTCAACTCTCCATCTTCTCAACACAGCAAGTCTTCCTCTCTCGTTTCTCAAGCGATTTTCTTCACTACGCATTTTTGTTTAATATACATTAATAGGCCTTGATATTATTAATAAACAAAAATATGATTTGTCGTAAAGATACACGATCCAGGTGACAATTTTATATTACGCACAAACATTTTCATTGAAAAAAAAAAACAACAAAAAACCCACGTGACGTATTGTCCCCAGCCGGTCACCCATCCAAGTACTGATTGCACCCGACGTTATGTAACTTCGGTGATTGAACGTGCACCGATGTTTTTAACACTCTAACCGACACAGTGTTTAACCCCCACCACTTTTCCTCACACTAAAAAGTTGCGGATCAGAATTTCAAAACTCTCCCATAATAACATTCACTTCAAAAACTCAATACCATCGACGAGTTAATACTTTTATTTACAAGTTTCTATTCGCCATACTTCACGACGTTTAGAAAGTCCCAAAATGTTACCCGAAGACTAATCATATCTTGGTGAACTATGACGGAAAACTGAATTACAGGACAATTTATTGCACAATAATAATATTTATTAATCCGAGTACGATTGCTTTTTGATAACATGTTCTTCTTTTGAAGCTACTTTGACTTTCGGAGATTAAATTTATTTTTCTTTATTGAAATGTAATACTTCGATATAAGGACTTACCACAGCGATGACGCGTTTTTGTATCATAAGTTATAAATATCGAATACTTACCAACGGCGTCCACTTTGTAATCTCTTCTCTCCCTTGTGTTCAGTCTCCTTCTAACGGTTTGAGCGATATCTGATTTGAAATCCCACTGATTGTTTGTGTAATACTCGAACACTTCGAAACCCTTGTTGATACGACGTTGGACGCGCATTAATCTGAAAATTAAAAGCATCGGTTACACAGACAGGAGTTTAAAAACACAAACAGCGAGTTTCCAAATTCAACGTTCCCTTATTGGCTGGCTATGATTACCCTCAACTCAAACATTTCTAAACCAATCGGATACGCGCAATCATACTTATACGTCTCCGGCCAATGAAGTGTGAAGATAAATGTCAACGAGAGTTTGTTGATTCAGGTAGATCATAGCCCAAATATCTAAGTCATTTTAAATTATTACCATATTATCTAAATGGGAAAATAGTTATATCTTTAGAGATATAAATAATTCCTGTTACCGATTTCGTAATACATACGGCAACTTCTTGACACTATGTATTGCTTACTGCGTCAAGCAAACGCTTTTAGCGTTCGACTGCAATCTCTCCTGATGTTAAGTGATGGCGTAACCTAAAATGACAAACACAGTACGCCTACAGACAATGGTGTCCAAGTGTAGTCGCCAGAACACGCTTGCATTTGCTTGGGAATAAATTTTTCAACTTGAAACAAGCAGCCATGCAAGAGAGCTTATAAAATACTCTACTTCCAAGCTACATCGTCGTGTTTTCCTTCACTGAAAACCCAGAGTCACTGTAGGATTCAAATCCCCATCTATCGACATAGTGTCGGAATACTTCACAGTTCAGCTTCAACAGTTTGCTGCTTCAACAGTCAACCTATCACTCTCGACTAAGAGTTACAATCAAGCATTTCCAGTTTACCTCGTAACGTTGCGCTAAAGAACTAGGCTTTTTAGTGGCCAACTTATGTTTTTGATAACGATCTATTTAATAAAATTCTTTAAACTTATTAACTGAGAAAGCTTAACTTAAACTGTTGGATCTACAATGATGAATTTTTATATTAAAATTACACAAGTAAAAAGGTTTTTTTAAAATTTACTCCTAAGTGGCCTAAAATAGGTGGTTACATAACAGATGGATTCCTTTTTTCCTCGTTTATTTTGGTACTGACCAAACAGTGAATCCATTCAATTCGCCCTAAAGGTTCTATACCTACCAGTGCATTTTTTTTTAAATTAAAATGTATACACATATATAGGAAGACAAAACTGTTAAGTAGCACTTTGTTGCCTTTTTGTCAATCGATATTCTTAGCTTTGCTTTAGCTATATCAATAAAACAATTATGGAAACAGTTCATTTCTCTTCAATGTAATGACGAATCGACGCCTTTATTTATAAATCTCTATTCTTCATATTTCACGAGCCTCGTTACACAGTTTGTCAAAAGACCTCGATAAAATTGAAACTTAAATTGCTATTGATTTATGGTCGAATATCGACCACTCGACGACCATATATTAATATAACTCGAGAAGGTGTTAAGACTTACACAGGCTTATATCCGAGGCAGAAGAGAAGTGTATCGACGATGACAGCGGGGACCCAGTGGAAGAAGAACACGCAAATATTGTGATGGAGCCGAGAATGCTTCATTGAGCCGCCAGGATACCTGACCAGTAGACCAACCATACGAATGTACTATAGCTATCAATTCCTTCAATACTAAGTAAAATCGTATAAAACTGTATTCATTCTGATTTTTAATGATGTTGTTAGAAAATCTCTAGATCCTGGAAGTCTATTGTTTTTAACCAATTTCAAAAAAGAAGTGTTTTCAAAATCACTACCAATTTTAACAACTCTAAAGCCATTTATATTTTTTTAAAGAAAAACAAATTACTAGCTTTTGCTTGCGATTTCGCTTACGTTACAATAGATTCGATCTATGCCTCGGGAACAGTACATTTATTTCTAGATGCAAGATACCCAATGTCCTGTACTACTGTAAAGTTGGAAAAGTGAAGAACAAACTTACTTTTAACGTTTCTAATATTAGTGAAAATAAAAGCCATTCTTGTTTACAGATTTATACGCATAATAATTGAGAAATTTTAGGAAAGTCAGTTTCTTATATATGATATGTTGACTCACCAGGCGACACCATTCAGTGGCATTCGGTTCATGATGATCTCTCTGCCCGCGTCGATTAACTCCGACCACGTCACCTTTATCTCGGCTGATGACGTGAAGTTGATAATGTTCGATTTCTTATCCCTGAGATATAAAATCTAGTAAACATTTAGAAGAATCCCTTGTCTTACGGTTATTAGAAATCAGTTCATTCCTTCGCACTTATTTTGTAGAAAATGACGTTGATTAAATGGCAATATATGACACATTTCAATATTTCCTTTTAAAGACAACTTACCATTATTTCGATGTATGAATAGGTTAATACCATTAACTTCAAAGATAACTTAGTTTATCCAAAACGACGGTGACATGGACTAGAATACAGGAAAAAGAATAAAGGTACAGTGAATAAAATAGGGATAGGCCTAGAAGAGCACATATGATTCACAATTGCATTTAACCCTCTAAAGAGAAGTATATAAATCCCATTGTCATTAACGGCGTAGTGCTTTTTCTAAGCTTTCCTGGTTGGTTACCTTGTCTTGTCTTGGTTTCCTGGTTAGTTCTATTCTCAAGCAGAAAAGCATGTCCCAAAGCATGTCATGTCAAAAATTTCATCTTAGGCCACGTCATAACTAAAATCAAGTGAGATTGTGTTCTTACGCTTTAGTTTTTAAAGAGAAAAAAAAAATTAATGGAGCTGAAAAATGGAAGGTTAATGAATGAAAAGAAAGAAGTCATAGTAATATCAAAATAGTTAAATATGAAAATGGAAGGATATAAGAGTGAAAAAGGAATACCCAAGAATTTATGGTCCTGTTAACAAAAGTTGGAAATCGAGAACGACAGTAGATAACCGTATAACCCTAAAAATGAATCTCAAGTGCAGCTGTCGAAATACACCAAAAGATGCTTGGCGACATATTTTCTACTTAAGAATAGTAGTTAAGCTGGAAAGCTTAGAAAAAGTACTACACCGTATATCACAACGTATCTTAAATACTTCTCTTTTGAATATTAGCTGCAATTCTGGATCATACGTCGTGTGTTCAAAAAGTATCGCGAATTTTGTGTTTTTTCAAAAATTATTTATTTATTCATGAATATCTATTTTGTCCCCTTCAAAGTAATCCCCATGAGATATTATACACTTGTGCCAACGGTTTTTCCAATCTTCGAAGCACTTCAAAAAATCATTTTTTTTTATCTTGTTCAGCTCCTCCTTCGATGCCGTCTTTATCTCGTCAAGAGAAGCGTAACGTCGTTCTTTCATGGGCCTCTTTAGTTTAGGGAACAAGAAAAAGTCACAGGGGGCCAGATCTGGGGAATACGGTGGCTGCGGCATCATTAGTGTGTTGTTTTTGGCCAAAAAGTCGCGCACAAGCAACGATGTGTGAGCAGGGGCGTTATCGTGGTGCAAAAGCCAATTTTTGTTCTTCCACAAATCGAATGGCACGAGCCAATCGATATGTTTAGGTCCTCAGCAACTTCTCTAACGGTGATTCGACGATTGGCCAATACCATTTTCTCCACTTCATTAATTTTTTCGTCTGTTGTTGAAGTGCTCGGGCGTCCGGCACGCTCTTCGTCGTTCACATCTTCTCGGCCTTCTGAGAACATTTTGTACCACCGATAAACGTTGCTTCGGTCCAAGGTAGCTTCTCCGTATGCCACAGTCAACATTCGGAATGCATCCGCGCACTTAATTTCGTTTTTCACACAAAATTTGATACAGGTTCTTTGATCCATTTTTTTGAATAGGTAAAAATCGAAGACGATCCGAAACACGTGCAAGCAAAGCAGCTGTCAACAATTAAATGAACATTCAAAATGGCCGAGCTTGTCGGCATAAGTGAGAGACATGAGTACCAACATAACGCCACAAAAAATTCGAAATTCGAATATACGTAACCCGCGAAAATTCAAAATTCGCGATACTTTTTGAACACACCTCGTATATGGTCTTCTAGCAGAATTCTGCAGATACCCATCTACAAAAGGAATGTTATACTGATCCGCCTTAATATGGAAGATGGGAAAGAAGTAGATGAGTTACAGCAAAACTCAACACGACACAACTCGTTCACATTGCGTATTGTTCATACAAAAGACTTACCCAAACACTATGTAGTTCCAGGTGGCAATCATGATGCCGTTGATGAAGACATCCACCGGCAGATAATCAGCATAGCTGTTACTCTTGCAGTACATTGTACGGATAACGCCTTTCCCAGCGCCTGGTAATAGTTTCATTTGTTTCATATACTGTTTCAATTCATTATCCAAAATAAAATTCAGCACTTTCATAATTGAAATTTAGAAAACCCTTGCCAGTGTAAATAAAATTCTTATCACTTCAAATAATTATTATGAATAAGTGTACATGGTAAATTGTTATAATATATGGGTGTCTGTGCATGTACAAAATATATGCAAAAAACCAACGATAAGAGATCATAAGTAGTCGAATTTCCAACCTTAAAAATCCATCCACGTTGAGTTGAACTTATTCATAATGACAAGTTTACATTAAAAACGACTGTCTTCGTCGCTCCTATAACAAACTTCAACGCAAAGCCGTCTCTTACTTTCTTGACATTTCCTCTCAAGATAAACCGGTATTTACCGTGTGCCCAAAAGGACGACACGAGCTGTAGGGTATGCCTTTAATGAAGATGCAAATGGCGTAATTTTAATTCTAGAATTGTAATAAAAATTGTACAACACACTTTTAGAAATCGGACGCTTTAAAGAGCTAAATAATCTTACCAATTAAAAGACCCGTCGGTCCATTAATGTTGTCGGTCCAACCGGGAATGGGCTCCTGCCAAATTGGGATCACTGAAGCAAAGAATCGTTGCAATATTAAATAGTATATAAGTAAAGATGCATTTCCGAATGTAAGCGCATCACTTCAGAATGTCTACACCTATTTGGCTCTTTCTTTTGTTTTTGTAATTTACAGAACAAAATATATATGAAAGAAAATGTAAGGCGATGATGGCTTAGTTGATAGCGTGCTCGGACACAGGGTCGAAGGACATAGATTCGAATCCTAGCAACTGAGTTGGAGCTTTCGGTGAGGGAAAATATCGTGTTGAAACCATAGCATAATGGTAAGACCTTTTTAAGTCCGCCTGGCTAGCACCACCCTCAACTTGGAAAACTGTCGCCGCGCACCTGTCGGTGTATTCCGGCAGCTGCACTTGAAAGCCAGTCTCCCTCTAAGTTTAGCGTGACTACATATAACAAAACAGTACATAGTGAGATATTCCTCTTTTATAGATCTACAAAAAAGTCTGGGAACGCATATACCTATATTTTAAGGACAGCTGACTATACCCAACTATCATCTACAAAATGGTCACATACAATGAGGTAATTGGAAGGCTATTTAGACGGATACAGTATTAATCCTTATCAAATTATATACATTAATTACCTTAAGTATCTTATGCACATACATGACATAAGTATATATTTTTTATTATCAGGGCAGAACAACGTCCTTCGGGCCTGCTAGTATACATATATAAAAGTAAGTGTGTCTACTGTTAAAACAAAATCTGGTCTCATTTTCTTCATCAGTTCAACCGCACGAAGCCGGGCGGTACAACTAGTCGCAAATGAAAGTTAGCCAGTAATATTTCGTACTTAGTAATAGGTGGATCGATCGACAACCTTGTCAGTCAAATGCTGTCATACTAGAATTCTATTACTACACGAAACCGGACTGCTTCTATATCATGCACATGGGGATAGAACCAGTCACAGTGACTCTGTTTTAGTTTACTGCGTTTCGTAACCCACCATTATGCATCCAGCTGTCGACGGCATGTGGGAGCGACAACTATCTTTAGATTGATGGCATATTTTTGCTACATTGACCTTTCAGGTACTAAAAAGAGTACCCTAACATGTATTTGATTTAAGCCTTACTGATAATAACATATTAGAAATGATACGAACCTATGGAAGGTCTCAGAACCATAACCGGTAAGTGGTCCATCGCCTCGACGACCAGAGCTTCTCCCAACGCCTTCGTAAACGCATACGAGTTCGGCAATTTGTCAAGTAATCTAGAAATTTAAATATTAAATAGGTTTACATATCGCCTGTAATTTATTAATATGTGATACAACATTACATCATGAACTAACTTTAAAGCATCTGATTACCTTGTAATTACCGAGAAATCGTCTGCTTAACAAAAATGCATTTCAAGTCCGTACTTTAAAACTTAGAGATATAACATGATGGATTGAGATAAATAAAAATCAGTATGTGAGGGCATCATTTCAGAACGGTTGCACCTATTTGACTAATTCTATTTTCGTCGTATTTGTGACTGTCAGGACTAGAAATGAAGAATTTAGGAGTTCAAGTCAATATACACCGATTTACGGGATACAAAATCCTGGCGCCCCCAACGCGAATTATGTAGTCACCAACACCTTGTGCCGACTCTACTCAGGTGGGATAAGTGTAAAAAAATAGCGAGGGGAACTAGATTTCCATGAGAATTTTGAGAAATGTTTCATAAATCCTATGGAAGAGAAAAAAAGGTGACCGAGTGAATGAGACAGAAAAATTTACAAAATGAAAATGGTCGTACTGTAAAAGAAAGATTTTGGGCCCATTCTCTTGGAATGTATCCCCGTGCGAAGCCAGGGTGGGGCAGATAGTGGAGGATAAAAAAGGACTTGTTTTATGACCGATATAATCGCTACCATCATATATTAGATGTGCCGAATAGTAGGTATAGTGAGATGCTGAGGCATGTATGGGTACACCCCACAGGCGAGAAGCTTGCAACGTACTGCCAACCTACTCATCGTTAGCCGTTAGCTTTGAACGATATTGTGTGTAACTCAGGCACTATGTCTAACTGAGCGCAAATAGTTGTTACTTCGGTGTGAGCGCGGCGACAGTCTCGCTGTCCATCCACTCGATCGCCTGCAGCACCTGGTGCGGGTCCGCTGGAGGCGCGTACGGCTTCTCCTCCAGCAGCTTCTCGTGGAGGTGACAGTACGACGTGGACACGTGGATAAAAATCTGTGGATTTCAACATTATTTCATGGGAATAGATTATAATGTATAGCTCTATTAGCTTCTGCTCGCGATACTGCTCACTTCAACGTAATTTTGCTCCATCCCTGAGAATAATATATTTTGAAGTTAAGCTTCTTTACACACGCTTCACTTGGGGAGTAAGCTGGTGAATGCGTGACGAGAACGTTACGAAAAGCGTGATCGGGCGATGCGAACGGAAGTTGAGGTGTGAAGGCAGGTACGTCACCACATATTCCTGCGATACAGTTATTATGGAATAATCATGGCGTCTTAGTACATCGCATCGAATGAAATATAGATTCAAATCGTTCTAAACGAGTTGGAACTTTCAGTGAAAGAAATTACTATGTTGAAACCAGGTAGGGTTTTTCAGAGTCAGCCGCCCGCCACCTACCACTTTCAAGTTGGAATCTATCGCTAAGTGCCTATACATGTGTTCCGGTAGCTGCACTTGAGAGCCAGTCTTACTCTAGGTTTACTCTGTTTACCATCTCAGACCACAACGTCATTTAACGTCAGGTCAGATTGTGCTTAAACCCTAAAATCTATAAAATACAAAAAAGTATAACAGCAGCAATTATTAATTAAGCCTTCTGTACTAATCTTTTAGAAGATGGTATCACTTCACCACTTTCTTCTTTTGAGTACACTTTCTCCTTTTGTGATATTGAAACCATTGAGCAAATTGAATATAGGTTAATAAGAATTACAAACATATTTTACTTTATATTACTTCAGCTAAAAACTCACTTGTAACTTCTTGCATTGTTTCCCTAACTCCACCATCAGTTTTGTGCCTCGGACGTTCAGCAGCACGGCCTTCTTGAGCTCCTCGTCAAATCTGAAATCAATTTCTTCTCCTTAAAAATAATAAAGATTAAGGCTGTATATTAAGTTAACATTTGTTCCTAATAACTCTAAATCGTCAGTAACTAGGAGCCGGAAAATTGTAGAGAATGAAGCCTAAACAGAAAGTTGACTGTAAATTTCTATGAAATGCATAATATATTGCTGCCAACATATTTTCAATTCTAGATGTTTGCAATACACTTTTTTAAGCAAGTTACAAACAAGCACGATATTCATAACTCCTAAATGCTGAATTGATACGACTTCTTTTACCTTAGTGTATTTTGCAAATATATTGCTGGTTTACAGCTTTCGTACAAGAACCTTACACTTCCTTGAATTTAAGTGTTCTCACCTGATAGTAGCAGCAGCATGAATGATAATGTCGACATCATTAATGATTCTCTCTCTATCTGCTAGGCTGAGTGCCAAGTCTGGTTCGCTGACGTCTCCAGACGCAATCGACACCTTCTCTAAGAGTGGTTCGACGCCACCGCGCAAGTTACGCACTTTCTCGAACAACTGAAATTACATGATTTTCGTTATTAAAACCTATAGAATCTGTAGTTAAGTTAGGGACGTGGAGTATGTGAAAAAATAAAGAAGAAAATTAAAAGAAAGGAGATGCGTGGGGAGATAAAAGTCAGAAGTTATACAGAGTAACTTCTGTGGATCCAGTAGAGAAAGAACTGGTCGTAGGGAAAGCAAGGGCGTAAAACCGTCGCGAGTGTATGCAGGAATCTCCGAATCTGGAGGAAGCGAATGAAGGTTCCGCGTAGAGAAAGACATAGATAGCTCGGTCTTTTCTGTCTATCCCAGTAAGGGCATGATGTGATGATAAGTTTGTGGATACTTAAAACACTAATCTTTAACATGACCAGCATAAGGTGGTTAAAAGACGAATAAGCCTTTTGAAATATTTTTTTATGATAAACTTAATTTCTTAGTTTATTTATATATTGACAGTAAAAACCCAAGTCGAGTTTCCGTTGACGTCAATGTGTACTGTACTTGCGGTGCAAACATAAGTTTTTACGTGAAAAGTAGGTACCTAGTTAGGGTTGTCACTGCACCCGTATATTTTTTAACATACAAAAGCTTTTAAACTCTCATTAAAGTAACGAGCGAACCTGTTAAATAAAACCACTTACAGAATCTTCTAATTTATTCCCAATGAAATGTTTTTGAGCAAAAAATAAAAAACGAAATTCAAATACGAACATTAAGAACTTTAAACGAAAGGACCAGAAGATTTTCGATTATAGCTGTCTTCAATCGTAGATACCTTGTCTGGATTGTCATAAACGTACTGATATTTCTGTTACTAAGCATTTTCTACTCGATATTGAGGAGTTCTCTCTTTAAAATTCAAGATTCAATGCTAGTAAATTAAATTGGTACCTCTTTGAAAATACCCTCTTTGTAGTAAGTAAAGAATTTTTCCAGAACAATTTATAATTATGAAATTCCGAGGAAACAATCATAAAAAGAATACACTACTGAATTAAGAGAATCCTACTTTTTAAAAACGATTTATAATAGAATCTCTGATTTCTGTTAGGAACACAAAACTACTCAAGAGAATTATATAACTTTTATACATGTTGTTATTGTCTATGGACCAATAGAGTCAATGAAAATCAGGCAAAACAACATTATTATATACATCCCACTATATACAATGAAAATCAGGCAAAACAACATTATTATATACATCAACTATATACACGTATTATACACATCAACCGTCCGAAAGAAATTCTCTAAATGTTTGCAAAAACCGTATCCAAATCTGTTAAGTACTTTAGAAGAAATGAGGGAACACACACAGACAGACGCTAAAAGCGACTATGTCTTATAATATTTGTATATATACGTTCCAAGAGAAAGCGAGGCATGCATCTATGACGTATAATTCATTAAAATCTTGACATGATAACCGAGGATTCGGTCGATAAGGAATTAGTTCATATTACTATACAGCTAGAAATGCGTGCCTCCTGTGTCAAACACATCGGTTGGTCGAATGTTGAAACGAGCAGCGGCAAAAGCCGCGTGTCGCAAGGCATTCTGGCCCAACAGTTAACTCCGCAACGGGCTTACGTAACATTCAAACCAGGCTACCTATTCAGGTTAGGTTTTTACTTAATCTCATTCATAGTATAACTTTGTAATCGCCGTTATAGGATGAATCATTAGATAAATAATTGTAGCTTATAAGGAAACCAACATTTTAAATTAATATTGGATAACTTTACAGTGTTCCGTTGTATTTATATTTTTACTTTCATTTTATGATCTCTAAAAGTATTATGAATAAACTTTGACATATAAAATAATATGTACCTACTTAGTAAGTGAAAATTCTATGATAAGAGGTCAAGCTGCTTTCGAGTTAAATCTAGACATACAGAAAGGCAGACGGATAGTCAATTATTTATCATATTCATGACCGTCCTTTATAGAAATGTTTATTACAAAATCAAAAAAAGTAGTGTGTACTTATGGACACGCGTTAGAAGTTATACTTCTTTGGCGTTACAAGATAAAAAATCTTCTCAAAAATGTTATCTTTTGACTTATTTTACGTTTGTAGAAAAAACGACAATGGAAAAAAGCTATTTAATACATATATACTTTTTTTTGAATAAAATGTTGACTATAGCTAACTTCAGGGTGTCGTCGGTTTTTCGTGACGGTGAGCGCGCGCAACGTAAAAATTTACTCTCATCAATTCTCCCTGACGCGCCAAAAGAAGTATAACTCTCAAAAAAAGGACATGCACAAACAGTAGATGGATATCAAATATACTCGTAAAAAATATACAACATAGAAAACTCGGTGTATTCCAATACATTAATAAGAAGAAATTTTAGGCGTTTAGAAGGAGTTTTTAGGTGCTTGTATGTATGCAAATGGTAGTAATCTGTCATAATATATGCACGTACAAACGGAACGAATAAGAAGTGGTCGAGTAGTTTGTTTGGCGGAATATCGATCCGCTGTCCGCATGTTCGTATCTCGATTTGTATCCATTTTCCGAATTCGAGTACATTGACTAATCCATAACTTTTCACTTAAAAACTGAATATATTCAGCTGGAACGTAGAGTATGCACGAGCGACAAGCGGGCAGTATCACAACTACCATAAAGTAATTAGCAAGCGTGGCATGCTTTTTGTTGATTTTCATTTGTCTAAACTATTCCGTACCTTTTTCCCCAACTGTTTGTGAACCGATTTTCGTAATACATTTTTATTCCCAAGCTATTGACAAGCTCTAGTGCTCTGAATAATAAACAGTTTGGAAATAGGTTTTATCTGTATTTATGTGTATCATTATTTCTTAGCCCCTGTGAAAAAGAGTAATGTCATGAAATGTATATAATTCTTTTAAGTATCCTCGGTTTGCCAATAAAATTCTCGTCAAAATCAAGGAGACTGTTGAGTTTAATTTATAATGTACGAGTGGCCCTGGTGGAGGTTGTCCTTGTTCTGTCCAAAAATCCTGGAGTCAAACCTACCGGGTCCATTTGTAGATGTAAACTATCGGGGACCCTGATGAGGGGCCGACACCTGCCGGGAATGCAGAAGTAGTGCCATTGGCAGTTCCTGCTCCCCGGCCAAATATGTGTGAGAAGGCACCATGGGGTTTTTAGTCCGTGGGAATGGGACATAACCCACTCCCCGCCGCCCGACGGGGTGGGTTACTTAAAAACTAATTCTACCAAACCGAATGTAATTCTCAGATTAATATAGGAGTCCGGAATTCAGGACTAAGAACTAGGGATGGGTATAATACCGGTGTGGTGCCGGATGTCACGCTCTCGTTGCTTTTTTAATTTTGGTGGTCACCGAGTGTGACACGGAACTAATTTGAATTTCAAAAAAATATATATATTCTAACTTGCACAATCCAAGAACGTGTTCAGTCTTGAATAAAACTTTCTTTGAAATTAGCAACAACACACATTTATTAAAATGTAACGCGGTCAGCGAGACATTTGAGGAACAACAGAAATCCATTTCTGTCGCACTCTAGTACAAATAATCGAATAGAGCGCGAAAGAGACAACCGTAGCTCGGCTTAATTACACCTATGCGAAATACATGAAATCGTAATCTCGTATTTCCCGTGTTCTCTTTCAAAACTGGATTGATTTTAACATTTTTTTTTCCACAAAAGTATTTTAATAAATAAATACTTCGGCTATGTTTATACATTTTATTTTATTTTTGTATTCGTCAAGTTTTTTACAACACTCCCAAGACCACTAATTCCTTAAACAATTTATTTAAGGTACAAACATGGCAGTTGTAGATATATGTACTGTGTGATAATACAATATTTTCTTTAGTCTCATTATCCAGGGATAAATAGACGAAAACCTTTAAATGGAGTAAGTAAAGATGAAGTATAAAACTTACAGTCATCTGTATTACAACTAATCGCGTTAAAGCGACATGACCTCGGAGAGTAATTAAAACATAGTTCTCATTACCTCGACATCGGTTAATTCGTTGGATTTGTCAAACGTCTTGATTGCCGAGGAATTGCCTTGCTTTTGCGATTCCTCGGTTAATGTGAGTAGTTTGAACCTAGTAAAATTCCCACATTACTGCACACTACATACAACCGTACGTTCAAAATATTATAGCACATTTCTATTAATTATGTATTATTTTTATATTTCGGCCTGTTTTAAAACAGAGTCATCTGGTATTTCAACCTTCAAGCCTCATACTTATTAATTCCGAGATGACAACCCTAGTACAAGTGCGAATCTTGTGAATTATGCGAAAATATATTCTCTTACGAAAATTTTTGCTCTGATGCAATTTTTGTCCTTTTTGATTATCTTATACAGTTACATGTAATCTATAGACAAAGAGAAAATATTTGATTTTCTGTCCGTAATGGATGAACTTAAAAAGTAGGTACTAAACTGATTTTAAAAATTCTTTCACCTATACAAAGATATATAGTCACCGATTAATATGGTAATCCAAGCGAAGTCACGGGTAAATCCTAGATCATAATACAGGTGTGTAGGCCTTTTATTAAAATGGAGAATATCCTGCATTATATACCTAACCTCTGCCGGGCAGAGGAAAGTGGTTTGTACTGGACTCCTACCGTCTAATCATCCTTTGAGTGGCAACAGATTTTGCATATCATTCCCTCTACTCGGCAGCCCTTCAAAATGGGGCTCCTTGTCCGGTCTGAGGATTAAAGTAGCTTACCTCAGACGAACCGGTGACAAACGCGCCTTTTATCTTTTCACTTTTGTTCGAAGAAATCTATGATGAACTAGATGACCCGGTGAACTTCGCATCACTTACAAATATTTGTGTAAAATGTGGTTACAACTTAGTACAATTTTTTTAATTTACATAATAAATGCAACACAGTTATGCACTTAATCAATATAAAGCTGTCTCATATACTATTAATGTTTCTAAAACGCACCTATAAATATTTGACAAACTAATGACAATTATTTTTTTTCTAAAATGACAAAAGACATCAAATGTTTCATACATAGAAACATTTTGTATGTGAAAAGTATATTGTAATTTTTAGTATTTTCCTTTACTTATTATTTATGTTTCTCACCGTTTCAACCTTCCCTGAACTTTCACAAATATTTCAAAATCAAAATTGGCCAAATCGGTCCAGCCGTTCCCGAGTTTTAACAAAAACAAACGAACAGCAATTCATTTTTATCTATATAGATTTTTGTTATGTCTTATATCTCTAGATGTCGCTGTTATGTAATTTTGGGTCCTTTGTTATTTCTTCTCAATGTTGTTGCTAACATTTTGAAGACTAGACTTAAAAAATCTAGTTATATTACCTAAAAACAAATATATATCTTATTCTAAAGGTTCTTGTTAAGTAAATGTTTATTTATTACTGTAATAAACGCAGTTAACTTTAGTACTAACTGAAGAAATGGACATTATAAACTAAATGTTGAAAAGCTTGTATACAACTCTACGCAGTTACCGCTCTATACATATATACATACATATACGTCTATAGCTCACATAGGTATTAGTTATGACTTGTATCGCTAGGAGGCGCTGATATGAAAAATCGAACAATACAATATTTATAGAATGTAGTCCGTGACGTACGCTGTCTCGTCTCTCAGCGTAATCACAAGACCATTATTGAGGCAAGAATTATTGTGTAACTGTTACTTTACTCGTCTTTTTTTATGAATTAAGAGCGACGACCATTATAATTACTAGTAACCGATACGGATGCTTAAACAGATAAATTAATTCGAGCGAATCGGTTTTCCTGAAATTTTATTGACGTAAGATACGTACTGTTCCGTAATGGATAGGCTGTAGAAATAAAAACCATGTAATGGAAGCGTGCGAAGCCGCGGGCATATCTGGTTATTACATGCATATAATCACAACCAAGGTCATAGATATAATTAATAAGAACTAGGTTCCGTTTGTAACACAGTTCTTGTTATTTAACATACTCTAAGCAATGGTTATGTAACCGTGTAATACTTACATTTTAACGGTTCATATGTGTAACGTTAGTAAAATTAATTTTAGGATTCCTTAGGAAAAACACGAAAACTTTTATCTTTATAATAGACTAGCTGTTACTCGCAGCTCCGCATGCGTTTTTTTTTTATAATTGTAAATTACTTCTTATAAGATCAGTTAGTTATCTGTAAGAGAAAGTTCCGTGAAAAATGGTTCAAACGTTTTGGAGATAGTACTGCAAACAAAGCCATGGGTAAAAGCTAGTCCAAAATAAAAAAGCTCTAATTACTTTTTGTAACGTTAGCTATCTGTCAGTGAAAGGCCCATGAAAATAGGTCCAATCGTTTTGGAGATAGTACTACAGACGAAGCCACGGATGACAGCTAGTCTAAAATAAAGTAGCTTATGTCACCCGCCGTAATTTTAACTGTCTGTCAGTGAAATTCCTGTCAAAATCGGTCCAACCGTTTCGGAGATTACCCGGAACATACAGAGAGACAGACAGACAGACAATAATTTTAAAAATTGTGTTTTTGTTATCAGTATCGTGTATACGTTCATATCCAATCAGTAAAAAGTCGTTATTTACATATTACATACAGACACACTTCATTTTTTGTTATATGTATAGATAATTCTTCTATTCGTGTATATGGTATCTAACTCCTCTTAAGCCGCTGAACAGATTTTAATGATTTTTTTGGCGTGTTTAAGTGAGTTCAAGGTCGGTTTAGATTCACAACTGAACCCGGGGTACGTGGCGCTGTGATCTGATTTTTTTTGTCTATTATCACGGCAAGACAATGCGTGCTGGACCCAATAGTATACATATACATAAATAGGAGTAGATGAAAGAGTTCCGTATCTTTCTTCGCCTCTGTTTACTGACAATTGACGAGCATTAGTATTTCCATTAGGTAATTTGGAAACAGTTAGTTTTGTTTTTGCCGTTCTATCGACGAGCCGAAACCTGTAAAGTCTTTATCCTCATAATTCACGCTCCTTGCCTCTACTAATCTTCTTCTATACAAATAAAATCATAGAGTTCTGCCGTTGTGCGCGCATTAAAAAAACATATATCACTATACATCTTCTTTGAATATAAAGATCTTAAAGTTTAAAAAAAACCTACAATTTTTATGAGCATTCCAGGCGTGCGATGTGTGAAATGAGACAAGCAGTGAAAAGGAAGTAAATGTGTAACATTGCTTAGAAATAAAATGCGTTTTATGTAAAGTCGGTTTACGGACGATAATTTTACGAGATAACATCATAAGAAAATATTGACGATAAATTTGTGCGTCACAAGCTGCTCGCGCTCTCGCTTGTACACTCGGCTCACGTGGAACGTGACAATGAGTCATGTTTTTTCGTGCGTGTAGCCGGCGTTCATCGGTTTCTAAGACGTTATCACGTCATAAATATTTTAAGCACAGTATATGTTTGCTTTTTTATGTTTTTTCCTCCGTACATCAATTATATTGTTAACATGTTATTCGCCGAAACAGCTAGTCTACAACACTTATATAAACTCTAAATAATATTTGAACTCAAAGAGATAATTAATTAGGGTTAAATCTCGAAAGCTGGACACCCACTAGTATTTCCGAATCATAAAGTACTATCATAAAGAGGTAGCTTGTTTGAATATTAGGCCTTAGGTTTTTATTTTTAGACAACGATGGCGCAATAGATTTCACCAGTCCATCACTGCTCTTCGCCGACATGACATCACTGCTTATCCCCTACTGAAAGTCGTAGACATATGTAGCCCAGTAACACTCTACAATGTCCTCTATCTTCGGCTAAAACATCTCGTCACAATTATGTAATAGCGAAGATGTTAATGCGTTACGTATTATGGATAGAGCGTTCGCTAAAAAAACTCTGTTACACTGCGTTGCGATTTCGCACTTTGATTAGATTATTTTTGACGCTGACTAAACCTGAGACGGAAATGTTAATAAATGAACATTTAAAAAACAGGCTTTTATACAAATGCGTTAAAAAGCTTTATCGGATTTTATTGTTCAATGTGTATGGCGGCCATTTTGAAATTCGCCATTTTATTTTCCCTGTACTGTCACATCGGGACTGAACATACATGAAAAATTGCAAAATCCTCGATCTAAAATAACTGGTTCTAGTTTAGCTTGCATGAGTTGAGCTCACAAGCTTACAAATATTGCAAGCTAAATACAACTTGTCACTACATAATATAAAACAAAGTCGCCTTCTCTGTCTCTAAATCCCTATGTATGCTTAAATCTTTAAAACTACGCAACGGATTTTGATGCGGTTTTTTTTAATAGATAATGTGATTGAAGAGGAAGGTTTATATGTATAATAACATAAATTAAATAGTGGAGAAATACTAGTTATTTTTGAGGTTACTCCAAATGTAACGCGTGCGGGCCACGGGCAGTAATGAATAAATCATAACTACTCGATCGATTATAATAATTTTTTCAGTGAATGACATAGGCTATATATTTTATACCCGTGCGAAGCCGGAGCAGGCCGTAAAGCTTGTAAAATACATCAAATGTTATAATTCGATTTTTTATAACATTAAATTTTAATTCATAAACATAAGATGATAGACAATCAATATTAAATGGATAGAGATTCGCACCACACTGGTCGATATGACGTCGCAAATAACCAGTTATTATGTTAATAATAGATAAAAGGTTAAAACCGATTACTTGTGGGTCACCTTTAAAAGAGAGACATATACCGTCGTGGACTTTTTTGTCGATGTTTTCAAATTCTGTACTATTATAGTATATTATGTTAAGAACTTACCTCGTAAGGTTTAGTCAGCATTTCCAGTATAAGCGTCGGAAATCTCCTTCTTACGGACTTCATTAGATTACATTTATTTTCTCTACTTTATATACATGTAATATAGACGTCGTGTTATATACATAAACTTTCTCAAATCAATTCTCTAATCGATTATGAAAAACGTATCTTAATCCGGTTTTCAGTTTAGAAGGAATAAGGTAACACAGAGACAGACACGAAAAGCGATATCACTACATAGTATAAAACAAAGTCGCTTTCTCTGTCCCTATATCCCTATGTTTGCCTAAATCTATAAAACTACGCAACGGATTTTGATGCGGTTTTTTTTAATAGATAGAGTGTTTGAAGAAGAAGGTTTATATGTATAATGACATAAATTAAACAATGGAGAAATACTGTTATTTTTGATGTTACTCCAAATAAAACGCGTGCGGGCCACGGGCAGTAATGAATAAATCAAAACTACTGGATCGATTTTACTCATTTTTTCAGTGAATGACATAGGTTATTTTATACGCGTGCGAAGCCGGAGCGGGCCGCTGGTTGTTTGATAAAATTCAACATTTTACAAGTTAATTCTTGATGATTATATTGTAATACAGTGGATGCCTTCTCATATTGGATTAGAGGGTAATGAAATGATGGATAAATTAGCAAAAGAACCGATAGAAGATCGTATTCTATATGATTGTATACCAATATACGACGATACTACAGCCGAGTTCAAAGGAAATACACACGTATGGGCCGAATACTTTAATGAATCATCTTTAACAAAACGTACATGATAGATAAGCAGGTAAAGATGAAACATGATTGTCTTAGCTTTAAGAATTTGTTCCGGGTTTATTCCATTAAATAGGTTTAATTTTTTTAATTAAAAGAAACGAAAGATATAACTGTGCAGTTTGTCACCAAGAAGAAGAAGTGTATTATATTATAATGGAATGTGTTCGAAACCATTCTCAAAAAAAGAGAGATATTTAAGTATAGTTATAATATATGGCGCTTGTAATGAAATATTGTCACACCCAGTATAGGAAGAAGCTAAATTAATTTATAATTTGGTAGAGATCTATATAAGGGCATTAAAGGGATTGTTAGTTTCCGTTTTTTATTTCTTTTTTCCTATTATTTTCTTTTGTAAGGGTTTTTTTGATTTTTGTGTGTTGTATAAATCAGGATGGCATGTTCTTTTTCAACAAACCCTCGACAAAAATAAAGAGAAAAAGAAATATTTCACAAATTCAAAACACAGTTGCCTTGCCTTGCCAGTCTACAAGATACCGGTAATAGGATCTATGGCACGGATTAAATATTGGATAAGCCTTAGTGTTATTAGAAACAGGCGTCCATATAAATACGTCAAATAGACATCTTGTTTTATACCTAATCACCGCGTTAGGTTGAGCTACAAAATACCTAGACGCGGACGCATCAGAAATTACATGTCTAATACTTAATGAAGTACTGCTTTGGTACTTTAGCTTTCGGAAGCCGTGGTACGGGAAAAAATTAAACGCAAGCGACACCGCATGTCGAGTTAGTAATAATATAAGCCTGTAATTAAAGACGTACCTCTCCGTTGAATATATCCTCGAGTCGCTGTTTGGGATTCTTGCCTTTTTTCGTCCGCACTAACAGTATAATGTGGCCGATATTCGGGCATTTTCTGTAAATGAATCAAAGATTTCAAGTATATTCAACAATATCTTTGAACTTTCCAGTATGAGATGCTATATCCAACATTAAGTTTCTTCGTATAGTGGATATATTATTGAGAATGGACACGGGTTGATTTTTTTAATGGGATGGGATGTGTGGTGAAGGTGTTTTTTTTTTAAATAGATTTTGATATCATACACGAGTATATCCTATAATTTTGTACGAGCAATTCTTGGATATAATTTATTAATTTATTTCGTGTGTCTCGAAACGGCTTTAACGAGCTGTTTTTAAATTTCCATTTAGATAAGCATTTGCTTTTTAAATTTATCTAAGTACGTTTCTTCCCGGCAAAAACGTCGCTTTATACAAGAACAACAAGAAGTGTAGTGTGTACTTATGTACACGCGTTAGAAGTTATACTTATTTAGTGTAACAAGATAAAGATCTTTTCAAAAAATTTATCTTTCTCCTTATTCTTCTATGTTTGTAGAAAAAACGATACTAACAATTAGAAAAAAGGTATTTAATACATATATACTTTTTTTGAATAAAATGTTGACTATAGCTAACTTCAGGGTGTCGGTTTTTCGTAACGCTGTGCGCGCGCATCTAAAAAATTTACTCTCATAATTTTTCCCTAACGCGCCAAAAGAAGTATAAGTTCAAAACTGTTAAGAAATGGTCTTCGTAAGTATGACAGGCGCAAAGTAAAAAGAACATTGGCATAGTGTTTGACATTTCCGCCTTATATACTGTAGCATACGATGGAGGCAAATAAACTCATCCAATTTTAAATGAGGATATAGTCTAGGAATAGCTAAACTTAAAGGAGAACTGGCTCTGAAGTGTAGCTTCCAAAACACATTTGTAAGTGTGATGAAGTACATTCAAATAAGGTTGATAACTAACGGGGCGCAAGAATAGTAAATTTCCTACTTTAATGAAATTATAGGCCAAAAGCTAAAAACGCTAAATCTTTTAAATAAATTTCACTTGTAAGCATTTACCTGAGCAGTTTCTCCACGAGAACTTTCCCCATGAATCCTGTTCCACCCGTAATGAACACCGTCAGGCCGGTGAACGTTTCGGCTATGCGATCCGGCATCGAGTCCACTTCCTCCGCAGAATAACCCTCGCACGACATGCCTGTGGGATGAAGAAAAAAAATAAAAACAATCAGTATAAGGCACAACCTGACGTGGTTTTCGTAACTTGAGATCATCAGCTTTGTATGAAGGAAAACATGGGGTTAGGGAATTTTTAGAGCATTTAGGGACTAGCCGCTACCTTCAAGTCGAGGATATGTAGCCAAACACCTTTATTTTTAGTAGGTTATACCGCGCCTAAGCAAAAAATCTTCTAATGGTAATTCAACTCCTCGTGATGAGGAATCAGCTGTGAATAAGTCGGTCTACAAAAATCTTTATTCAGTAAGAAACAACAACTATTAACTTAATAATAAAATTTCTTTGCAAACCACTACTTTCAAATGACAACATTTTAACACTTTTTGCTTTGGCAAGGGGAGTGATAAGGGTTTCCAAGAATTTACGGTGTGAAAAAATTAAAAGATGGGATTCTAGAGTTTCTTGAAAAAGTGGTTTCCACTAAAGAAAATGTTGCCTTGTGTCTATTCAGCAAAAAACAACTCCCAATAGTAGTAACATTAGTATACGTCAAGGTACTCAATTTCTAGAACTCCAATTTTAAGAAAACAATATGTAACTTACTTGTTCTCTTAAATCGAATACCTAAGGCTATTTATTTGTACTTTTTTTTTAATTTTTGCCAAATTTATATCCATAGTTTAAGAGTTATCACTTAAAAGTTTTTGCAACAGTTTTATAGAGTTATTTCAGTTCTGCAATATGTCAGAAGTTATGATTCTACGAGTAATTAATATATATATAATATTTTTTAGTAAAATAACAAAGATTATGGGTATACCGGTAGGTTTTCTTTTATTTTTAATACTCCTAAAATTTGATCGCTGAATATTTAATAACGGTGGTATAACTGGGTAATCCTAGTGATTTTTGATATGACCCAGGTCTTTGTAACAATTAATTAATGGAAAAAATCAAAGCTAAAGAACATACATATACATTGAAAGAATATACATTTCTATAAACTATTTCTGAGTATAAAAATGTCGTCTCAATATAATCCGCTTGAAGCAATCCACTGATCTATAAATTGTACATCAAATGTAAATGGCGTTTGTTGCACTTTGTCACCAAAACTACTGAACGGATTAGGATGAAACTTCACAGTAATATAGCTTATACATCATAAAAGACGTAGGCTTCAAAACTATAAAAATATTATTTAAATTGGCCGAAACAAAAATCAATAAGTCGAAACCGTTAGAGTTACTTGAACGTAATGTATGGTGTCGTTATTTTTAAAGTCACAGACACAGACAGAGCTGCGGGCGGCCGCTAGTACGTACATAAATGGTGTCACCAAAGTTCAATCATTACACAAACTCGTTTAACAAAGGTGTAAACTGTAAGGTGCAAACATTAAGAAACTTAAGTACGAATGTACATATATATATATATTGCAAAATCCAAGTTAAGACATAGCTTTAACAACTTAATAACATAATACAGGCTGTACCAATGATTATAATATATTACATACAACATAGGGTATTTTGTAAAGTCAATATTGCGGACAGCGAGTCATGTGAGGAGGATCATTTAGTGTAATTTGTAGTTGCTAAAATTGTCCGAATTATAAAGTGACAGGGATAAGATTTATAAAAGTATGTTAACTTCGAATGGACGTAATAAAATATACGGTGCGCGCCACAAGAAGTGGCATCTATACGAAGGAATGCACAAACATGTTAGAATTCGGGAATTTGTTTAAACGTATTCTGACAAACATCTCAAGAAGTTTCGGACAGACCGATGCAAATGTAGAATGTGCGAACATACGCGCGGAGTACGCTCATTGGTGTATAACAGCGACGAGACGCTTTGATAAGGAGCACGAACCGACTCCTAAAAACAGACATACAATAGAGTCCGATCAGGAAAGTCACGTAAGGGAGATCGACAGATAGTTCAAGATAGGAGATACGCCGCTATTAATATAAAACAAGCTACAAGGAAAATCTACGGGCGGCCACAAAACTGTATCGTGCAATATAAGGTATTATAAATATTGCGAATAGAGCTGACTTACAACCATCTCAAATATATATACAATAGTCATTATAGTCTATTTGTGTGTCATTAAATAATTAAATATAGAAATATTGAAGTATACAATAATACCTTTATACATCAATTTCAATCACGTCTCTCAACTTTTCCACTCGCTCTACCTTCTATAATACATTTCGGATGGAAATTACTTCGCTCCTACGAGTATTAGCGTGATGTTATACCTTTTCCCTTTCTTTTAAAAATCTTAACTAATATTATAGATATGAAAATGAGTTTGTTCATTTAAAAATTCATAGAAGAGTTTAAGTTTTGCATTAATATAAATTATATTATATCTGTAAGCAGAGTTCAATGTTTAACAGTTGAAATAACGCTCATTAAAGTCGACGCAATACTCTCAGACGTTACTATGGTAATTGGGTTGTATAGATGCGCGAACGGTAAGTAAAACAAAATGGCCGTCAAATTGACCGAAAAATGATAACAAAATATGCATATCCACATACATCCAATTTATGTATTTCAATCATCCATAGATACTATATATTAAAGCTAGTATTTAATATAACTGTTAACCGTGACCACGTCCGCGTGGAATTTAGTAAAAAAAATGTTATGCAGTACACTGTTTAATTGTTATAAACACGTTTACATGGCACTGCGCAAATGTAATGAACTAAAGAAGCAGTGTAAAATACCGCGTGCGCCTTACACGCGCACAAAGTCGCGGATAACAGCTAGTCTATAGATTTAGTCTATAGATAGTCTATGATACTCCATATAACTTCCACTATCTTCCAGTCAAAGTGCCGTCAGCAGACAGACACAATTAAAAAAATGGTATTTTGTTTTAGGTTTTTTTTTAACTGACCTACACTGTCAGCCTGGCAAGGCCTTTCCAGTTTCACCGGACTACTAAGGGGAGCGTTAATGGCACTCACCCGATCCTTTGGTTAAGTACAATATATACTCTCATATGTATTTTGACATTATAAAAAGATATAGTCCGCGTCAAACTTTTTGGCCGCCCTGAATATAGCTTTAAGTTAAGTCTTGCGCGTTGTACAGTCAAGAGGTTAATACAAAACAATGTCGAAATATTGTTATACGAATTTTATTAAATTGATATTTATAAATCTTTAAGTTATCTTGACATTATACATACAAAATAAGATGTTTTTAATTAATTATGATTAAAAAAGATATTTGCCTATTATAATAAGTACAAGGGATGTAGCAGTATCACCACCGCGTTGCTACTTTCAAAAAACTTTGTATGTGAAATGAAAATATTACTCCAATTGGATAGTTTTGTAAACGCTTTGTCAGGCTAATTTACGAAAACTTGTTCATTTAAATTCAACGCTCATATACATACGCACAACATATACATACATGCATATAGATTATTTGCAAAGGATTAGAGATAAAAATGAACAGACGATATAAATTCAACAATTACTGGAGTAATAAATTAAAAGTAAAAACTAGAAATGAACATTAGTAGTTGAATAATAAAGTAATAGACAAATAATAAAATTTCACCACCTTCTGTATTTGTCAGTTATAATTGAATGATCCGCCTTATACAGCATTTGCTTCTGTCTCTATACCCATACTTGTAGAATATACTGTATAGGATTTATGTATATGGCTATAATAAGGTTAATTTACAATAAGGTACATTCGTATTAAATAAATAATTTGTAATATACATTTATTTATAATGGGGCAACGGTTTCCATAGAAACATCATTTTTGTAGTGAATGGGCACTCTAATAATAACAAACATCAACAAGAACAAACAATGAGAAAAAAATAAGAAAAATATAAACCAGGAAAAGAAAAGTTTTTTTTTCTTTTGAACTGACATACACTGTTAGCCTGGCAAGTACCACCGGACTACTAAGGGGAGCGCTTAAGGCACTCACCCGATTTGTTCAGGCGATCAGCGCAAGGGCACTCGGTGCGCCTCGGCTTGAACTGTCTCCGAATATCCTGATCCGACTAAGCTAAGCTAAGCTATCTATCCATTTCATACACATATGAGTTCGTGAAAAGTGCATGTTTCACGAATGTATAAAAAAGTATGAAAATAGCAATAACACATAATTGACAACAAGCAAACTATTCTGAATGCGACTGTACTGCAACTAGCACGCACGCTGACACATGTGTTAGGATGGGTACAATAACGGGATAGAATCGCGCGCGGGTGAGCGCCGTTCCGCCGTCACCTTTGGTATCTAAGTCTGCGCATCTACTTTAGAGCCGTCAAAAAGTGTGACACGGATATATACGTATTACAAATACTTCAATAAACAAAATAAAATTGTTTACTAATGTGTACTAAATATTTACGTTCAAACTGAATGTCAGAGACCGTATTAATTTGTAGCCAAACAGTGGCTCAGAGGACAGATTCTCATCATCCAAACAAGTTATTCAAAATATGTTATTCAATAAATCGTATACTAAAGCATAATGACGTATCGATGTAAACGTTAGCAGCTGACGTAAGAAAACAAAGTTAAAAAATATATATACGCAATAATTTTAAAGGTAACAAACACACCTTTTCGATAAAAGAATAGCAACTTAAAAAAAAGATTATGGTCTTATTCCGATGACTACGATCGCTTAATTCTAGTTATGGCGTAGACCTTTAAATATATGTTTAAAAAAAAGTTACTATAGTTTTTAGTTTTTGAAGTAAAAACTTCTTTAGCAGCGTTCAGCGAGTTTGGTAGGGGTAAAACTTATTTTTGTGTTTGCGTCACCGATGACCTCGACATACTCGTGACGTATTGCGCTTGCGCCAGAATACCGACGCGTAGTATAGCGAGCGGCCTGTGTACATGCAATATTGATATTTTGTATTGAGCTTGTGCAGCACACCATATGTTTGATTAATTAGTAAACTGTAAGATAATATATGTAATTGTTGTTCGGAGTAACAATTTATGTAAAAATCGGATTAAAGTTAATAATTTCAATGTACAAATTATAACATTTAAATAATTCAATCGATAATAGATTTAATAATTCAAAAAAGGACATAGTATTCACTTCCGTCGGCTCTCTTGACCGGCTTGCCTTTTTTTTTAATATATTAAATGAAATCTGTATTCCGATTACTAATTATAATAATAAGTATATTTATATTAGATATATACCACTAATTAAAGATTTTATGCGTTTTATTCAGCCATTAAAAGTAACGCTTGTATGATTACAAGGACTTACATGTTACACAAAATAATAAAGTGACTCCATTTCACCTAAATGCTATTCCGTATGTCTCGTCAGAAATCATATTAAATAACTAATGTTATTAATGCGACGTCAGTTTGTTTATTTGTCATACTTTTACGTCTAAACAACTCAACCGCTCACGTTACCAGGAGTACAGGTTTCGTTTTTTATAGTTTATTCATTATTCCTGCAGACTCTTGGTTCGCATCTTTTCTCTGAAATAGTTTTAAACGTAAATCATTTCAAATCTAGGTCAGCTTGAATACATAATTAAAGTGAGCAAGACAAAAAAATATTTTTATGCCTAACTAATTACAGCTATTAAAATAGATATATTTTTAATCTATGTTAGTAATTCTAGATGTTTTGCTGAGATTATAGCCTTTATGCCGGTTTAATTATTATTTTTTTTTTGGTCATTTTTAGGTTAGGTTAGGTTACACAATGTCTCGCGCCGGACCGCTTACAGCCCGATAGATGAACACAGCCATGGCATCGTCGTTCAAATCGGTCTACAATGCCACTAGTACAAAAATATATAGATACAGATTACGATCTAGGATACTTTTCACCCAGAAAAACAGTAATGTTCCCGAGGGATAGGTTATATCTACATTGGGTAAACCAAAAAATCTTTTAATTTTTGTTTTTCTTTAGTTGCCATGAAAATATCGTCCAACATGGCGAAAGAAAAAAATCTGGTAAAGCTTGAGCTGTTAATATGAATACTAAAAGGTAGCCCATCGTTATTTTTTATTTTCCGTTTAAATAACAAGGAATTTTTATTGATTTGGAATTTTAATGCACTCTAGCGAATAATCGTTCTGTGAAATTGAAAACATATACTTCTAGGGAACTAAACGATATATACAAAAAAAATAATTATTCGAGGTTGTAGTTTAATCTCAAATGGTAAATGATGACTTTTACAATTTTTTCATATTTTATCACAAATTAATGGCTCAAAAATATATAATATCCTATTTTTCGTGAAGTTTATCGAGTGTCAGTCATCATCATCATCTTACCCTTATCCCACCTAAGTAGGGTCGGCACAACATGTTTTCCTTTTCCACTCTTCTCTGTCAGATGTCATCTCAGTATTCACACCTTTTATACACATATCAATTTTCAAACAATCCATCCACACCTTTTTCGGTCTTCCTCTAATCCTATATTGTCCACTTTCAAACTCAAAACTTTTCTAGTTACATGACTTTCATCTCTTCTCATAATATGCCCGTAACATGCTAATCTATTACTCCTCAACTTCTCTGTCACTGGTGCTATTTTCAAACTTCCTCTGATACACTCATTCTTAATCTTATCCATTCTTGTTGCACCACACATCCATCTTAACATTCGCATTTCTGCCACATGTAATCTTTTCTCATCAGTAAACAATAAAAATGTTGTTTTGTTTTCTTTTATTTGTTTTGATATAGTATATGTAGAGGTAAAATATAAAAATAATAACAAATTAATTTTAAGTAACGAATTAACAAATATTCAAAATAAAAAGGTAAAAAATCTTAACAGTACCTACTTCCAACTACTTTAAAATTTCTTTCCAACGCTTTTTATATGAATCGTGATAAAAATATAATTGTTGTCTATTAATTAGCGGGATAAAATGAACAAAACTCAACAAAAATACGATATTTTATGTTTTTGACTGATTAATTTGTCATAGAGTATGAAAAATTGTAAATGTCATCATTTACCATTTGAAGTTGAACTTTAACCTTGAAAATAACTTTTAAACTTTTTGTAGATAATTTAATCCTCTATAAGTATATGTTTTCAATTTCAATGGAAGATAATTCGTTCGGTCTGTTATACCCGAACCGTGTACCCAAATATGCCGACCTTTCTCTAACACCACAAAACCATACCCTTTCCTACCTAACACCTTTCCTATTATTAGGCGTCAGCACTTTTGTCAACCCTCTCACGATCCATGATACCACCCCATCAGTTCTTTCTCAGACTCGGTCCGTGACATTCGTAATCCTCATATTAATCAGTGTTAATGAGTATACTATAATTAATTATATGTGAACTTGTGTGATAAATCTTTTCTTTTTTTTTAAAGGATTTTTAAATACTCGTATAACAGAACGCATTAAAATTCCAAATGAATAAACAAATCCCTTGTTATTTAAACGGAAAATTAAAAATAACGATGGGCCATCTTTTAGTATTCATATTAAGAGCTGAAACATTACCAGAATTTTTTCTTACGCCATGTTTGACGATATTTTCACGTTCACTAAAGAAAACAAAATTAAAAGTTAACTTTTTTTTGGCCAACCCTAAATTCTACATTAACATAAGTTATATAGTATACTAGTTGTTGCCCGCAGCTCCGCATGCGTTTTTTTTTATAATTGTAAATCACTTCTTATAAGATCAGCTATCTATCTGTTAGTGAATGTTTCGTGAAAAATGGTTCAAACGTTTTGGAGATAGTACTGCAAACGAAGCCACGGATGACAGCTAGTCTAAAATAAAGTAGCCTATGTCAACCGCTGTAATTTTAACTATCCGTCAGTGAAATTTCTGTCAAAATCGGTCCAGCCGTTTCGGAGATTACCCGGAACATACAAACAGACAGACAGACAAAAAATTTAAAAATTGTAATTTTAGTATCAGAATCGTGTATACGTTCATATCCAATCAGTAAAAAGTCGTTATTTTGATATTACATACAGACACTTCATTTTTATTATATGTATAGTTTATAATCATGAGAGATCATCTGTAGGTGGTAGAGCTACGCTGAAGCTATTACTGGTTTCAGTATGAATTTTTTTTTTTTTTCGAACTTACTACACTGTCAACCCGGCAAGGCATCCACAGTTTCACCGGACCACGTTTCAGTATGAATGGGTCGGCTCGCCCGGAGTAGTACCACCCTCTCACAGAAAACCGACGTGAAGTAACAGTGCGCCCGCACTGTTGCGTTTCGTTCGGTCAGTGAGTTCATTAGGGCGATGGAGACAGGACCTGGCGGACGCGCGGTTCGGGCGTTATACTATTGATGCCGTCCGCCAGGTCCTGCCGGAATGGATAGGGAGAAGTTGGGGCTCCCTGTCGTTCCGACTGGTGCAGGTGCTCACTGGACATGGTTGTTTCGGGTGGTACCAGCACCAGATCGTTCGTAGGGAGCCCACCACCGCATGCCATGAGTGCGGCGCTGAGGAGGACACCGCGCAGCACACTCTCTCTGAGTGTGCTGCGTGGGAGGGACAGCGCCGCACTCTGGCTGCGGTGGTAGGAGGTGATTTGTCGCTGCCGAGCGTGGTTGCGGCCATGCTCGGCAGCGAACAAGCATGGAGTGCGATGGCCTCCTTCTGCGAGGAGGTCATCTCGCAGAAGGAGGCGGCGGAGAGGGCCCGAGAGGCGGACCCTCTCAGCGGCCGTCTCCGCCAAAGGAGGGCCGGTGGAAGGAGGCGACGTTTTTCCCACCTCCTTCCACCTCCGTAGCTGAACCTGAGGGGATGGGCCGGGGGGCCCATGTCCTCATTGCACAGGTTCAGCTGACGAGGGGAGGTAGCTGGTTGTGTACTCAGTTACCTCCCTATAAGGACGGAGCCCGGCGGCTACTTTGCCGGGCTGACCGCTGGGGCGACATGGTGATAGCTTTGCACGGTCCCATGTCGCCCCAACCAAAGCGGCGGTCGGTACACCGTGGGGTTTTAGTCCGTGCGAGTCGGACATAACCCACTCTCTCCCCCGAGAGTGTGGGTATCCATAATGGATTTCCCCACGTAAATAAAAAAAAAAAAAAAAAAAAAAAAAAAAAGTGAGAGCGCCGGAGGCCAACATATTTAAAAGGCCGGCAACGCACTTGCGGCTCCCCTGGTGTTGCTAGTGTCTATGGACGGCGGTGATCACTTACCATCAGGTGACCCACCTGTTCGTTTGCCCCCTATAATATATAAAAAAAAAGATCGCTAAAACTTGTGCAGATATTTGTAGGTTAAGTGATAGACGTTACGCGCGAATAAATAAATAAACTCAAAGTAAATATTTTCATTGGTTACGTAAATCGTCACATTTCTAATGTTTAGTAGTAACGTATGCGGCAACCATACACAAGTGTGGTCAGTTGACGACATATTTGCTTAACCAACTCTCGGGTGTTTTTATTGGCCGAATAAAATATGATTTGGTTCAGACATTTTTAAGATATTTTTTGGTTGTTTATTTATTGTTTTCATTGTTCGAGGCTTACGTTAGAGGCGTTACATAAAAACGTTCGCACTTATGGTGCTACCCCTGTGTCGCTTACTGTGACAAGATGTCGGGGGTGTAAGGGAACGTGACGTTTGTCGGTCATCAATTATATGTATAATATTTTATTTTTGTTTTTGCTTATACTTATGATAAAACGTCTGCAGGAAAATCATAAAGCATATCCTCGAGATATCTTTACTTTTTTTTTCATTAAAATCGGTTGACTCTATCAGAAGATATTGAAATTCGAATGACAACGCGAATTAAGTACGAGAGAAATGTAGGGAAGCCTATGCATTTCTGTCTCATTAAAAAACCTGGGTCTCTTGTACTATATCTCGTAACTGCATATAACATGTCAGAGGTGTGCTGTTGTGCGCGCATCACGCAAAAAACTACAGGATAGAGATCGGTCAAACTTTTTCACTTGTTTTTTAAACACTTGGTTCTTATCTAAAAAACTATCATAATTTATTTAGATTTTAAGAAACTACGATTTTTATAACGTGTTTATTAATGTGTGAAGTGGGGCAAGCGATACGGTGCGCGTGCGTAGGTGACTAAGTAAATAGATAACATTGATTGCAAAGAAATTTTGTGAGCAAAGCATATTTTAGCTTTCATTTTTTTCATGTTTCTTCCTCTATACATAAAATATATTGTAAAGTTATAAACAGCGTAGATGAATTCGTGGGTATCTGTTAGTAAATAAGATTATACTAGAGGTCTGCCGTTGTGCTTGCATGACGTAAACACTTAAAACATTTTTTTTCTTTCCGTTTAACTTCCTAGCCATTATATCTTAATTTAGTAAAAAGTTTCACGTTCAAGAGACTATGATTTATAAAAGCGCTACAAAAGACTAAAGAAATTTTGTAAGCAAAGTACATTTTCGCTTTCAATTATAGTCTTGTATTTTCCTCTCTAGATAAAATATATTGTTTGTAAACAACGCAGACGATGACGCGGGTATCAGCTAGTCGTGAATAAAAAAATATACATATTTTCCATAAACTCGTTTCTCTTAAAATATTATTTATATCTTGTCATTAAGAACATTTCGTGTTTTCTTTTTATAAGCCTTTTGTAGTAACTTTTTAAATTACTTAAAACTATTATTAACTCTTTTAATAATTCCGAATAAAGAAATACTATAATATTAAAAATGGCATTTAGTATAGACAAGAAGAGTTACTCACTGTATATTATATTTTTTTGTAAATACAATGTAAAACAAACACAATACAAGCACGCGACCTCTCAAGAAGCCGTTGTAACGTAAACTAGCTTGGTTAAGCGAGTTAGTTGCAAAACAATCGTTGGCACATACTTTGGTTTATTCACGCTTAAGCTGTGGTGTAATGAGTGGCTGAAGAAAAAACATGATTACCACAAAATAGATATCGCTCAGAAGGTACACTCTCGATACCTATGATTTTACAATAGTTAGCCTTATATTATAACTATTCGTATTACATTTAAAACTAATTTATTAAATTTATTTATATAATTTATTAAAACGTATTTGCTTTTTTAATGTCGTTTGTAATTATTATCTACATTTGTTTTTTCTATAAATGTACAAACGTAATCTGTGCATTAAAAAAAGATCACAAGAACTGATTGCGTCTGATGTAGGAAAGACTATACAATAAATCTATTTTTTTAAACTTTGTCTGTTTGACCATGGAATACTCCAATAAATGTGAACTTTCATAAAGTTTTCACAGGTGTAACGGTCCAGCATACAACTTAACTTCAAGTTTAAAATTCTCTGCTTTGCGCTTTTAAAGAAAGTTAAAAGATGGCTTCATTTATACATTTTTAAACGCATCGTGTCATGGGCGTGGGCTTTAGTGCCACTTGCTATTCCCACGGGCAGCTCTACGTGGCTCTCTTTCTCATTAGCAAGGTAGACAAGCTCATTGTTCATGCTCCCCATAATAAATGCTACATTAAAACTTGTACACAAAGACACTTTATAAGTTGAAAAAGCGTACGACGTCGCAGGCACAGCTAGTTTATTACTATTTATTCCATATTAAAATAATTGCAAATTCATAACAATTATATAGGCAGATGATGTCATTATTATTTGTGAAAAAATAATTTAATTGAGAATTTAATTTAAATATCTTTGATGTTAGTAATCAAAACATATCACTAACTCATATGTATATACGTGTACCTTAAAACGCCTTAATTTACAATTAAAAATAATTTACATAGAATATATTTACAATGACATTTCTAATTATAAGTTATTCTGTAGGTGAGTGAGCGGATGAATGATTGAGAATCAAATTTCGCAATAGACCTTCTTTGTTTTATCTATGTTGTGGTATAAAACCCCAAATAATCATTATTTATGAAAAATACAAGACGGAGTCTATTTAATTAACGTGTGTACATCGGTACATTTTGTTACTATGTTGTTACTACAACTTTCTATCAATGAGTTACACATGAAAGGCTTTAAATTTAATAATAATAATATCTGACATAAATACATAATAACGTACACGATTCTATGATAAACTCGTGTCCTCGAATAATAATATTTCGCGTAATGATAGAAGTTGTCGCAATTACTAACATATACAAATCTGCGGGGCCGAATTTAAAAGTTACAAAACCTGGGCGCGACGGCGAAATGAACGCCTTAAACAATTTCAACTAGACATTATGAGTATACTTTATTATAAATTATATTATATTTATGTTACAGGTTCCTCATAAAAGGGGCGACACTGAGGTTGATGTTTCTGTCGCTAGCCTATAATTTCGGGGCTAATATTTAGTTATAATGGCATTGGAACTGACACTGTAGAATCCAAAAACAATGGTGAACACTGAGAGATTGGAAATCAATCACCAGTCACCGTGGTCCTTCCGGTCTTCATAAATATCATTTTACCTTTGAAAGACAGAGCTAACTAGATTGGTTAGCCGAGGCTTGGCCACATTAGTACCTTTGAGCTTATTGCCATACGGCTGAGTGCCCTAAGCGCTTGCCCAAAATGCTCGGTGAGGTTGTGAAGGTCCGTTAGATCAACAGCGGTTAGGCAGTTCGAAAAATAAAGAACGCAGCGCCATAAGAAGAAAATTGTGGCTCCGAATTCCAGCACACGTGGTTGGAATATGAAAGACGAGTGGAATAAATCGAATATCTAACGAATCTCGATTATTTATATCCTAGATACATAATTAAAACGGTTTCGAGAGACAGATCAAGTAATTGGACGAGTTAGTAGAAAAAAAATCATGGCATTATTGAAGTCAGTAATAAACTAGTCATCGATTAACTTTAAACTTGTCTATGAAAGAAATGATGGAGCCGGATTGAAAACCTCGCAATTGCCCTTCACAAAATGATAAAATAAGAAGTATTAATACAACATTAGTACAACCGGTCTCGATCCTTGAATATGAAGTCATTAACATCACACAATCTTGAACTATAGAAATGTTTTTTTTTTATCTGTCATGGTCATATCCTTAATCGGTACCGATAAACCGATGTTGATACCTCGTAAAAGGACATCGAATAAATTAATGAATACCTTGTTGCATTTTTACTTTGAAAACTGGCGAATTTAATGGCACAAGGCATTCTCTTCCAACTAACCAACGGTATTATTATCAAAAACGGAAATTACTGTGGGCAATGCAAATATGAAAAAGGAAATTGAATAAAATTAAACTTTATGAGGGCTGCGGACCTCATAGTATTGAAATGAGAATATTACGTAGGGCTAACAGTTTATTGTAGTCATAATTACTGTGGTGTTCACAGTTAACGGTACAAACATACACGGGAACCAAAGAAAGGAGCACGTGCATGTACGTCGGTGGCGCGTGTGGACGCGTGTGGACGCGTGTCAGTTAAAGGTGTGCCGAATCGATTATCAATAATCGATTATTAAGATAATTATATGCAATCGATTACTGTTTAGATAATCGATTACAATACATTTAATGGAAGAAAACCATTTAGGTTATGATAACCCTACGCTACATACTAAGGTAAATAATTCAGACAAAGGATCAGAAGCGGCACTACGAAAGTTCGAAATTAGTCTTATTAAGACCGAGCGCGAAGAGCATGAAAAAAAACCCGCATCTGTACAAATGACATTTAAAATATTCGTACACCCCAGCCACCTCTGTTCCCTCGAAGAGAATTTTTTCCAACAAATTTAGGATCGATCAGTCTGCTGCCAAAGCATCTTGATTACATAATTTTTTATAATCCTAACTGAACATTGATTGAAAATTAATTTATTTCTTTGATTTTTAATATATATAATTGTTTTTTTAATAAATAAATGATTAAATTTAATTTCATTTATTCAGGAGATAAAATAATTTTTATATGGAACTAATAATCGATCCAAATCGATTGTTCATCGATACGTTTTGTTCGATTTGGCAATTAATCGATTAAATAAATAATTCAAACTGATCTACACTGTTGGCTTCGTAAGGCTTCTACAGTTCCACCGATCTACACACCATGAGTGTCAGTAAATGCTTAAAGAGCGTGGAGCCGTCGTGAGTTTTAATATATAGCGTATTACCAATGGTCGAGGGCTCTCTACGCAGACTGCCGGTGCCGCGAGAACATGGCATCTGACAATCGCATGCGCACAGCCGTTATGCCCTCTCATTCACAAAGCCGCGCGGGTAAACAGCCACTAGTAGCGCGATACGGCAATAGTGATGCGGGTTGGTTTGCTATAATTTTGAATAATAAAATGAACACATATACAACATAAATTTACTTATGTGTACATACAACATTTATTTATAATGGAGCAACGGTTTTCATAGAAATATTATTTTTCGAAGTGAATGGTCGCTCTAATAATAACTAATATCAACAAGAAAAAATAAGAACGGAAATAGCAATAAAATGTAATTTACAACAACGAAACTATTCTGAATGCGAGTGCTGCAACTAGCACACGCACTAAACCACGTGTCGGAATGGGTGCAATAAGAGGTGAGGAACGCGCGCGGGGTACCGTGCTCCACTTTCACCCTATCCGCGTCCCTCTGGTATCTAAATTTGTGTTCTGCGCATCTACTTCAGAGCGGTCAAAAAGTTTGACTCGGATTATAGATTCAGATATTTTTTTAGTTATTTACTGCTTGATTACTATGTTTTATTCTAAATATATGCTCGGATGATAGGATCGTGTAAATAGATCCCAGTGGGATGAACGGAAAAGGTAAAATAACAAAATGTAGAGCCACATATCACAAGATTATGGAATAAAATATGAAATCCACAACATTGCAGTCCAAGATCCCGCCAAAAACGCCATTTATTTTTAAATACAAATAGGTTCCTTGTATAGTATTTGAGTTCTAATACTTCTTAGTGCCACACCGATGTACATAGCATATGATATCTCATTACTTGGGAGTAAACAGTGATTAAATTAATTCAAAATGCCTGCTCCTACATTTACTAAAAATGAAAGAAAACTTATGAATTGTTTTATTTATATTTTTTAAATTTAATTAAACTGTAGGAACATTAAACAGCGGCCATTCGTCTTTTTATCCGGATGACGTATACTTAGGACTAACGTCAGATGCAATTAGTTTTTCTTTTTTTATATTATTACACACTGTGGGCGAACTCAATACAAATAAATAAATAAAATTTCATCGGCCAGCAGTACGTAATACAATGACATTCACAATATATCTTTAGACCGCCTCGAACTTTATGGAATTGTTCGAATAATGACCCATCTTTAAAGGGTTATTATATGGAGCCCAACGTGATGTATCCGAGAGTTTTTTTTAGGTTCGATGTCTCATAGTGAAGCCCTCGAGCACGCTGCTAGCGCTACACAGTGACACTCAAAATTTTCACCCACTTGCTTCACACGACACAGATCACCCTCGAAAATACGCTGAATGGGCTTTAATGTTTTTACTTATTTTTCACAGATCGGTTAGCTGGTTTAACTAAATTGTCAGATTCGAAATTCATGTTTGGGTTCATGAGGCACGCGTCTGTATCTCTCTAACTCATATATGTATGATTAGTTTAGTTCTTTTAGCTTAGTCAGATTTGCGATGTTGAATTCAAGATAACAGCCCAAGCTGAGGTTCCACCACTTTAATGCTTTGAGCTTGTTCCCATTGGGCAAAGAGCCTTAAGTGCTCGCCCTAAAATACCGGTGAAGGTGTGGAGACCCGTCACGACAACAGCGGTTGTTCAGTTCAAAAAAAAAAGGTCCATTTTAGTTATATTCAGAATATATGATCGGATACGCAGAGAAACAAAGAATCCATCTTCAAGAGGACTGCAACTACAGTATTATAAGGCGTAAACTGTACTGTAATTGTGACTACTTGAGCTCTGTACAATGTACAAGAATAAAATAAATTTCTTCAGGCGCAAACAGCATTTAATTTATCCTCGGACGAAACAATATAATACACTTTTTGTTTTTTAACTAGCGTAGAATGATGGTTACTGCAATTAACAATAATTAATGCTCTAACGATTCTGTTACGTAAACAGTTTCAGTAACAATATATAATTTACCGCGTTACTGTTTTTGATTCATTCCAAATAAATTAAATTGCATAAGTGTGTTATATAAATAATTATATCCAGTCGTGTAACAACAGCAAAAATATATTTTAATGGTTATATTTCTTTTGGCGCGTTATAAGAAATCGTTGAGTGAATATGTATTTATGTCATTTTGTTCACGTATTTCTCGAATGTTATTTATTTGTAGTATTTAATTTCCTCGTTTGGACTTTTGATTCGAAACAAGACGAGACGAGAAGAGAAATATAACTCTTCCTTATGCTACTCCCGTACCTGCGTGTATCGGCACGAAGTTTTGTCTATGGTCAGACTAAATGTAGTTGTGGGAAGATATTATCGTTATGCGTTACGAATTATCGGGTTGCGTGACGATACACGCAGCAGGATAACTGGGGCCGCGGTTTCTACACACATAAAAGAAACTTGGAAACGCTAATTTCGAGTGTTACTATTGAAATGACAATGGTGTGCAAACGTTATTCTACGCCGTTATCGGAATTAATTTTGAGGTTACTTTTTAGCGGACCAAGTGACCGAAGCTTCGTAGCGCAGGTATGGGACTAGCATTAGAATAATAACGCATGCGTTAGTTAGTGTACTAAGAACTCCTCATAGGCGTACATAAAAATAAGTACACATACTCTTTTTTATTATTTCAAACGCGGATAATATTACAAAACCGAAGTTCCAAATAACGTGATATTCATAATAAATATCCAATCAAAATTGAAATCTAAAATACATTATTCAGTTTAGGCCCTGAAAATGCCCTTATGAACGTCAAAATTACCACCGGTTCGGAAAACAAGCCAGTCATCGACAAGAACCGGCAAGAAACTCGATCGGGTTTGTCTTCAACACAATCCATCCACACCTTTTTCGGTCTTCCTCTAATCCTATATTGTCCACTTTCAAGCTCAAAACTGTTCTTGTTACATGACTTATCTCTTCTCATAATATGCCCGTACCATGCTAACCTATTACTCCTCAACTTCTCTGTCACTGGTGCTATTTTCAAACTTCCTCTGATAAACTCATTCTTAATCTTATCCATCCTTGTTACACCACACATCCATCTTAACATTCGCATTCCTGCCACATGTAATAAAAGATAATTTCTAAATACTATCTTTAATTAAGTTGTATCCAATGTACACGTCAAATGTTACAGTAGGTGGCGTGCGTGTCGTACCTATCAATGTTTTTGAAAGAACATTTCTTTAATTCTACATCTTCTCACAATTCCCTTGATACAGTTAAAAAAACCGCGAGTATCAGCTAGTTATTAACACTATGTAATAATAGCAGTTTTATGTGTGTTAAAATGAAAAATGGACCGCGTTTATTCTGTACAACCATTTTATTTAAATAAATAAAACACAATAAGACAATAATCGTATATTGATGACGTCACAAAGTTCTGTTTCCGTAGTGTGAACCGGTGCCGGTGACGTCACGGTGCCCAGCGCGACGACGTCACGCTGCTCAGCGCGACGACGTCACGCGGCCCAACGCGGTGAAGTCACGCTGCTCAGCGCGGTGACGTCACGCTGCTCAGCGCGGTGACGTCACGCTGCTCAGCGCGGTTCATCGTTCCACACGAACGGATCGAGTCTCTTGTCTTCCGGCAGTAGAAGGTTCAATTCCTCTATATCTTGAAGTGTCTGGTGACAAAATGTTAGTCACATATATTAATATTAGAAAATGTTTAATCGATAAATCCAGTTATTGTCGAATAGTCTATTACTATAATGTATCGCAACTGATGTAACCTCAACCTGAGAAATGTTCTATCGTTTGTAGGAACAATATGTGGCTCTTTATGGAAATCGCCATTACCCCGTGAGCTGTGCCCACACCTTTCTTTTGAAAAGGCCTTTTGCCCAGTAGTGGGACTCGTACAAGGTCGCAGTTTATTTCACAAATCTGTGTGAGAGCTTTATAGGAAATTAGTGTTGTATTTATGATTTTTTTTTGTAGGTCTGTCACTGTGTCGGATTTCTTATCGTATGTTATTAATGGGGTCACCACCATTTATTTATAAATAAATACTTTATTGAACAGATTCATTAATAAAAAAAAATCAAGTGTTTTGCAATAGTTTTTGGAGCCATGTTCCTTAACGCGGTTTGCGGTACGAGTTGACAAGTAGAAATCGTCACGTAAGGAAAAGCCGTTATGCTCCCTCTATGACACTTTTTCTTTCTGTCTCTTTTCGCAAATAACTACATTCCAGACGGCAGTCCGCACTATCCACAGTGTTTTTACTTATTTTTCTATATGAAAAAAAAATGCCTAGTCAAAGATTTTCTTATTTACCTAATGCCTGTTACTTAGAAGATGTTCTTGGAATTGGGAATAAATTTCTATAGCTGTTCTTGATTTTTTTTATCACCCGCCTTTATTCTTGAGGTGTGTAAGATATGAACTCAGGAATGATGTAGTCATTACCTGGTTGAGCAAGGAGTTGCACCGGGACAGCTGGTGCGAGAGCTCGTGCACACGCGCCAACCGCTCGGCGTGCCGCGCGTTCGCTCTCTGCCTCTCCACCATTTGCGAGTACAACCGTGATATTTCCGTATCCGCCTGGAATTACCAAAAAATCTTCACACAGGCAATCTATCTCTTGGCTTTTACTAATCGTGTATCACTATTTTTATATATGCCGGCGCAAAGTCCCTTATTAAGTATTTCTGTTCAGACAGAAATATTAGGCCACACTGTCTAATACAAAGGAAAATATATAAAAGGCGTAGTACAAAAAGGGCGGGGATCATTCTCGTGCGAATCGTCGGCCCGTTCACATCTCTACATATATTCCTAACTATAAAGGTTACTATAGATATCTTCTACATATGACGTCGCTATAACTTTTTATAATACGTCTGCTTGACAATACTAGATTTTAGTCACGGTTTCGCTCGCATTAATGTAAATTGGAAAATGGAGTCCGTGTCACTAATTAATAATGTAGGTCTCTATAGTCGAAAGAACTTTTAAAATGAATTAAATAAAATATTCAACACGTTTTGTGCCACATGCGTTCCATGGCGAATGCTTCTATCCGGCGAGAGTGGACTCCTGGATGCACAGGCACAGTGCCACCAAGCGGAATGTACTCTACCTCCCTGAGCTTCCCGGCGAGGGCGAGCTGGTCGGCCGCCAGCGGGTGCGCGCAGGCCGCCAGGTGCGCCTGCAGCCGCGAGCTCAGCCGCGCCCAGGGTCTGCACTCCAGCCCTGGGGGTGTCCACCGCGCTTGTCAAATTATCATGCAATCTATACCTCAGACGGTTCAAGTTTTTTGTAAAACTACAAATGTTTTGAAAAACAAAATAGGACAAATTACAAATAAGTATGTTACAAGTAAGTACAATACAATTCGAATAATCTACAGGAACATATGAGAATACCTACTATGATGCGTTGTAAGCCTACTAAGATGCGTTGTAAGCCTACTATGATGCGTTGTAATGTCACAAGCTACATGTAGAATAGTTCTACGCGTATTGTAATTTTACCAAACTGTGGATAAATTTTCAATAAAAAAATTAATAATTATAAACATTGTTTCTAATTTGTTTTAGTAGTTTATTTTGTAAAGTTATAATTATTAATTAAATGGGGCATTAAAGTTTCACTACTTTTTTTATTTCTCCTATACATTTTGTAATTTAAGCGAACCGTTGGATCATTTTCAAACAAACATCGAAATTTGCAATTAATATTACCATGTTGAAAACATTATTATTTTTGAAGTGAAACTTCTTTAGAATCGTTGTGATTTCAAACAGGATGCAACGGAAAAACGACAGGTAAGAGACACAAATACAAAAATGTGTATCCAGAGCGAGAGAGCAAATGTCGGTGTGTATGTATATTGCGCACTGTTGAATACTTGCTTGTATTTGAGCATTTAACGTATGTTAGTATTTGTGAAAAGTACGTGTACTACTGTACACTGTATGCGCAGCGCGTATTACAGCTTTTTAGTAAGAAGTCAGCGTGGTGTGTTATTATTTAACAGTGTTTGTGAGTATTTTTATATCTTTATTGTTGAAACTCAAAATATGGAACTTGACTAATAAATAAAATAAAAATATCTTTTAAAATGTACCAAAATACTTTCATTTTTAAACAAGTAAACTTTGTAATTATCCTACTCTTGTTATAAATATTCATCTCATTCTTTTGTCGATTTACTGAAGTTTCACTTCTATCGTGTGTGAATCGCACACACACCTTTTTTTAAAAATTCCGAATACAATAACATTGGATAATTATTACCAATCTCAGAGACTCGAGCCCGCCCTATATGATATAAAGTTATTTTAATGAATATCTACAAGAGCAAATATATTATAATTTTACAAAACGAAATTGAATTGAATTCTATAGTAAATTTACAATCCAGTGTACTGAAATTATAAGATATTTTCATTAAAGGTTATTCAAGAAATCTTTATTTATGTTATTTAGAGATATATTTAATTCTATTGTTAGTTTCTCTTCGTGAAAGAATAGTTAGTACCTTCTAAGACTTCGGGATCGCGCGCTCCGGGCAGGCCGAGCGTGCCGCGCATTATTGGTAAAAATGTTGGGATCTCCTACAAATATAAAACAATTATTTCTTCGCTTCATATCTACAAATTCAAAAATATCAAACACTAACTATTGCCCCACAGCTTCACTCGAGAATTCATACATTTAACCTATTCCTAGGGATACGTTTTTCTGTATTAAAAGTATTCTATGTCCATTTCTGTACCTCTGGTAATACGTATGCAAAATTACATGACGATCGGTTGTGTAGTTAAGAGGGAAAGCGCATAACAAACAGACACAAACACATTCGTATTTATAATATTAGTAATCGAGAGCAAAAATATACTTTGCTTACAAACTTTCTTTGTAAACAATGTTATTCGTTTAGTTGCTCTCTCCTGCGCATGCGCACTACACCGCTTTTATAAACCTTACTAACTTAATACTTATATTATTATTGTTTCTATATTAAATTATTAGTTTTAAGAAACATAATCTAAAACAAAAACATATCAGAAATCGATCAAGTACTTTTTGCGTGAAGCACGCCCAACGACAGTTATTATTTTATTCATGTCGATAAGATTCACAACTGATAATGTAACGGGAAAAATCGAGCCGTTAGATAGTGTTACATTAAAAAAAAAACATAGCTACATAGTACCATTGCAGGTGGAGTCATAAATAATATTTTGTATAGTCATATGCACATGCAGGTACAGCAGTATACTATCGATAGAGAACGTGTAACTTCTATTAATAATTATACCATAACTCGAACTCTAAAAGGAACATCGCACAGAATCTTTTCCACCTTTTGTCATAAGTTCAGTTCAACCAATCATATTATAATCTATCATTGCGCTGAAATATGGATAAGATCATAAGTGAGATTCGCTGTGAAACAACACAATTAAGTATATATATTTTCACCAATTGCCTTTCAATACGAATGTTTTGAACTAGCCAGATTAATATTTTTCAAGTAATTGACATTTCCTGACCTGTAGCCTCCGTATATCCTCGTCCAGCTGTTCCCCGACCGCTTGTTTCACCACAACGATGTCTCTGGTCCTCTTGTTCTTCCTCGCCTGCAGACTCAGCTGCCGGCGTTGCAGGATCGACTTCTTGTCCGTCGTTCGTTGGTTCTTCGATGTTTTTGGCGAGTCTATGAAATACACGTAGTTTATGCTAGAGCCCGCCCTGACTGCGGGGAAGCTTGTAGATGGCAAAATTGCTGCCAAAATTGTTGTCAATTATCACGCTGTTGGTTAATTTGCTATTTTGCATCATATTTCAATTATTGCATAGATTCAGAAACTGATATTTATTTATATATTAGATATTATTTATTGAGATTATTTGTTGTAATAATGACCACCTTTACTCAACAGATAGACCGAAAAATAATGAAGCTACAAATATGTAATCTGAACAAGGACTTTCGTTTGGAACATCGAAGTGAAATAAGAGGTGAAATTATTCGAAAAGAATGAAAATGATATTGATCCATTTCAACCAAATCATTAGTAGAAACCGATACATACCTCCGATAGGCCTTCCGACTGTGTAAGAGATGTACGGCAGTTCTGAATCTGAACAGACGCTCGCTCCGGGCGAATTGTTGCCGCTCGCCGTCGTGTCGTTTCTAGATCCTTCTGGAGAAAGTCAATTGGAAACAATGGAACCTGTGCTAAAGTCGGCCGTGACACCTGTTTCTACTCTTGTTTTCTCCATAAATTAATTATTACAAGAACTAAGACCTCCCTAGAATTACTAAAAATTCATCAGAATCCATAAAACAAAATGGCGTATGTGAGAAATAAATGAAAATAGACATAACCAAAGACCTTTTTTAAATTTTTATTGATTACAAATCGGTCCAGTTTTGTATAAGGAAACACGGGAATATGAAGATATTGCTTTTGTCTATTAAACATAGGTATAATTTATTCCAAGCTGCAGTTGTCTCTTGCAAACTCTACTCAACCGTTCAATTAGAGTGTAATAGCAATAGATATCAAGACCCTTGTCTTTCGAAGGTTGTCTATCAATAGCTATATTATTTTTGTTACATGTTTATGTTTGTTACTTTCATGAATGGAATTTTGGAAAACTCTTTTAATTAGAAAGGAGCTATGTTCAAGAGGGATACATTTCAATTCCATTAACATTGTACTCCTCAAAATCCAATAGGAAATGTATAGTGACAGAGACATTGACAGATTTATGACTATCGCTAGACTAAGTAGATACCTAACTATGGTTAAGAACGTTCTGGTGCATTTTCCCAGTGTAGATTATTTCAAAGTCGGTATAAGTTTTTGTTAAAATTTTATTATTTGTATGTGTTAAATTAAGTTTAACTTAATTTTTTTGTATACATTATGTTAAAACTAGACTAGCAACATGTTATATATTTTTATGAAAATTTATAATACGACTGAAAAGTATCAAGAAACATAAGTTACACATGTTTAAATACACAGTCAATAACTACCTAAAGTTTCAAAACTATCTGAAGTTCCAATTATCAATCAATTTATGGTTAATATCTAATCAATAATATAATAAACTTCATCTGTTACTATAAACATCTGATAAAATCTAAATCAAAAATTATTTATTCAATTTAGGTCATAAGAAAGCAGTAATGAAATTTAAGATGACCACTGATTCAGATAAACAAACAACCCAGTCGTCCTGAGGAAGAAAGATTAGATTAAATACCCAGATTTATTAAATAAATACCTTGTATATTGGACACAGCTATTGTATGACCCCTGCGCACCGGAGCTCTCTGTGTCTGCTTCTTAGGAGCCACTGATGACTGTTCAGACCCCATATTTATGAAACTGTGAATGAAGGAATTATACTGAAATAAGTAGGTATATTATGGTGAATATGTACAGAAAACACCACAATAAACCCAGTAAACATAAGAGTTTTAATATCCAGACTGGACATATGTAAATATCACAAAGCACACATTATTAAAAAAATAATTGATTAATTGCAATACCCTTTTGAACAATAAAAGTATAATTTTTTCTTAAACACTTTAGTTATGTTCGGAATTTTATTTAGATCAGGACCGCCCTTCACTGCATATAAATTCAATATTTTTTAAGAAGATATCACAGCTTTCAAATTATCTACAAAAAAAATTAGTTGTCTATGTGAAGATTCTCACATAGCTTCTACAACTTTGACGAACTGTTAACATTAAAGTGCCAAAAAATAAATATTATTTTGTCTAGACACTTCAGTTACAAACTTGTAATTGACATTAGTACATTACATCCATGCAAAGCCGAAGGATTGCTAGTATCCCTATATTCAAGAGAGTTCAAACAAGCATTACCAGTAGAAATCTCTGTACCATAGGAATCGAACATCTGCAAAAACCACATAATGAAAATAATAAATAAAAATATAATAGGTAAAACGTCGGTGCCTGTTACCTAACATTGATAGGTTCATTGGTAGCAATGGTCATATTGCTTCAGGATAATACCCTAATATTATATAATTGGTAAGATCATTATTCAACTAAGAACTTCTATTTCAAAGTTTGACAGTATTTGGTTGGCCCTTATAAATAATTTCAATAGTTACCCTCCAGATAATGAGATGTGTTTCTGGCCTGCATTTCATTGATCAAATACAGACTATGACTTTCAAATAAACTATATGGTTGTTATTAAGATAAAAAAAAAAGAAATTTTAAATTTCACATTTCAGATTGCAAGAGAAAATTATTACAGACAGTAATTTTTTCTCACTCATATATTATATATATGAAAACATATTGTTTCACACCCACTTTGGAAAAGATTATTAACTTAGGATATTAGTATACATATTAACTTATAATATTGTTGGACTAAATTTAATTGTTATTGGTGTGTTAGGATTTCTCTATAATAGCTAGTGTTTACATGATTTCATATCGACTAATATTAGCTTAATTCACTACTAAAACAAAATAAATAATGATACTTACTGAACAAGAAACTTCAATGTTTGATTTTACTTCTGCCTTTGCACATTGTGTATGTTACATGTAAACATGTTTATTTGTCTAAAACTTATTCGATAAAAGATATCTTTAGATACAAACTCAGTATCGGAATAATCTAGTTCAGAATAAAATGCCTATCGAAATAAAACAAAAACAGTGCAATATTTTGACAGTTCAAACCAGTGCTACCTGTCAAAAAGATTCAAGTACAGTGGCAAGACGATAGGTAGTTTAAAAAGTTGCTAGTTATTGCTATTAAATATAAGTAGATTAACACGAAATGTTGAAATACTTGTTTTAACCCATTACTCGAACGCGTTATTTATTATTTTAACAATAAGTTTCATTTACAGTAAAAACATGAAAAATGTGAAAGTAAAAATGTACTTTACTTACAAAATTACTGTTAAAAACCTCTTTATTCTTTATTATTTTTGACGTGATAACGTCATATATATCGATGAACGCCGGTTGCATACACTAAAATTGGTAGTCTGTAAAATTGGTTTAAGGACAATAATTTTACGCGATGCCGTCATAAGAAAACATTGATAAAAATTGCATACTTTGATGAATTGAATTGAATTAATATCACTGAATTACCGATGTAGTGGAACAATATAATAAAGATTTATTACGTTATTAAATAAAATGAATTCCTATAACTTATTTTCCTGTTTCTTTAAAGTTTTTATTATTCATAAATGTAACTTTGTCTATAATAATGTTGTAATCGACTATAATTAGGAGCAGAATTAATTTTAACAAATACTATGTCAATTTTGCTTATATGTTGTGGATTCTTTTCAAATGGCAAATAAATAAATATTGCAAGATGTAAAACTAAAGAAAGGTAACTGAAATTTATGCAACAAGTTTTATGCGATACAGGCACAAAGTTAGACCTCATTATTTTATGAATATAGGTATAAGATATTTTTTTTAGTCGCTAAATATAAACAACATACCTCTTCTGTCTGTGATGCCCAAATGCCCCTTACTTGAAAGGAGAATAAAACCAAAATTAGCATCACTGATATGACAATTTCATTGTGTTGAAATTTTTAGTCTGTTTGTTAACACGTCATTGTCAAATGTAACTTTTAATTCGTACACAAATTCAAACGTGTACATTTTTCTAACAATCTTTGTAGTAATTATGTTACAATTAGCAATAATTTATTGAAAATGGTTGACGCCAGTACGAAGAAGACTTTGAGTAGTATCCCACTGCTTCAAACAAAAGCTGGACCGAGAGATAAAGAGTTATGGGTTAACAGATTAAAAGAAGAATATCAGGCTTTAATTAAGGTAAATGTTATTGTTTTAACATAATACATCTACGTCATTAAATTTTCAAGTAATTTCCTCAAAAAACACGTAGATTTTTTATCGATGTTTAAGTTAAATTTTACTTTTTCTATGTTTGTAAAAGTGGCTTTCACCAATCCTATTTAGTATGCATATGTAATGATTACACAATTATGATATGTATATGGGTTCTGCTGTGACGCTAAAAAATATAATAAAAATATACTGCAATGACATTTTTTTTATTCTGTTGTTAGCCATACATAGATAAACTGTGGACTGTCGAAAACCATATAGATTTAAGTCCCATGCAAATTAATGTAGAGCTCATGAGGCATAGGTCAATAGGCTGTTGGCGGTTGGTTGTTGGCTGCATAAACTTATAAAAATACCTGATTTATTATAAAATTTTGAAAAATTACAAATTATGTATTGTACAATAATAATTTTCATGTAAAATATATTTTTTTATCATTTATTCATTTGTACCAATTTTTGTAGTAAACCATGAAATAATCAATCAATAATAGAATAATTTGTACAAGAAACATTGTTTATTATCTACTAAAGAAATGTTATATATATTTCAAAAACAGACAACAGTAGCAATTAATATTGTGAGAAATATAAACTACAATTCAAGAATACACTACACATTATTGATAAAGTGCATCTGTTTAATAAGCTTTATAAAAGATACAGGGACAAACTTTAGTCCATACAAACATATCCCTCTGTTTTTTCCCAGGATAATAAAGCTAGATCAAATAGTTTGTTTGCCATCTATCACTATCATTTATGGGAAGTTTTGAGTTTTTCCATAAATCAAATGTTATAAAAGAACCTTCTAAAAGCACTAAAATTGTTCAATAAATTTAGATAAATTCAAAGTATAATAAATAAAACAAAAACACGTTTCTTTTATTAATTTTGAATAAAGAAATAAATTGAGTTCTATTTCCGAGGAGGACATAGTGAAATATCACATTGTTATTTCATCTATTCTATGGATATAATCAATTTGAGCTGAACGTTACTCTTGTACTCAATTTGATATTTTGAACAGAGTGCGACAGTTATAGACTCCTGTTGAAACCTATTCCATGAATTTGTTGCAAACTGCATTCCCTCTTAAAATATACGGAAGTAGAGCAGGTTCTAAACATTCTGCTGTCATTTTTTAATACATTTCACCTATTATATTCATATAATAATCAGGTTAAAAAGGTTGACCATAGACATTATATAGGTGCCGACTGTCCTCTTCAATTTAATAAAATGTTTATTATATGATTTTTATGTTGTAATATACATGAATATAATTGTTACTCAATTTGTTCTCTTTTTAAAATGCCATTTATTAATTATTCTGTAGCAAGTCACTGTAATTAATTAAAATAAATTAGTTGAAATAATATTGCATATTATACACAATTTTGGTTTTTTTTTTTTTTATGGAAAACAAATGTATATGACAACAAATATGTTGCTGTTTTAATTTTTATGACAATGATACAATATGTGTTTATACTTGCAATTTCCCACAGCTTGGCATGCGTTTCTTACATAGTAATTATTTTCGACTCTTTATGTTACATGCATATAAGAATAACTGAGTGACTGAATGATGTAATAATAACAGACTTTTAGAAAAACTTTTATTCCCTTATTCACCGCATTCAGGAATAATTCTGGGGTGTAATTTCCAAAATCCTTTAGCACTCCACATGCATTGTAAAAGGAACCCAAGCAAATTTTCAAGTCACAGTAGTTTGGGCCTTGTGTCGACATGATATTCAGCCAGTTAGTTATTCTTTTATATTTATAGATTATAATCATCATCATCTTATTCTTATCCAACTTAAGTAAGGTCGGCACAACATGTTTTCCTTTTCCACTATCCATTTTCAGATGTCATTACACTATCCCCACCTTTTATATGTATATCATTTTTCACAAAATCTATCTATACCTTTTCTGGTCTTCCTCTGCTCCTATATCCGTCTATCTTCATATTTAAAACTTTCCTAGTTACAAGGTTTTTATCTCTCCTCTTGACATGCCTGTGCTATGTTAACCTATACTTCTCAACTTCTCTATCACTGGTGCTATTTTGAACTTCCTCCGATATCCTCATTCTTAATCTTATTCATGCTAGTTACACCACACATCCATCCATTTATTTTGTAGCCCAGCATTACCAGCACTTAGATCCATACAGTATGACTGAAAGTATAAGATACCTTGTAATATAAGAAAATCAAATGGACCTTTACATGTTCTTTGAATGCTAATATTTATTCCAGTATGTCGAAAACAACAAAGCAGCTGACAATGATTGGTTTCGACTTGAATCAGATAAAACTGGCACAAGGTGGTTTGGCAAATGTTGGTACATCCACAATTTGTTGAAGTACGAGTTTGATTTGGAATTTGATGTGAGTAACTTTGTTCTTCATTTTTGTGACAATTCTAGAAAGTTCTATTGAAATTTTTAGCATTATTCTCAAACAAAAAACTTTTATATATTAACAATACAAATCAAATATTTTAAATATTGAAAAATAACGAATAGATTCTGAAGCTATTTTCCTAAATATAGTATTAATCTGTAACCAAATTAAATGTTACTTATTTTATTTAAGACAGATCACATCCCAGATATTGATTTTAAACTTATTAACATCTGGTTGATTCCCACCCACTTCCTTGGGTGTCATATTTATAATATGTAAAGAAAATACATTTCTTCAAGAATATCTGGAGTTTCATTACACTCTGTTAGTGTGTAAGTTATAAACTCTTTGGTAAATAATTTATATTTAAAAGAAACGTAATATATGTCATCTCAAACTGTATTTTAAGAAAATAATAGTAGAAAGTTGTGGAGTAGTGGAAAATTGAAATGTAAATGTTTCTTTGTTAATTGTACTGTCACAAGACTATCACTATTTGATGTGCAATTTTGTCTTGAATGGTTCTATGCTACATATTTTTCAGAATAGATTGTATCTTTGTCACTTTTTTAATTTCCAATGAAGTGGGCAGGAATTAATTGCGGTTGGTAATTGTATATATACAAATAGTGAATGTCAGAGTTTTTGCTAGTTTATATGATGCTGGAAAAGGTTATCTTAATTTATTTGTAATTTCCAAACTAAGTTATATAGTAAAAAGTTTATTTAATGCGCAGGGAAACCGCAGATAAAATCTAGTTATATATCAATTTAAAATCTCCTTGCCAAACGGTGAGTGTATTATTCTTATTGGGCATCCAAATAGTCAGTAACTCTGAAAGCAGTAACGGAAGGAATTGAATTTGTAATCTTGCTTTATCTATGGTTTTGGTATAGATTCCAGTGACGTACCCGACTACGGCGCCGGAGCTGGCTCTCCCGGGGCTGGACGGGAAGACTGCCAAGATGTATAGAGGCGGCAAGATATGCCTCACGGACCATTTCAAACCGCTCTGGGCGAGGAATGTGCCGCGCTTTGGGATAGCACACGCCATGGCTCTAGGGGTGAGCTTTTATTTTAATAGATTAACTAACTGACCCGCGCCCGCTTCGTTGGTAACATTAAGCAAAGTTGGGCAATAGGGTCCATCGAACCAAAATCACTGGACCAAAACCCATTTACGAAAAATTTCGTATTTAACAGGTATAGTAATATGTCTATACGTACAGTAGTTTTGATGTGATTTAACTTCAAACGCACTGTATTTTTATTATATATATTTATATTAGGGTTTTTAAACGACTATTTTTTTCAGACCGAAGAAATTTTGTTGGAAATATATATTAAAAATAATGGATTTTTTTTTGATGATTGGACAAACTTTCATTTCCTTTTTCACTAACTTAGGGGTTCAATTTAAAAAAAAAAGTTATTGCTCATACGCTATAAAAGGAACTCGCTTGCAAATATTCACGGCTCTAGCTCCAGTAGTGTGTTAGTCAGTCAGTTATATGCATTAGCGCACTCAGCGGATGTTATCCTGTCCCGATAATTAAGAAAAAATCCTAGAATTCGATCACAGTGCTGCCTACCGAGTCCAATTATGAATCTAAACCATTCTTGTATCCATCTGAAAAACAAAAGAAAACTCATCAAAATCCGTCCAGCAGTTGAGGAAGAGTTCAATCACAGTACAGATGTACAGAACAATTATATGCATATACATGTATTAATTTTCCCTTTTATATAATTTAAACGACTGTATTAATTCAGAAACCTTCTTAAAAGTGCAGACAATAAGTCCCGAAGTTACTTCAATCTCTCTGTGTCTATTATTTTTTCTGTCTGGATACAAAAAGGATTGGAAAGGAACTTGTTATCTTTCGTTATATAAACATAGATTGTTCTGAAATATGTTGTTTTATTTAGCAGCGTCTGTGGGGACATGATCTGATGATTTTCTCTTTTGGGTCTAAAGTGACATATTGTGTAAATAAGTAATTATTAATAAAAAAAAAATGTAACTAGCTGTTGCCCGCAGCTCCGCATGCGTTTTTTTTTTTTATAATTGTAAATTACTTCTTATAAGATCAGCTATCCGTTAGTGAAAGTTTCGTGAAAAATGGTTAAACCGTTTTGGAGTTAATACTGCATACGAAGCCACTGGTAAAAGCTAGTCCGAAATAAAAAAAAAACATGGATTACTTTTTATAACGTTAGCTATCTGTCAGTGAAAGTCCCATGGAAATAGGTCCAATCGTTTTGGAGATAGTACTACAGACGAAGCCACGGATGACAGCTAGGCTAAAATAATAAAGTAGCCTATGTCACCCGCTGTCATTTTAACTATCCGGCAGTGAAATTTTTGTCAAAATCGGTCCAGCCGTTTCGGAGATTACCCGGAACATACAGACAGACAGACAGACAGACAAAAATTTTAAAAATTGTGTTTTTGTTATGAGTATCGTGTATACGTTCACATCCAATCAGTAAAAAGTCGTTATTTTGATATTACATACCAGACACTCCAATTTTATTTATATGTATAATAGATAAGGCATACAGCGTCATCACACATAATAACTGTGAGTAGTCTTTTGCGCACGTCGGCCATAATTGAATTCGGTTCAACATTAACGCCCTATACACTATTATTTACAAACACGGGGTTCAAAATAACATGGCGTATTGATTTTAATTTTCCTCCCCCTACAGCTCGGGCCGTGGCTCGCGGTCGAGATACCAGAAATGATCGAAAAAGGCGTAGTCAAATATAAAGAAAAGTCGGAGGACGCTTCGTAAAATTGTAAAATATTATATTGTATATATGGACAATATCCAAATTTATATTTGTAAATGGATAATAAATGTATTTTTTTTATTATTTAATTTTGTTTTATTTATAACTAGCTCTTGCCCGCATCTCCGCATGCTATTATTTTGTATAATTGTAAATTACTTCTTATAAGTATCAGCTATGTTCTAGTGAAAGTTCCGTGAAAAATGGTTCAAACGTTTTGGAGATAGTGCTGCAAACGAAGCCACGGGTAAAAGCTAGTCAAAATAAAAAAAGCTTTAATTACTTTTTATACAGTTAGCTATCTGTCAGTGAAAGTCCCATGAAAATAGGTCCAATCGTTTTGGAGCTAGTACTGCAAGCGAAGCCACGGATGACAGTTAGTCTAAAATAAAATAGCCTATGTCACCCGCTGTAATTTTAACTATCCGTCAGTGAAATTTCTGTCAAAATCGGTCTAGCCGTTTCGGTGATTACCCGGAACATACAGACAGACAGAAAGACAAAAAATTTTGAAAATTGTATTTTCGTCATCAGTGTCGTGTATATGTGTGTCATGTCCAATCAGTGAAAAATCGTTATTTTGATATTACATACAGACACTTCATTTTTTTTTATATGTACAGATTAGCGACTCGCTCCGACTTGATGTGGGTGCAATGTACTAATGTGACGTCATAAGTACTTAAACCATTTGGATTATATTTGGATGGATTATATTACACTTAAGTTGTTCCTTTCACTACTTACTATAAATTTCTTATACACATCAATCTTATTTTCTAGATAATAGCATAATAACGTAGTTTAGAAAAAATGAGGTAACACACAGACATACGTGCAGTTTAAAGCGGTCTAGTTTTCCGTTACCCTAAAAATGGTAATATAGGAAACACAAACAGAAACTATAAAATAGCCTAACCAAGTTAGACGTCGACATTGTAAAGCTAAAAGATGTACCCATCAGACCTTGTAATCATAGTTAATAGGTTGCCGCTAAAGTTTAAACCGAGAGGGATATTCCAACCATCAGGAGAGTTATAATGTTTGAGTTTCCCTTGACAGTGATGTCGATATTTGTATATTAGTTTTTCAAAGGTAAAAATATGATAATGTTCGCGCCCTTGCCCGTTTATACCACGTGTAATATCTTCATAACTCTGTATAGAAATGTTATATAATGCCCATCTATAATTTTAGTTTTTAATTGCATCAGGATTATCATTATAATTATTGAAATAGCTTCGCAATTATTCAATATTTTTTAATAATATGTAAAAAATAAAAAGGTTTAGGCTTAAAATAATACAAAAGAAAACAGGATGTGTCGTAAAGACACACGATTGAAGTGAAACTTTCGTATTGCGAGAAAACATTTTAATTTAAAACATACAACAAAAAGCCAACGTCACGCCGTGTTTCCAGGCGGTTAACTCATCCAAGTGCTGATTGTGTCCTACGTTTCGAGAATTGATGTTTACAACGCTCTACCCGACACAGTGTATTCCCCACCACTTTTCGTAACACATAAAGGCTGCGCATCAGAATTTCAAATTCCTCCCATAAGACATTTCACTTCAATAATTGTTAATAAGTTTTACTTGATTTTATAAACGACGGGAATTATTTTAATCGTAGAAATAAAGACAAATTAGTTATCTCATGTGTTGAATTCAGACAAAGTAATTCAACGTTTTTAGGTTCTACTATAAGTTCCCAAAGGACATTACCGATTTACTGGGTAGTAAGTTAAAGCACAATATAAGCAAGTTAACACTTGCATGGTATATATACATATATATATATCTAATCATGTTTTTTCTCGTTTTTTTCGTCGCGTGGGGTGTTTTCTTAACCGGTCTTTATGTTTTAACTCTCAAAGTGCCCTCTTGGGGTAAAAGTTGAATAATTTTATTGTGTTTTAATTTTCATAATGATTCATACTAAGTGCATCTATATATAAATAAAAGTCAATAGCCGTATGTATGAACGCGCATCACTTTAGAACGGTTGAAACTATTTGACCAATTCGTAGTCCGGTAAATCTGTAGCGGCCTCCGGGTCAACAGTGTAGGTCAGTTCGAATTATTTGACCAATTCTTTTTTGTTGTGTTTTGTAATTATCAGGACAAGGTTTGTTTGAAAGAAAATGAGATTGAACATTTGTAATTATATATTATATTCATATCAGAGAACTCAAATAAAACAGTTTATCGGAAAATTAAATGATTTGAATTTTAAATCTCGCCAACAGTGTCATTTATAAGGTGCAAATGACTAAGATTCTACTAGAAGATCCTGCAACCGGATATTAAAAAAAAATGCCATAGACACTTTCGAGTAGCAGTACGAAAACACATACTCCGAAATCTATATCTGTACATATTATAAAACAAAGTTGGTTTTCGTGTCTGTCTGTGTATTGCATTCGTTCTTTTAAACTATGAAACGGATTTTGATATGGTACTTAGTATCGTTTACGAGAATTTCTAAGTTTTTGTGTATAATATAATATGTATATACATTATTTTATAAAACAAACAAAAATTGATGTATTCTAGTGAAAGAATTTTCAGGTGCAAGCCATAGATTTCTACGTCTTATTAACTTCTAGAGAAAACTCTAATATGTCTCTTCTGGTAAAGATAATCCACAGTAAGCATTTCTATCTTTTACTTGTTATAAAAAAAAACAATATAGTATTGATGGCGAAGCGGATGCTGCTCCGCCATGAAGTTTTTATCAAAATTCATATTTCGTTACGGGGGTGACGTTTGTCACTTTTGACCGATGCCCACTTTTTTTCGCGATAACGAATACATCTCCGCCATGTATATATATATATCATTAAAAATAACCCGCTTTAGTTTTATTGTGAAACCATCACCGCATCTCTCGCCGCAAGATAATCTGCACGTGAACGATCCAGTGGACATCAACTTCGAGGCGCTAGGGGGTGATTCGGTAAGCGAATTAAGCGCTTCTTACACCCCCTATCGTTCACACACATTTTTTGGTCCTTACGAGCGTAGAATACATTCCAGATTTATACCATATTTGTTGGGCACCATACTAGACACAGGCTGACTCGTATCGACGTGTTCAGTCATAATACGTTCTCAAGCCGTTTAGTGAGCACGGCTATTTATACGCCTACCTTACCAATTAAATTTTTACGCAGTTAAATGTTGCACGTTTTCAAATCTTTTATATAATAGTGAGATCAAAACTTATATTTCTTATTTTAGCTACCACAAGCCTTTGATTACAAAAGTATGAACCGAGACACCGGTAACATAACTGAAATAGACCAAATTTATTTTAAACTACAGTTGGAAATAATAATGATAATAATAAATTTATTATTTAGATACAAGATTAATTGAAAATAAAACTTTAGAATTTCATATATATATAAGCCAAAGGAATTTCACTTCCTCCGCGTGTTCATACAACTGATACACGAAAAGTTAAAATTGGTTACTCTACCCAAGTACTTGTCCTCGGTGGCGGCCTTCACGCTCGCCGGCTCCCTGCCTTGGGAGCTGGAGGCGGGGGTTCTTGCCGCTGTGTACGAGTTCACGGCGGCAAGGAAACGTTTGGGGGAGCCTCCGGCTCCCAGGGAGATAGAGGGAAAGAGGCGAGAGGGGAGGGAGGCTGCTATGGAGTGGTGGCGGCAGGATCTGGCGGACGCGCGATATGGGCGATATACGGTGGACGCCGTCCGCCCGGTCCTGCCGCAGTGGTTTGACAGGAAATGGGGCTCCCTGACGTTCCGACTGGTGCAGGTACTGACTGGCCATGGCTGTTTTGGCTGGTACCTGCACCAGATCGCTCGCAGGGAGCCGACCGCCGCATGTCACGAGTGCGGCGCCGAGAAGGACACCGCGCAGCACACTTTGTCCGAGTGTGCTGCGTGGGAGGTGCAGCGTCGCACTCTGACTGCGGCGGTAGGAGGAAATCTGTCGCTGCCGAGCGTGGTTGCGGCCATGCTCGGCAGCGAAGACGCCTGGACGGCGATGGCCTCCTTCTGCGAGGAGGTCATCTCGCAGAAGGAGGCGGCGGGGAGGGCCCGAGAGATGGATCCTCTGAGCGGCCCTCTCCGCCAAAGGAGGGCCGGTGGAAGGAGGAGGCGATATGCCCACCTTCTTCCACCTCCGTAGCCGGACCTGAGGTGATGGGCCGGGGGACTCATCACCTCATTGCACAGGTTCGGCGGACGAGGGGAGGTGGCTGGTCGTGTACCCAGCTTACCTCCCTATAAGGACGGAGCCCGGCGGCCATCTTTCGCCGGGCTGACCGCTGGGGACGGCATGGCGATAGCTCAGCACGGTCCCATGCCGCCCCAACGTAAAGCGGTGGCCGGTACACCGTGGGGTTTTAGTCCGTGCGAGTCGGACATAACCCATTCTCTCCCCCGGGAGGATGGGTATCCATAAGGGATTTCCCCACGTAAAAAAAAAAAAAAAAAAAAACCCAAGTACTTGTTTTTGTCCTTTTTACGATAGAAACATTTCTAACGATCCTGAGAAAGTACTGTCATTACAATCAAAGATATTTTATACAACTAAAGAAAGAAGTCAATGCTAACTAACGGCTCGTTAGTCTATTAGTCTTTCCATCGTCGATATCGAGAGTACTTTTTGAACCAAGGGTTAAACTTATCTCGTGTGCCTCTCCTTCAGTATAAATAAAGGTTGTTACATTGCCGTGTCTTTATTTTTCATAGCTCCTGCCAACTTCAATATTTTACCACTTTACTGTTATGCATACGTTTCCGAATTTCCTGGAAACAGCTGGCAACATTATAAATCTCCAAAACATTATATTTTAACGATCAATAAAAAAAAGTGTGTACTTATGACCACACGAAAGAAGTGAAAAATTCTTTATAAAAATTACAACAAAAAGCAACTTTACACGGTGTTCCCAGGCGGTCACCAATTCAAGACTGACCGCGCCTGATATTGTTCCTTAACTGACGCAATGAGTACCCCCCACCACTTTTTGTCACACATACAAGTTGCGGATCAGAATTTCAAAGGCCTCTCATCAGAAGTTTCACTTAAGAAATAAAACTTAGTTAATCAGAAACTGTATTATTATCCATTTATCGTATCATGCATAATGAAGGTCGGATTTAATGGTACCTATTACGAACATTAAAATCAATTATGTATTGAAGCTATAATCTCTCATTAACAGCTCGTTTGTTGTGTTAATCGCTTATCTGTACGCCACAGGCCGTATTTTTTAATCAGGTAAAATCTTATTTTTATATTAGCCACTAGCAAATGTGCCAGGCATTGCCCGTGTAATTTAATCTTTGCAAAATATTTTCAAAGACAAAACATATCCGACAGTGTTGTGTTTATTAAAATTTAATATTGTTTATTATTTTGGTGAATTATTTCGCGAAAGTTCTAATCTTAGGTAACATTGTAGATGAGAAAGTTTTCAAGCGATGATGGCTCAGTTGGTAGTGTGTTCGGATACAGCGTCGAAGGACGTACAGTTCGAATCCTAGCAACTGAGTCGGAGCTTTCGGTGAAGGAAAACATCATGATGAAACCATAGCATGGTGGTAGGGCTTTTTCTAATTCTGTCTGGGTAGCTACCACCCTGAAGTTGAAATCAATCGCCAAGCACCTATTGGTGTGTTTCAGCAGCTGCACTTGAGAGCCGGTCTCTCTCTAGGTTAGACCACATCACCATTTAACATCAGATGAGATTGTGATCAAACGAGAACCTATAACATATAAAAAAATATATTTGAGGATGGACGAATGTTTGTTACTCTTTGCCATAAAAACTACTGAACAGATTTTGATGCAATTTTACAGTAATGTCGCTTACATATCAGAATAACACACAGGCTATATATACTCTATAAAAAAAATGAACAAATATAATGATAAATACCAAAATGTATCTCGTAATGCGTTGTATGAGCCGTTAGAATTATAAGAACATACCTAATATATGGTACCATCCTTACTACTGCATTGTCACGCTTTAACTTCTCAGCCCTTTGTCATTAAATTTTGCATACACCTCATCAGAGGTATAGAAAAGGATATAGAGTTACTTTCATTCAGAAAATGGTTTATTCTCTAGCAACAGCTAGTATAATAATATTGTATTGTAAATATATTGTATGTGATTTGACCATTTCGTTTTATTTACCGCGGTCGCGTCTTCGTAACCCATTAAACCACTAGCAACGTATAAGAATATTCCATTGAAGTTCGATGAGCACTATTCTAATTGTGAATTATTAAAAACTGGGTCTTAAAAAATCAGCCGAGAAGTTAATATCACATTCATTAATGTCAGAATGCAACCAAAATCAAATCACTTTATTCAAATTTAGACCTTGAGAAAGCACTTATGAGCATTACAACGGTTCGGAAAACAACCCGGTCTTATAGAAGAATCGGGAAGAAACTTTATCTTTTTGAAGTGAAATTTCTTATGGGATGATTTTGGAATTCTGTTCGGCAACCTATTTGTGTAATGAAATGTGGTGAGGGTAAACACTGTGTCGGGTAGAGTACTGAAAACAATAGTTCTCGTCCAATCACCGAAGTTAAGCAACATCTGGCGCGGTCAGTTTCTTGGCCTGGCTTAGTTGGCCGCTTGGGTTGGCTTTTTGTTGTATTTTTTTTTATTATATGCTTACCTGTAATTCAAAAGTTTCACTTCTATCATGTGTCTTTACGACTCATCCTGGTATTTTTTATTATAACAATGCAAATCAATGATTTTCAGAATCGTTTTTAACGGATGTACAATATGGAATGTCCCTTCCAGACATCACTATCGTTCATGTAAAACGATCCACCATATAATGAACTTTAAAAAGTAAAACCTGCTTAACGTGGTTTGGTTGGGCCTTGTAAATGAATTGTATAACTGTTTACTTCCAAGTTATAAAATATGTTACTGACCTGCATATCATACGCTACATATTGGGGTGTGGCACCATGGATTAGTCAGTTGCATTATATTATTACCCGTGAAACCTTTTTATCGGCTTCTTTCGAGAAAAAAATATTAATTTTCTTTTTTTTTAATAATGTTTTAAATACACACTGGACGCACATTAATATAACGTATTATTACAACAATAAAAAAAAATGCATATATAAAAGTGCTTATGGACGAACTCTTCCTTCGCTAAATAAAGTTCATACAGTTTCAGAGCTGCTGCCACTTAAGGTAGACGTGCTGGGTTGCAGGTTGGTGAACGCTCTATTATTTGGGGTCTTGGTATTTATTTTATACTACCTGACTCGGCGAACTTTGTACCGCCTAACAGTCGATTCTTTATTTTTTTTAATACTTATTCTGCTATTCGGGACGCTATATAATGTTAAATGTTACCATCGTAATATAAATATTGACATTAATATTTATACGAAACTAATGTCCCTCAATTGTTTTGCCTTCTCGGAACCTCTCCACTAACGCTTAAACTTTATACTATGGTATTAAAGTTCAAATTGAGTTTTAAGTATTAGTACGAATCCTTTGTATGGGAGTATAGAAAAGTGTTGTTTTTAGACTTTTTCAGGCAATTTTTAAATTTTTTTTCTCCGTAAGAACCATCCTTGTACTTTAAGGAATATTCTAAAAAAAGAATTAGCAAAATCAGTTCAGCTTTTCTCGAGATTTGCGCTTAGCAACACATTCAGCGATTCATTTTTATTTTATAGATACTAGCAGCCCGCTCCGGCTTCGCACGGGTATAAAATATATAGCTTATGTCATTCACTGAAAAAATGATTAAAATCGATCCAGTAGCTTTGATTTATTCATTACTGCCCGTGACCCGCACGCGTTACATTTGAAGTAACCTCGAAAATAACAGTATTTCTCCACTATTTAATGGATATTATTATACACATAAACCTTCCTCTTCAATCACTCTATATATTAAAAAACCGCATCAAAATCCGTTGCGTAGTTTTAAAGATTTAAGCATACATAGGGATATAGGGACAGAGAAAGCTACTTTGTTTTATACTATGTAGTGATGAGGTAAGGCCGGTTACCTCCTTCCTTTATAAATTTCCATCTATGATGCTTGAACTTATTGTCCAATATTGTGCTTTATGATTTTATTGTAGAACGTCTTACTAAGTTTAAAACGTGCATGATTCATTCTAAATATTTTTTGTAAATGATACTACCCCTTGACTCTATGTAAGGTGTAACTTATTTTTCCAGTACTCTAATATATACGTTTAGTAAACTTTCTTTTGTTTATATTTTAAATTAAATTGTATACCAAAAAGAGGACGCTGTGGGAAGCTTTAAAGTTAATTGCTTTTAAAATTATACTCTCTTTTAATTATGAATTCCTATAGTGTATTGGTCGTTTTCTCTCTCTATATATAAATTAGCTGTTGCCCGCAGCTCCGCATGCGTTTTTTTTGTAATTGTAAATTACTTGTTATAAGATCAGCTATCTGTTAGCGAAAGTCCCATGAAAATAGGTCCAATCGTTTTGGAGATAGTACTACAGACGAAGCCACGGATGACAGCTAGTCCAAAATAAAGTAGTCTGTGTCACCCGCTGTAATTTTAACTATTCGTCAGTGAAATTTATCTCAAAATCGGTCCAGCCGTTTCGGAGATTACCCGGAACAAACAGACAGACAGACAAAAGTTTTAAAAATTGTGTTTTTGTTACCAGCATCTTGTATACGTTCATATCCGATCAGTAAAAAGTTATTATTTTCATATTACATACAGACACTTCATTTTTATTATATGTATGTACAGATAAACAAGTACATGTCTGGTATTAAAAAATAGTGTATCTAAGTGTTTGTGGACATGCGTGAAAAAACATCAAGGATGTATTGGAATCCTACGTTAAGATAATATATTCCTGATACTTGGTGATTAGCAAGGTGTTATAGGTTAGTTGTCGGTACTGTTTATATGAATGCAAACGAACACGAGGACAACAACCTATGCACAAGAGTTTACGTCCAGCATTAAGTCGAAGGTCGACTTTCAATTAACACGATGTACCAAATACATATATATTTACAAGTAGTGGATCCCGGCGACTCGGTTCTCGCGAAAACGGTTATGTTGCCTTAATGGGATTGATTGCCTATTTTCCCTGAATTAATTGTGGCCTTGTCTTTTATTTTATGAATCGTAATGTAGTCATTATAATTCTACCCGTACATACTTGTTACCGATAATTTTAAAGTTATTTCTGTTAATTTTATTACTAATGCCTAACCCCTATAGGAAAGTTGACAAAAATCATAAATTATGCTTGAAAGTTGTTATATATACAACTTTCAAAATCAGTTTTTTTTATGTAAGATCGTCAAAATGACTATAAAATACCTGATGGTAAGTACGGATACAGTTCAAAAACAACGGTGACTGTCGATGTTAAATACCAATGGCGGTCGTCACCATCATGCAAAGGTGCCTCTTCACGCCATCGTTTGAAGGACCCAATATCATAAGAGGGAGGGAACACACTAGCCGCCGGGAGGCAATTCCACATCTTCACAGTACGACAAAGATAAGAATTTTCGAACTTCTTCGTTCTTGCCGAGATGGTTGCTACTGTGAATCTGTGTAGACGCGTTCTGTAGTGGAAAGGAGAAGATGGGATGGGGTTGAATCATTGTTCAGAACACTCGCCATGATACAGCCGATAAAACACGCTCAGTGAGGCGATGTATCTTCGTAACTGTAGCGGATCAAGGTTGTTAGTGATGTCTGTATCATTCACAATCCGAACAGCCGGTCGCTGCAACTTGTCTAGGGCATTGAGAAGGTATTGGGCGGAACCATCCCAGAGATGCGAATAGTATTCCATACACGGCCTAACTTGTGCCTTATAAAGAAGGTTTAGCTGGCCGGGTGTAAAAAACCGTCGCACTATGTTCAGGATGCCCAATCTCTTAGATGTTGCGGAGATAACAATCCTGATATGGTCCCTGAGGTTAAGGTCACAGCGATTACCAGTTTCGAATAATAGCTCAGAGTAATAACAGATTGGGAACCTTCTCTTTTTTTGAATTCGGTTAAAAACAACCTTGGAGTTTGATGATAGTACTGACCTAGTTCATACAGTTACGCACGAGGAAATGGCATGCATAGGCAGCCTCCCCTATCCGGACAAAAAAGTGTGTGAAGAACACCACTGGGTTTTTCTTCATGGAAGTTGGTCATAACCCATCCTCAAAGGCCCAATGGGGTGGATATCCATAATGGATTCCCTCATGTAAGGAAAAAAAAGTACAATTATGCTGCTCCTAAGAACTAAGTTGCAATGCCTCATATGTCAGTGCGTGTTGTCAACCATATCATTCGATAAGGAACATATCAATATGAAACTTGTTCCATTGGCACAGAAATAGTTTGGATGTTTACTTTTTATGTACATAATTGTTTTTAGTGTTTGACCAGAGTCTCACCTGATGTTAAGTAATGATGTGGTCTAAAACGGTAAACACGCTAAACCTAGAGGGCGATTGGGTCTCAAGTGTAGCCGTCGGAACATGGTCACAGGTATTCAACCTGAGGGTGGTAGCTAGTCAGGAGGGCTTAAAAAAGCCTTACAATCATGCTATGGTTTTATCACGCGGTTTTTTTTCCCCGGGTGCTATGGTTTATTAAACACAGTAGCCATTGAACTATTATCTCTTCAAAAGTCTTTCTTCAGTCGAACTTTGCCTAGGCTCTGCCACTGTTTAACAGATAATTACGATTCTTCCACCACCTGTTTCTAATTGTTAATATGTCCTAAGGATTGATAGTGCTTAATATCTAAAACTACGAAGTAGAGTTTGACTTTATCTGACTAGTTTGTTTCTCCCGGTACTGTCGAATGACAAATCCGATGCATAGAATATTCTAGGAGAAAGACAATTGATATTTTCCAATCAATAAAATTATTCAGCTTTATTTTATATAACTTCTAACGTCCGATGATTAACGTGAAGTAATCCCATTTAGTTTCAGAACTTTTATTATGAGTCCGACGGTGCCAGAATTCTACGCGGGGAAGACTGTCTTCATTACCGGAGGTACAGGTTTTGTCGGTAAGGTGAGGTTACGTTGCAAAATTATGATAAAGGGAGATTAAATATATCAGCAAACATGTAGATAATGGTAGATGTGTTATACTTAACATTACAAATGAATGAATATATATATATTTTTTTATACTTTACGGGTTAGCGTTTGACCACAATTTCATCTGATGTTAAATGATGATGTGGTATATGATGGTAGCCACTGCTAAACCTAGAGGGAGACTGGCTCTCAAGTGCAGATGCCGGAGCACACCAACAGGTGCTTGATGATAGATTTTTAACTTAAGGGTGGTAGCTAGCCAGACGGACTTAGAAAAAGCTCTACCACCATGTTTTTATCATTTGATCAATAATCTTTGAAAGGGATGCAAAAAAAAAACCGTAATCTATACATCTATACGTATGTATGGATAGTACTACAAATGAAGCCACGGATAACAGCTAGTCTAAAATAAAGTAGCCTATGTCACCCGCTGTAATTTTAACTATCCGTCAGTGAAATTTCTGTCATAATCGGTCCGGCCGTTTCGGAGATTACCCGGAACATACAGACAGACAGACAAACAGAAAGACAAACATTTTAAAAATTGTATTGTTGTTATCAGTATCGTGTATACGTTCATATACAATCAGTAAAAAATCGTTATTTTGATATTACAAACATACACTCCAATTTTATTTATATGTATAGATTATCCATTACAATATTCCATTATACATAGTTATAGTGTAGACGACTATCTTCCATCTATTGTCATTATTGTAGGTTCTTGTGGAGAAACTACTTCGAAGCTGTCCGGACATCAAGACCATATGCCTTCTTATGCGACCTAAGAAAGGGCATTCGTGCGAAGATCGACTTTATGACCTTTGCAGTAGTAAGGTAAATTTGCATTTTTTTTTGTGTCTGTAATAATTCCCTCTAGGCAGAGCTATTTATACAATCTTAATTGATGTTCCAAAATAACACTGCAAATACTTTATTGTAAGGCGATCCTATAATCCACTCATTACCGCTACTTAATATGGCCATTTAATATCTTATTTGTTAAGTAAGTATAAGGTCTGTAGGCATATTGAACAATGAATGAGAGTGAACTATCACGATTGAGTTGGTGACTCTATACTCGGTTTCAGTGGTCATCGACCACGTTTACTGTTCGACAGGCAGTGCATCAGTTTCAATAAATACCTTTTTTATTTAATGTATTATAACTATTCGGTGGTCGGTACTCTTTGTAGGTAGGGTTTTCAATGGCAATGTAAAATCACAAGCAGTATCGAACGTCGATACAAAGGGGTACATCCCTATCGACCTATTGGCGAACGATAGTACCGTTGACTTTTTAAAATGAAAAGCATTATGCTCGCGGATATTTGACCGACAACAATAAAAATAAGGTCTCTTCGCGGCGTTCGCTACAATTTGTAATATAGAAAAGCTGCTGATAACACTAAGCGGTGTCATCAGGTACCGAGTTACTACGGAAAGCTAGATCTTCTAGAATAACGGTGAGTGGATTTATGTAGTTGAATGCAGACCTTTTGCTGGCTCGGGTTACATGACACTGAAATCAGTGAGTCTTAAAACTCTTGGTTCTTCAATAGGCTCGTAACCGACTACCGACAATTGGTGTCTTTCACAAACAATAGCCAAAATAATGTTATGTATATAGCAGTGTAGCATTGAGCGTATTCAAGTATTATTATTATTTATTTATACATAACTATTGATAAATCTGAACATTGATGTGCCTGTATTTATTAATAAAATTTCACTTCTACCGTATGGTCAAAATCACACACCCACTTCTTTTTAGCTCGTAATGATGTCAAGACTATATGTGAGTACCATTCAAGAATTAATAAAGCACTAATTGAGAAAAAACACACAATTATGAATACTGAATTTCCAATTACGAGAGCCCAATGTCGGAGTAATAAAAACAACTAACATTAAATAATGGGCTATTATACGTTACAGGTCTTCGATCTCGTACGACGTGATAATCCTGGTGCCTTTAACAAGTTAAAGTTTATTGATGGCGACATAACAGTGCACGGACTCGGTATATCTCATGAAGATAATGAAATGCTGCGAAATGAGTGTAATATCATCTTCCACAGTGCTGCTTGTGTCAGGTTTGTATTGCGTTTTACAGGAGTATTTGTTGTAAATGCGATGAAATGTCGGTGTCAGTTAGTTAGTTGCATTCAAAAACATCTCTTTTCGTTTTATATTACATAATATCCTGAGACCAAATTCTAGTGCAATAGCCTATTTAATTAAATATTAAGATCTACAGAGTAATTTTAAACCAGATTCGATCAGAAGCTAAAAGAAGCTGTGAATATGAACACAATGGGGACATTCCAACTACTTTCTCTTGCCGAGACCATGAAGAGATTACAGGTATGGAATAATCTCCAATATTCAATAATATATTTTATGTATTACAGTATCATATACATATGTATTGAACCAGCTTGCTGTAAATCTTCTGAATTACAGGCCTTCGTCCATTTATCAACAGCAGTTCTGTCGCTGTGACTTAAATGTGCTCGAGGAGAAACTGTATAAAGCCGTCCACAGCCCACGACGTATCATGGGCATTGTGGAATGGATGGATAAGGATACACTGGACTATTTGGAGCCGAAGTGAGTCTTGGCAACTGTGCATTTTCAATAGATAGTTCCAATTAAAATGGTATTTTTCGAAGCATTAATGTAATTTTGACCACATTTCAATCTTTTACGGTGCCTACAAAAGGAATGGAAGTAAAATTAATAATCAATATGTAGAAAGATTGGATAATAAAAAAATGTTGTATCATTCAAAAACAAACAGGAGTTTATGATCTGTTTAATAAGCTATTTAGCAAATATTGGCTCACTAGCATTTTGTTCGGACGTAACGTTAGCTCCATCTGGATTCAATGCCTACGCTATACCTTAGACATCAATAGATATAGAAAACATCGTGGTGATACCATAGTATGGCGGTAGGATTTACTAATATTCACTTTTTTTTTTACATGGGGAAAATCCGTAACGGATACCCACCCCGTCGGGCAGCGGGGGGTGGGTTATGTCCTATTCCAACGGACTATAAACCCCATGGTGCCTCACACACCTATTTGGCCAGGGAGCAGGGACTGGCAAAGGCATTACTTCTGCTCCCCGGCAAGTGTCGGCCCCTCATCAGGGGCCCCGTCTGCGTTCTGAGAGGTCAAGATGGTAGACCCTCAGGAGGGGGCGGGTGTTAAACGACCCCCCCCCCCCGACGAACTGTGGGAGTCACACGGCACGATGCGCCTCCACCACGCAGGCCTGTGACGAAAAGCTCTGCCCAGAGCGACGGTCGTGCCCGCCCGTCCCGTCACCCACAGGCCCTTTTTACGGCGGCATGAGGTCGCCGCCGTGTTCATCGACCGCGGGAGGGGAGCCGAGTGCTCTGCTCCCTCTCCCTCTCCGCCGCCTCTTTCGCGAGCATAACTGCCTCGCAGTGGAAGGCGACGGAGATCCACCCGGTCTCGCTCTCAACCATCTTGACGATGACGGTCGAGAGCGAGAGCTCCAGGCCTATGGCCGCGACGAGCTCGCGGCGTGGCTCGTCCCAGGCGGGACCCTCCACGAGTGTGTGCTGCGCATCGTCTACCGCGCAGCCACAATGGTGGCACCATGTCGTTGGCTCCCGGCCAATGCGACACAAGTAGCTCCCGAAGCATCCATGCCCTGAGAGTACCTGTGTCAGCCGAAAGCTCAGGGTGCCATGCCACCTGGTGAGCCATTTGGCCATGACTGGCCGAACGGCTCCTATGGTAACCACACCCGAGCTCGGTCGCTCAAGTCGTCGTTCCCATTCCTCTATGACCAGGACCTGGTGGAGCTGGGACCGGAGCACCTCGATTTTCCGAGGTGCGAGTCTCCGGCCCTGCTCCAGCGCCTCCACGTGTCGTTGATACAGAGACGCGTGGGCTCTCGCTTCCAGGTCCCAGGGTGGGGATCCGGCTAGAAGGGAGGCCGCCTCGTAGGAGATCGTGCGGTATCCGTGGATGGCTCTGACGGCCATCGCTCTGTGCGTTTTACGCCAATGGGCAGTTGCTGATAGCCGTCAGGCCATGCGTACTAATATTCACCTGGCTAATTATCATCCCCATCCCCAAGAAATTCATCACCAGACACCTATATGTGTCTCCCCTCAACATGCTTAATGGCTAGTTTTTTTTTTTCGAATTGACCTACACTGTTAGCCTAGCAAGGCCGCTACAGTTCCACCGGACTACTAAGGGGAGCGCTTAAGGCACTCACCTGATTTGTTTAGGCGAACTAGCGCAAGGGCACTCGGTGCGCCTCGGCTTGAACTGTCGCCGAATTTCCCGATCTGACTAAACTAAGCTAAGCTATCTATCCATTTCCTTAATGGCTAGTAGTAGTGTAGGTTTAGTACTCTGCCATGTCAGGCCACATAATCACTTGACAAAGTCAAATATTGTACAAATAAAAGTTACAAATGATAATCTCTATTTTATTAATAAAAAAAAATCTGTTCACAGACTTATATCTCCAGAACCAAATACATACTCTTATACAAAAGCAATCACTGAAGATCTAGTTGCTGAATATGGGAATAAGTTTCCTTTGGCCATAGCGAGACCTTCTATTGGTGAGTTTTTTTTTTCCTTCAAGAGGAAGCTCCTCTGGAATCGAACCACAAAGTTAATTTATAAGGTTTCAAGTTCATAATACCGGTGTACATGTAATAGAAATAGTTAGATTGGAAACAAATATTCGATAATATTTTGACTACAATAAAAATTATTGGTAATTATATAAAAGCGTTATGGTTTCCAGTAACACCTGCATGGAAAGAGCCATTTCCAGGATGGGTGGACAATCTAAATGGACCTATTGGACTTTATGTCGGCGGTAGTATGGGTAAAGCATAATAATATTTTTATCACACAACATAAGCTGTCCGTCTACATAGTATAGAGTTCCCGACGGCTGCACAATTGAATTAGATATATATAATGAAAAATTATTATTTGATAATGTAAAGTATGGTGTCCTTCAGTCTGTTTCACGTGGACACGAGTGTAAATTACCTGAATAGATTATTGATAAGATTATTTTTAAAGGCCAGACTTTTATTTTATTCGAACACAATCGAGTGACTACGTTGATACTTTCTGTTTTGAAAGACAATTCCGATACTAGCCATCAAGTCCTGTGTCGCAGAGGACTTTACAAAAATACAATTCACGGATATAAAATACCCAAAAACCAATACACAAATAACTCAAAAAATTATCCTCTTTAGGATTCGAAAACCCAGAACACATAGTGATGGCGATGACGAGGACACTGTTTAATTCATTGCGCTATTTGTGCAGCGCCTCATTCTGCTGCCATATCGATTACACGTGTTCCTCTCCTTCATGTGGCATCCTCAGATCGACGGTCACTCTTTCGACGTCAGTGGTCCTTTGTCAGTTAAAAAGCACGGTGCAGTTTAAAAAAAAAATTTGGCTCTGAGAAAGTCCTACTAACTATAATAAGACCAGCCGTGTTATATGGATCCGAGTGCTGGGCAACGAAAGAGACGGATGAGAAAAGATTACATGTGGCAGAGAAGCTAATGTTTATATGGATGTGTGGTGTAACAAGAATGGATAACATTAAGAATTAGTATATCAGAGGGAGTTTGAAAATAGCCCCAGTGACAGAGAAGTTGAGGAGTAATAGGTTAGCATGGTACATTATGAGCATGGCATATTATGAGAAGAGATAAAAGTCATGTCACAAGATAAGTTTTAAGTTTGAAAGTGGATGGATATAGAGGTAGAGGAAGACCGAAAAAGGTGTGGATGGATTGTTGTGAAAAATGATGTGTATAAAAAGTGTGAGTACTGAGATGATGTCTGACAGAGGAGAGTGGAAAAGGAAAACAGGTTGTGCCGACCCTACTTAGGTGGGATAAGGGTAAGATAATGATGATGATGCTCTGAGAAAGTGCTCGTGAACATCAAAACTACCACCGCATTAATTCACCCTTGATGTTCAATGTACCATCATGTCATTATAATTTATTATAACCATGTAACTGTAATAATGCTATGGAAAGCTGCATGCTTCTCAGTCTTCAAGCAATAGATTACTGAGCTCCAAAGCCATGCGTTATACTTAAAGTTACATGAGACGATGCGTGTAGAATATCTTTAGAGTTATAATATGTTTAGTGAAAAGATAAACCAGATCGAGTTTCTTGCCAGTTCTTCTCGATGACTGGGTTGTTTGTCAGAACCGGCGGTAACTTTGACGTTCATAAGCGTCTTCTCAAGGCCTAAACTGAATAAAGTATTTCTGATTTGATTTATAGATTACAGTAGAATTCATTTTTTTTCTTACGTTACACGAGGGAGAGATAAAATACTTGTCAAATTCAACTCCATTGGTTTGGTTGACCCTTCGGTTGTTCTATTAAAATGAGGATTATGTACAGGAGCAATTATTTTAAAATAAATGCGTCGCTGGATTCAAATATAAAAAAATACCACCATTTTAGGTCAAAATCGCACTAAGCATCAAATATTGCACTGGTACGTGAAATGTGATTTGTTTATTTCAGGTGTCATAAGAAGTATGCTTTGTGAAGGTTCCTATAATGCAGATGTAATTTCCGTCGATGTCGTTGTGAATGCTTGCATCCTGATTGCATACGTCACAGCCTTGGATAAGTAAGGCTTTTGATATATTCTTTTAAGAAAATACTTGTTGTATTGTTGCGGAATCATGCTGTAATATACCTATAGATTTTTGGGGCGGTGTAATGGACTATCTGCTAAGACTTTGTCGGCCACTCTCGTAAAGTTGGTAGAATCTCAAGAGAAATGGCTGATGATACATTAACTCATATCAGTGGTTCGAAGTAGGTGTCATGCACCAAGCGGCCACACCCCGGGAACCACGTTCGTTCGTAAACCAAACTGATAGAGGGATCTCGAGGATCTCGATGCTAAAATGCTATGATCGCTATTATTACGTATTAAAAAAAAAGTATTACCTTGCTATTGGCTCATCACAATGATCTTCTTCAAGGAAAGCTCCGGTCCACTATAGAATTCGAAAATATGTCCGTCAATGTGGTACCGCGGTATTCGTACAGACCACCTTTAAGTTATCATCGTTTTTCCCTATTTATTTGAAGACGATTGGTAACTGAGTAACTCGTTCTGCGATATTAAAAATGACGTTGATATTATACCAATCATTTCAGACCTGAAGAAGCCCAAGTTTACAATGTAACTTTATCCAGAGCTATTGAAATCTCTTGGTATCAAATTATAAAATTGGGTGAGTTATTACGCTTTCTGTTGTGCTTATTATTATTGCGAAGCAGTATTTGAAGCAATCATAGTTCATGTGACACAGTATCGAGTAAATTGGATCAAATTTGTATGAATGGGATTTGGTGTGTTCTGGTCGTTGTGCTTACGAACCGGTTTATCTAGTCATGGCGTGCTATCATCTTAGGTAAAACGTACAATATCAACTGAGATTATCGACATCCATTAAACTTATACATTATGAAAAGAATCAAAGTGTACATTTAAATCAGCTAAAAAGAGAGAGACAGTGTTTCGAGGCTTATCTATCTATAATATACTTTTTATTGATTGGATATGAACGTATACACGACACTGATAACAAAAATACAATTTTTAAAATGTTTGTCTGTCTGTCTGTCTGTATGTTCCGGGTAATCTCCGAAGCGGCTGGACCGATTTTGACAGAAATTTCACTGGCGGATAGTTAAAATTACAGCGGGTGGCATATGCTACTTTATTTTAGACTAGCTGTCATCCGTGGCTTCGTCTGTAGTACTATCTCCAAAACGATTTGATCTATTTTCATGGGACTTTCACTAACAAATAGCTGATCTTATAAGAAGTCATTTACAAATATAAAAAAAAAACGCATGCGGAGCTGCGGCCAACAGATAGTTGAAATAAGATAGGAATATTTGCAGGTGAGAAATGGGTCCATGAGTATCCTTACACGTTAGCTTTGTGGTATCCCGGAGGAAGTTTGAAATCTTCTCGAATATCACACAGAATAAGCGTTGCACTGACGCATTACCTACCAGCTTACCTGTTGGACGGTCTGCTCTACATATTGGGAAAGAAAACTTTGTAAGTGGATATAATTTGGATACTATCAATTCACTTGTTACTTCACTGTCACTGCATATTATGAAACAAAGTCGTCCATCACATCTGTCTGCCTGTCTTTTTGGATAAACTCAAAAACTACTGTACAGACTGTAATGCGGTCTTCACCAATAGATAGATTATTACATGACGAATGTTAAGTATTTGTCAAGGTTTTGTGTAAATTGGTTGAAACATAACGATAATTGTTGGAAAGTGTCAGAAAAAGTTAAGCCGCCTGGGAGCTTTCATCGAAAACGCTGCTTAATTCTTACGAAATAAAACAAAATAATGCATAGTGAGATATGTCTCTTTTATAGATCTAAAAAAGTCTGCGATTGCATATACCTATTTTTTAAGGATAGCTCACTATACCCATCTGTTGTTTGGGATGAAGGTAGCGGTGTGGGAAAGACGCGGACTTACCGGTCTGGGTGATGCGGGTTTTTCCGAAGTGCACTTCACTCGCGTCGATAATATATCTTTTCGTACACAGTATATATAACAGAGTCGGTAATGCTCTTTAACCCAAAACTTCACTATGTGTCACTGTGTGTAGCGATGTTTCCTTTGCGTTGCGTACACAGAGTTCTTTATAATATAGGTAAGTAGCGTATGCGTTGAAGATTAGGGTACGTCCGCGATCAAAATGGTGGCAAAAGTGAAGAAGGACGGGGAAAGTGGTGGACGGAAGGGGTGTAATCGTGCGTTCGCAAATTTTACACCACAACACGCGCCAACACCATCTATCTTCTCAAAAATGGGTCACATGAATTTAGATAATTGGAAGGCTGTTTAAACGGATACAGTAGGAATCCTTATAAAATTAAATACATTAGTTACCTTAAACATTTGATGCACATAAGTATATATTTTTTATTATCACGGCAGGACAATGTCCCCCGGGCCTGCTAGTTTGAGTATAAACCATGAGTTAATACTTAGAAGAAGTAGGTATTACTGAACAAGAAGTAACATAATATATTAGCTATGTTAATCTTTTCGTTAAGTTCGAACGAGCTGCCAACTATATAAATTGATTGCAAAGCTCCTGTCGATATACTACAGCAATTCTGTTTAAGAGCATGTCTCTTAGGGTGAGCCAAAAAATCTTTAATTTTTCTATTCTCTTTGTTGCTATAAGAATATCATCCAAGTTGACGGAAAAAATCTAATAAAGTTTAATCTCTTCATTCAATTGAACTTTAACCTCATATACTTTTAATCGAATCGACTAAACAATTGAAATACTAAGAGGTGGCTCGTGATTTTTAATTTTCCATTTAAACAACACGGATTTTTGTTTAATTTGTAATTCGCTCGAACGAATTATCGTCCAGTGAAATTGAAAACATGTACTTGTAGGAAATCAAGCGATCTACAAAAAAATGTGATATGAGTTTTTACTTAGTCGATTCGATTAAAAGTATATGAGGTTAAAATTTAATTTTAAATGGTAAATGATGACTGTAAAAGACATTTCAATGTTTTGTCACAAAATAATGGCTCAAAAACATAAAATAACGAATGTTTCATATTATATTTACACTTCATTATTAGGTAATGGTATCCACTGCATTTTCATTGATTGTCTGCTTCAATACAGTATGGTGATAAAAAATACGAACATCTTGAACGGGTGGGTAGCTTTATTACTTGGCAAGAAGTTAACTTAAATAATTGCAGTATAAGTTCAACCAGTTGAAGTGAACGATTCGATAACTATAGAAATCATAAACGCACCCTTGAGAGAGTAATTGTAATAAAGTCTTCTTTCTATGAGATTACTGCTTTGATTATAGCATGATCAAACTTCAAAGGAGGGTCAGCCGGGGATTGAAAGTTCTAGAATACTACACGACAAAATAATGGGATTTCAACAACACCAATTTCCTCGCTCTCCGCCACCGCATCGGTAAGAGTGATGAGGAAACGTTCTTCACTGATGCGAGTCAATGTAACACTGATGAATACTTGAGAAACTGTGTACTCGGTGCAAGGGAGTATTGTATGAAAGAGGATTCTTCGACTTTACCTCGAGCTAGGACTTTACATAAAATGTAAGTCAATAATAATATTCCTAAATTGAAAAAAATAATAGTTAAAGCTACTTTTGAGAATTGCAAAGATAACGCGATGGTTTGTAACGTTTAAGTATTCAGCTGTTTATTTCAACATAAACTCTTACATGACAATAAGTGATGATGTGGCCGAACGCTAAAGAAATTGCTTTTAAAACCAACAGCTGGTGTACTCCTAAAAGTGATTAGCAATATCAACTTGAGCATGGTAGAGAGCTATGACGCCCGTCATTAGAGCATTTTCTACCACTATGCTATTGTTTTATCGCAATGTTGTCCTTTATCAAAATCTCAGGTTGATTATAAGATTCAAATCAAATGTTATAAAAACTGGTGTCCGAACAAATTACCAATAAGCCGACATTGCTTCACATTTTCACAGATTTTTCATCACTTGCCTACACAATTTTTATTAAGTACAGTAATTTTATCATCTCCATTAAATTGAACAATCGTTTCGTAGGCAGTTGATAGAACCAATAAGTCACGAGCTGGTATGTTAATAATAAAACTCTCGTGTGCATCGAAGAGAACACTCCGTCCTTCCCTCGAAGCAATACTAAATCATTTGTTGTCTAAAAGATAATGGATCGACTACGTATATAGATATTTCAAAGGTTTTATTAAGAAGCTCAGCCTTGCTACATTGGAAACCTGAGAACACTTTTTTACATTATAACTCAAGCTCTTGCTCTTTGAACATTCACTAGACTTTGGCATTAGACAAGTATCATCAAAGGAGACGAAAGACAATTTATTTTTTTCCATTTACAGACGCTACGTTGCTGACAGACTTGTGAAGTTCATTTTCCTCTGTCTCCTCTTTTGGTTTTTCTACTCCTATAGTGAAGTATTCCTGTCTGCCGTGGAACTGCTGGACTGCTATCTGAAGAATCTCCCATTTAATACAGCTGATGTTAAAGAAACTTGTGGAAGTGTTTGATTCCTGTATCAGAAAGGGTTTAGGAAATAATGACGGTTCATGGGTCTTTAGTACACAGTGTGTAGCGCGGTGAACCCGAGTTGTCGGTGAAAGAAAATATTTGATATTGCAATAAAACTACTGTTTATATGTCTGACTCTATTTCAATGGCGGATTATGTTAATTTACAATAATTGTTGTTAATAATTAGTTTGTTGGTAGTTAATTTGTTAATGTGTACAGTATTATAGTTTGTAAAAACGACATGATAATGAAAAGAATTTTCGTTTCTCGTAACGTTACTTTGAGTATGGCTAACACATGAGAACAGCTTTCTCTTTTACACCTATTACTTATTGCATAATATTTGATTGTTCGTATATAACAGTAACACCGGCCGACCATTTTTTCATTCCAAATAATAATAACAGATAATTGAGACCAGAGTAATGATGTCTTGAACGAATTTGTAGTCTACTTGGCTTTAGCAATAAAGCTTAGTTAAGTTACAATGCTTCCCTTCACTGAATGTTTCTTACATCGGAAAACTAATTACATCGTTGTGACGTTTACGGCTCCAATGACCTTAGTACCGCTTCTAGTTTATTGTTAAAATAATAATTATAGACGAAAGGTTACAATAAATATCTCTTGCTGTTTACATTTTTTTTATTCTCCTGGAAGTTTAAAGAAGGCTTTTCAAGTGGAAATTCAATAGATCGATAGGTAATTACAATAATGTCTAATTGCAATAACTGCATTAAATCCAGAACAGGATTTAAATATGACAGAACCTCTGCCGCACCTATTTCTCTCGCAAAGTAAACAGTGCCTGCTCTACTGATGCGGTTTAAGGAAATTGGTAACATTCACTCGCACGCGAGCTGTCGCAATTAAAGCTACGATTTTTACAACTTATAATTTGGGAAGTTTCAGTAATTTATTATCAATAATCATGCCTTTCCGATAGTTCCTTGATACTATAATTTAATGTATGTCTGTAAAAGAAATATATAAGTTAGGCTTAGTAAAAGAACGGCATGATTTTAATACTAGAAATAATCACGAATTAACCATCTCATGTTAGACACAGACTGGTATAGAGGCTAGCATTTTTTTAGGCTTTACTAAGCTTTGTCAAGTTCTAGAGTAAACGGCATGTTCATGCACGATGTTAATTAAGCAGCTTTTTTTCATATCACAAAGCAATCATAAGGTGGATTACTAGGTAAGGGATAGTAATGCTTAGAAATGACGTACCTCTGTGTACGTTACAATTGCGTCAATAATAACTTGTATTAATTGTTTTAATAGATATTTGTACAAAGAAAATGATGCACCAGATCGAGTTTCTTGTAATTCTTCTTCTAGATAACTGGGTTGTTTTTTTGAACCAGTGGTAATGTTGTGATGCTTAAGGTGAATTAAGCTTTCTAATTTAGACTTGTTATGCAATGAAAGACCGAGTGCTCACAATAGCATCAATGTCCTGCATGCTTGCGCTATATTTGTCTACAGTACTGGTACCGTAGTAGTAGTGTAATCCTTACATCGTTACAGTTGGGGTATAAATTGTTTGGGAGCTAGTCTAAAATATTTTTTGAAACATGATATATAAGTCAAAATCCGAGAAGACCGGTCGCTTGGACTTTTGTACTCGCTCTTTAGCATTGTACGGATTTCGACGTGACATGATAATCGGTTTTCCCTCGAAACCTGCTTCATTTTATCTTCTTATGATAATATTACAAATGCGCATGTCAGTCTGTTTGTTTGTTACGCTTTACCGAAGAAAATACTCAACCAATATTCATTAATCTTTGCATACACGTTACGAATGGCACAGAAAAGGACATAGGGTACATTTCATCCAGAAAAAATGAACTGCTATCAATGAATAGGTTAAATCTAGATTATCGCGAACGAAGCTGCGAGCAAAAACTAGTAACCAAATTAATCGTACTTATTTATTTTTAAACTATTCAGACAAGGGTACACTGGTCGGTAAAATTGTATAAATTCCGTATTAAGAAAGAACATAGGCATTCACAGTTCGTAGGTTCTCAGTAAAACTCATTGCTTGACGAACACCCCCGGACCGCGACATATAATTCATCCATATTTTATTCGTTCTGATTTAGCTTACTTTCTAATATACACTTTCTATGGTCATTGCTCTGCTCTAATGGCTCTATAGCTATTAAAATTACAACAAAGTTTGGGCTATCCCTAATGTGTTATAACTGCCCTGTTGTAACTTTTCTCAATGAATGGGCTATCAGATACATAAAAAAATCGAATCTGACTGGTAATTCGAAAATTCAGCTATTTTACACAAACAATCTTTCGACTTCTAAATTGTTGTATAACTCGGTTTAAAGAATCTTAATCTATACTACAATTATTATAATTATTATTATTATTGCAAAGAAAAAAAGGTTTGATACTTATTGGACCATAAATATTAAAAGAACAGTTATATTCAAGGAATATTTAACGGATTTTTAAAATTCTTTCGCCTATAGAAAGTTATGTTATCTAATGTTTGTATTTTACTTTCGAAATCTACATTAACGCAAGCGAAGTCACTAGCAAAAGCTAGTAATATAAGGATAATTGTCGAAAGAATCGGAAAAATTCAAGCCGCCTTGGTGATTTTCGTCGAAAACGCTGCCTAATTAATCCCTTTGACGTATAACAAAATAATGCATACTGAAATATTTCTCTTTTATAGAGCTACAAAAAAGTATACGATGGCATATACCTATCTTATTAGGATAGCTTACTATACCCATCTATCTACTAAAAGTGGTCATATATAATGATGTAATTGGAAGGCTATTTAAACGGATACACTATTTATTAATCTTTATCGAATTAAATACTTTAGTTACAATAAGCATTTGATGCACATAAGTATATATTTTTTATTATCAGGGCAGGACAACATCCGTCGGGCCTGCTAGTTATGATAATTTTAAACTATGTCAGCATAATTTATCTTTGGAAATAAAAATCTGGGTTAAATAATCACCATTTAAAAAGGGGAGTGAGAGAGAAGACAGTTCCGAGATCTTTGTTCCATTGTTCAGTTGCTATTTCATTACATGATTTAATTGTATAGGGAAAACATATTTAGTACACGAGTGCGAAGCCGGGCAGGACAGATACTCACTTACATAGTCAAATAAAGTTCATTTAAACTTGTACAGTAATTTTTGAGTGACCAACATCCATTCATCCGCCACCATCATGCCATTCTGCGGTTAGGTCGGATAGCAAGGCAACAGTCCAAACCGACTTGGCACTCTTGCCTTAGTTGCCATTCGACTGAGTGCCTTGAGCGACTGCTAAATAGTTGGACACAATTGGCAAGTCCCACCATTCAGCACCCTCATGGTTTTATTGTACCGTTGCTGAAAAATTAACCGTACTCATAAATCTACTCTCTTCGTTCTACCTTTGAAGGGACCTAATTCCTTTGTATAATTAAATACATTAGCTTTGCTGATCATTTAATGTACATTAAAATTACTCTTTTCACAGCATATCAGTTCATAAAATATTTATTTCAAAATATACGAAACAAAAAAAAAACCGTTTGTTTGAAGTTGTAGACTTATGTAGATTCTATGAGTTTGATGAACTGTAAATATCAAAGCACCAAGAAATGGTTCCAAATTTTTTAGTACACTTATGACATTAGTACATTGCATCCAAGTGAAACCAGACCGGGTTGCTAATAACAAAATACAATTATAAGGTACAATATTAAAGGGAGTCCCCGCACCAGAAGAAACGAGTATGTTTTCTCCACGGTCAATTATTACTTTATTGATCTTATCATGTGCAAGCGTTAGACTTAGTATATTTATCGAGCAAACTCAAAAGTCAAATAACAAATACTAAAACCAGTTAAGAGCGAGTCGGATTCTCGCTGAAGATCCCGTAGTTAATGAAAGAATCTATATGTTATGGAACTAAGTTAAGATTGTGGTAGGAGTTGAATGCTACCGGACCGAGGGAGATGGATGGGGGAAGGGAGCGTAATTATAATGCACTGGTCCAGCGGACGGCGAGACATCCGGTGTATAATCGGTTATCTGTTGATTAAGCAGGGTCCCGGTAGCGCCTAACGCCGGGCCAACTGGTGGGACGGCGTCGTGACTGCGCAAGTGACCCTGTGCCGCCCATTCAAAGCGGCGGGCGTGCACCGTGGGGTTTAAGTAGGCAAGAGTCCCACACTACCCACTCTCTTCCCCGGCAGCCTGGTGTGTACATGATGAATTTATGTTTACAAATAAATGTAGATGAACGCTACAAATTGTCACCTAAGAAAAAAACCTTATACTATTCTATCTCTCTGTCTCCAGGCGACTTGAAGCATCTAGGCTAATTAAATTTGATAATACTTAAATAGTGCCATCGTTTGCCACACTGAAATTAATAAAATAAAGCGGCATTCACGCTAAAAGCTACAAGAACCAGACAGAACCATATATACGTTTATGGTGTGAACTGTTGTATAACTTCAATCCTGAACGCGTGGGCATCCACTAAAACTTATTTGATATTACATTTTTTTTTATTTATTTAACTTATAATACACTCTTGTATATCTAACTTTTTCTATAATATTTAATAAAACTTTTTGATTCGATTTCTTATTTTATGTTATTTGTATTAAATAAAAAAGTGTGTGTGTGTGTGCTTGTACTTATGTACACGCGTTAGAAGTTATACTTCTTTGGCGTAACAAGATAAAAATCTTTTCAAAATTTTTATCTTTCGCCTTATTCTACGTTTGTAGAAAAAACGACACTAACAATAGAAAGAAGGTATTTCATACATACATACTTTTTGAATAAAATGTTCACTAACGCTTTTTCCTTATATGACGAAAATGTATAAATTTAAACAAGTGAAACCACTATATCGAATTACACTCGGCATTGAAGAAAAATCGTAAGAAACTTCGCTTCAGACGAGGGTCTACACAACACAATGTTTTTTTATATATGACGGAAATACAGTGGGGTTAAACGAAACCCTTGTTTTTTTATTTAAGAAAGACATAGTGACTGAACTGTATCTGGTGGTAAGCATAGTATAACCCAAAAACAACTGCCACTATCGAGAGATCTATAGTCCATTGATAGTCGCCATATAAGTCGGCGTATATACCTGTTGGTATTTATAGACGTTGGTAGATCTTGTAACTGAGCCATTGTGATGCGTTTATCGCTATGTATGTGGTGGTTAAATATTGGTTTCAAAGTGACAAATTCAAGTTTTGCATCATCCCTTCGTTTCTATCCAATCTCTTTCTTATAATTTACCAGTAAAAATACTTTGATATGATGTATGTAGAACTACATTTTGTTATGAATTAATTATTTCATTGTAAAGCTGATATTTATTCAATTATGGAATTATAAGTCTGATCGTATTTCTAAAATGTTCCCGAACGTTTGATATTGAAGTATTTCTAAAATGGCGGACACATGCAAGCGGTCATTGAACCTATTCGAGGACGTTGTCTGCGTAAGCGAAAATTACATAGCAAGGGTTGGTATTATGAGGAGCTGGTTTAAAATGGAACGGGGTATCGGCGAGGTCATTACGTTCGCCTCACGCAATAAGAAACATTATTGGAAGTTATTAAGATATTTCATTAACTATATTATTAGATTCCCGAAGTGAAGGACACTATTGTATTTCGGCGAGCAAACAATATTATAAGTAATATTTATATGATAGTTTTATTGAAATGATTTCCAGCGAAAATATTTTTAGATATATCGTTTTTTTTTTTTCGAACGGTTGCAAAAATAAAGTTTCCAATGTCTTAACACTGAGAAAAAAAAGTCGAGGTAATCATAAGAAATGTTGAAAAATGAAAATTCAAATCAATAGAATAACTATGTTCTTTTTTGAAGTTTTTAATCAGTTGTAGTCTGATTTATTTAAATTTTATAATTTGTAAACTGAAATTATTAACATTCACCTGGTTCTACATCTATTGGTACTCCGAGTAATAATTATATACATTTTTTAAACAGTTCATTAATTAATCAAACATATGGTGAGCTGCACAAGCTCAATAAAAATATCAGTAATCTAACAATTTAGCTTGTAATAAATTTCATATGTCTAAGGTCCGCTAAGACGCTTCTTGTTGTAAAGCAATCTATTCAATCGTATACTGACTACCACGATACAAGCCCTGCGCCTAGTTTGGAAGTCATTGTGAAATTATGTTTAAAATGTAACATGTTTATAAATAAATCTAGAATTTTTGAATTTGAAATGTAGATAACTCTTGCTGGAAGTGACAATCGGTATGAAAATCAGACTAATAGTTAATAATTTCAGTTTAAAAATTATGATTCTGACTATAATTGACTTGAAAATTAAAAAAAGAACACAGCTATTCCATTGTTGTGAGTTTTCACTTCTATCGGCAGTCCTTTACTTTTTTAACTTCGTAAGGAGATTTACGAATTAAGCGATAGGTGAGGAAAAATATACCAGAATCACCAGCAGACACCTGTAAATGAGCAACGATACTGGCAAATAGAACAATCCTGTGTCAACAATTTTGCACTGTTTCCTGTAATAATCGTTATCGCCGAGCGATCTTTCTCTACGTAAATGAACTAAATAGAATGAATCTAAATGAACTGACCTTAATAAGGACAATAATTTAATAAGTAATAAAGGACATTACTTTTATGATGAACCCTGAAGAAGCACTAAATATCTTCAAAAGGAAACATAATTAACTTATATGTAATTTATTTAATTAGCCTTTTATTACAAGATTTACAAGTATTATTTATGGTCATCGTTGTATATCATTAATAAAGAATTAATCCCAAAGTCCAAAGGGGATACTTCTTTCTTGTCTGGTTCTTGTGCCCCTCCCAGGACTAAATCCTGGACCCGCACTTAAAGATATGTATTTCTTTATATGTCTAATATTGATAGTATCCAAAGTTCGAACGGTTGAGTCGTTCCACTAAACGTTACTATTCTTTCCATTTTACTAAAGTTAATCTATTAAGTCCAACTAGGTTATATTTATTTGCCATAACAGTAATGCTCGCTAAGAAGGCGGTGGAGAGAGAGAGGTAGCGATCCACTCGGCTACCTTTCCTCAGTGGACGAACCACACGGCGGCGACGGGTCGGTGATGACCTACAGCCGTCGTAGTAAGGGCCTGCGGGCTATGGACTCGGGCACATCCGTCTCCCTAGCAACTCTTAGACAGGCCCATGTAGTTAAGACGCATTAGTGCTTATTGCGCCTCCCACCAATTTGTCAGGGGAATGTCCAATATAAGGCCTTTCATTTTAAGTCGAGGCTCTCCTGAGGGACCAACAACTATCTGGTCGGGTAGAAGTATTGCAATGGCATTTCCTGTCCACCCAGCTAAAGGGTGCGAGAAGGACACACAGGGGGATTAGTAAGTACAAATCTGGCATTCCCACCTATGCAGTCCGGCGAGGTGGGGATCTAAGAAGATTTCCCCGTGAGAAAAAAAAAAAAAGGTTATATTTAATAGTTGGTAATTAAGTGTAATATAAGGAAGGGCCATAATATTACCATCTCATAATCTCCTTGTAGTGTATCTACTTACTTTAATCTTAGACTGTTGACAAATAACGATGGGAATGGAGAGATTAAGCCACTAAATTAGAGGGAGGTTGGCACAATTTTCAACTTGAGTGTTGTTGCTTAATCGGAAGGATTCAGAAAAACTACACATACTATAACATTTCGCTACAAATACGCGTGTTTTATATCACACCGTTTTAAGAGATCACAAACTAAACGATACCGGTTTATGAACTTGACACTGAGTTTGACACGTCAATACTACGTCATAAATATTTAATATTCGTTATCGTGACATGTGAATTGTTTTGTTGTTAGAACAGGTTTCACTCAGATATAAGTTGCGTTAAAGTGGTAGAGATGGAATATTTTTTATATCTCGAAATTGGTTTGAGTATAATATCACCCGATTTTCCTTACTACTTAAAACTACTTCATTGCTGGAGTTAGTCATTATTACAAGAACTACTGAAGTAATACATTATACTTACGCAATAGATGCTAACCGTTTTTAATTATTATTGTTTACAATAGATAAAGTCGGCTTGTGTTGTTGCAACGTGCGGAACAACATTATGCAACAACCAATAGGTGTGAGAAGGAGAGTACTACACGCTGCTCGCTCTCTAAGTCATATTCGAACAACGAATATTGGTATCACTATAGTGTCACTTACATATTTGATGTACGGTACAAAGCAGCAATAACATAACACTTAATAACTGCTGATAAATGGTATTAGTGTTTTGCACTGCAACGCATAAATATCCTTATCCGTGATATTTAGGTTGTATTACCTTCTTACGTCACTGCCAAATGAAATAACCCAAAATAATCAATGTCAAGTTTTGACGTGATAACGTCTTATAAATCGATGAACGCCGACTGCGCGCACTAAAAAGCATGACTCATTGTCACGTTCACGCACGGAACAAGCGATAGAGAGGCACGATCGGCCTAAGCGTTCGGCTTGTAACGCATAATTTTTCATCAATGTTTTCTTATGACGTTATCACGTAAAATTATCGTCTATAAACGGACTTTATAGATAACCAATTTTTACCATATTACCGTTTGCGATTTTTTTTCTAGCTTGGTTTAAATACGCTTAAAGTTTCCATGAATATAACTGGCATAACAGGTGATTTATTTTATCGCTTGTTATATAAATAGTTATACTTCACTAATTGCATGTTGCATTCGAAAATCGATCTTAACTTGAGTGTTACAGATTAAGATGGATTGATTGATTTTCAACAGATTAGACTATTAGCGCTGGTTGGTTGTAAAATGAAGAAAGCAATGGAACAAGCGATTTCATTCCGTGAAAGTCTACTTCTGGACATATGGTTCTACCAAGACTTTCCATAGGCGGTCAGTTTTACTCGCCTTTCCTTTGTCTTTGCTCTTTTAGTTTAAAGGTTTATGTTTACACTAATCCACTCCAACAGTTATCGGCTTTTTGGCAAAAGCGTCAAGGCTAATGTTACTATAACGCTTGCTTACTCTTTGAGCTATGTATGTTAAATCGCCTCCCACATACTTTCACTGTGACTAGAAAAAACTCCTAGCATAACAATTTCCATAGCTCTAGAGTTACGTAATGTAAGCAATGGTGCGCGATATTTAAATACATAAATATAGTACGAGTCCGTCGCAATCAATCCGACAGAGCCCTGGCGTAATTATGAACCGAACGGAGAACAGTGTAAAAACGTATCTTGACGGAAAGTTTTGATATCTGATGATTATTTACTTCAGTTTTTTTAGGATTTATTTATATGTAATATATATCAGGCAAATGTCTCAGCTTACTGTGAATCGCTCAGACATTTAAATTTAAATTTGACAGTGTATTTATTGAATGGCAAATATTTGTACGGGAACTAGTCGTTTTATAATAAATCGAATATTAAATTGATATGCTATAAAGAAGCTAATTCATATCTATATAAATGAATGTTCCTTTGTTTGTTCCGTATGCATTATTTTACCATTCGCTCGATGGCATTGAACTCTTGAGGAACTGTTGTTATTACGTCCACGAAGGTTTCTGTTTTAGAGTAACATGCGAGTGCTTTAAAACATATTTTTGCCTTATTGATGCCACGGAAGATACATTGGAGGGTCATCTTCTCATTGTATTGATTTGTTGGATTGTCCATTTATGAAACAGTTTAGGGTTGTACCAGATTGTCGTCTTAAGCGTAGAAGGTTCAACATAGCCTACAATGAGCTAATGGGCCGCTGCGACACAGTGAATTCTTGCTTAAATACGTGTCGCTCCATTAGATGCTGTAATTGTTACACCGTGAGTTTTTAGTGAGTGTGTAGCGTCTCACATACTCTTCTTCCTTCTCTAAACTAAAAACTAGTTTACTATATGAATTCTATTGATTACCAAGCAAAACTAAAACTAAACTAAACTGTCTGTCATTCCATAGCTACTGACAACTATAATGGGGTTGAACTTTCCGGACGCCTGCAATAGCTAGCCGCATAGTTACCAGAGCGTTCACTCTTGAGGTCGCTAAAAGAAATCGAGGTCGGCAAGACGTTTGAAGAGGTATTGCTGTCGCACTCTACCCGACCTATCGAGTAGAGCAGTTGAGAGTCAGATGAAACTCGTTATCTATACATATAATAAAAATGAAGTGTCTGTATGTAATATCAAAATAACGACTTTTTACTGATTGGATATAAACGTATAGACGTTACTGATAACAAAAATACAATTTTTAAAATTTTTGTCTGTCTGTCTGTTTGTTCCGAGTGATCTCCGAAACGGCTAAACCGATTTTGACAAAAATTTCTTTGATGGATAGTTAAAATTACAGCGGGTGACATAGGTTACTTTATTTTAGACTAGTTGTCATCCGTGGCTTCGTCTGTAGTATTATCTTCAAAACGATTGGATTTATTTTCATGGGACTTTCACTGACAGATAGCTAACATTATAAAAAGTAATTAAAGCTTTTTTATTTTGGATTAGCTTTTACCCATGGCTTCGTTTGGCTATCTCCAAAACGTTGGAACCATTTTTCACGGAAGATTCACTAACAGATAGCTGATCTTATAAGAAGTAATTTACAATTATAAAAAAAAGGCATGCGGAGCTACGGACAACAGCTAGGATGAAATATTAGCTCTTTCCTCCTTCAAAATTTGATCGTCTTTGGATTTGTTTCATTTTTATGAAATTTGTTTGTTGGATATCTGTTGATGGCGGGAAGAATGATATCTAGAAATGAATAGACGAAGAGATAAGGTTGTTGACTGGATCTATTGTCGATTCGAGTTTTTTTTACATGCATTTTTTACTGCATTCTTCGACACTAAATACAGTTACCTTTCTCTGAAAGAAGTATAAATGATTGTGTTAAAAGTTAATCGGGTAACAGATTGAAATAATAAATATTCCTACGTCGTCAGTCAATGGAATTTTTTGTGTCGATGGAAATGTACTGTGTGCTCGTTGCTCTGAGGTATTAATTTTTTTTTTTAGAGATCGGTGAATAAAGATCTGTTGGTTTATTATAAAATACTTAACGATTCGAATACTGGTTTATCACGGGCACTGCGTGTTTTACCTGGTATAATTATGGGCTGTTTTATTTTTATTTTTAAAATGATAATTCACCCATGACCACTCAGAACCTTATAACCTTTTCGCCGATTTTTAAGTTTCCTTTGTGCATAGCTAAGAATGCTTCATCTGTTTATTCGATTATATCTGTTCATTTGTTAGTATTTATTATTTGTATTGTGTATTATACAAATATTTTTAGTTGTAAACATAAGTATTGTGAAATATGACCAATAGTTACTTATGAATACAGTCTTCGACTGGTCGATGGGAAGGAAAATAAACTGGTTCCAGTTTTTTCATAATAACACTAAACCTCTATATATTATTAATAGAAGAGAAATTGGTGCTGAACTGTTTTACCTTCGCCTAGTTATATACATATGTGTCTATTATTAACGCCAAAAAAAAAATCAGGATAATGACATAATCTATACATATAATAAAAATGAAGTGTCTGTATGTAATATCAAAATAACGACTTTTTACTGATTGAGTATGAACGTATATACGATACTGATAACAAAAATACAATTTTAAAAATTGTTGTCTGTATGTCTGTTTGTATGTTCCGGGTAATCTCTGAAACGGCTGGACCGATTTTAACAGAAATTTCACTGACTGATAGTTAAAATTACAGCGGGTGATATAGGTTACTTTATTTTAGACTAGCTGTCATCCGTGGCTTCGTCTGTAGTACTATCTCCATAATGATTGTACCTATTTTCATGGGACTTTCACTGACAGATAGCTATCGTTATAAAAAGTAATTAAAGCTTTTTTGTTTTGGACTAGCTTTTACCCATGGCTTCGTTTGCAGTACTATCTCCAAAACGTTTGAACCATTTTTCACGGAACTTTCACTAACAGATAGCTGATCTTATAAGAAGTAATTTACAATTACAAAAAAAACGCATGCGGAGCTGCGGGCAACAGCTTGTAAATAATATAAAGCATATTTATATTTCAGTGCAACGACGAATGTCTCGTCCACAATCAAGACAAAAAACAACTAATTTAAAAACCCAACTTCCCTTCATCTTTTTTTTTCTTTTTGTTTTTTTTTTCGAACTGACATACCCTGTTGACCCTGAGCCCTCTACAGATTCACCGGACTACGGAATTTTCCGGCCTCTTTATATTGCCTATATACTTATAATTTATACATAACGAGAGAAAAAAAACATCTTTATACAAATTCGAATCCAACGAATTAGGTACCTAGACAATATAGACGACATGACTCGTTATTTGTAATAAATTTCAATATAAATTTTACGTACCCAAAACTATTTTGTTTCATATAATGCACTACTTTATACCCTTTCTGAAATTAAATTGTAAATACTCAATAGACCAAGACTCCACAGATTACATGGGGCGTGTCCAAAAGATTTTATAAAAAGAAAAAATCATATTAATTTGAGATATCGTGATATTTTTTTAGATAAGAGGTATTGTCTCCAAGAGATAGATGTAATCTACAAAAATATGAATGAAGCCGTGGGAAAAAGCTATTAAAACAATCGGTTGTCTGTATATTGTTTACGTGATGACGTCATAAGGAAACTTTGATAAATAATTAAGCGTCACTAGCCGAACGCTTAGACCAATCGCGCCTCTTTATCGCTTGATCTGCGCTCTCGCTTGCACGCTCGGCTCAGGTGGAACGTGACAACGAGTCATGCTTTTTCGTGCGTGCAGCCGGTGTTCATCGGTTTATATGACGTTACCACGTCAATATATATTACTAAATGAATTGTTATCTTAGTTTAAAATTACCCTTGACCGACGTGTTTTTGTTTGATCGCTCTGTTATTTTAGGGTGTACGACCTTTCATTTATCACTTTATTAGTTAGAGACAATTTTAAACATCATTTCATAATTATCATAAGGACGTTTGCTTCGGCAATGATTTCAAAATGTTATATACATATATAAACCCATAAGTATATTATTGTAATAATTGTGACTCGTTGTTGTTTCCAACTCTAAAATTCGTTTCCTTTTACAATTACATTAGTAAAATAGTAACGAGCTATGATTGATTGTAAGTAACTGTCTGCGCCGATTTACCATCGACGCTGTAGTAGCTGACCAATCCACGCTCTGGAATCCTACGTGGCGCGGGTCGGCCAGTGCCTTTCACTTTACCCCTACTTTGCGGCCGGCTGTAATGCGACATGCGATAGAAGGAGGAAAAAGTTTGAGGCGATGTAAAAAAAGTTTCACATTAAATCATTAAAATCGGTTCAAAATTGTCGAAGATATCAATTAACATACATACAGTCGCGCATAATACACGTGATTAAACACCTTCGTATTCGAAGTCGGTTAAAAAAAATGGTCAAAATCTATCTTGTAGTCCTATACCATTTTATTTATAAAAAAAATACCTATAAATAATTATAGCATTGTTTGCGTGTAACATGTGCTAAAGATGGGCATTCGCTAACTCAATTTTTTATGATTTGGATGAATCATTTTAAGCGGCTAAAGATTAACATTTCCTGTCAGATTACTGTTGAAATACTTCTGCGAAATAAACTTTAAATATATAACGTTCGTTGGGAAATCGATGGCCTCTGCGGTTTCAAATTACGACGTATAATCTACATCTATAATTATTATAACACAAAGTCGTTTCTCACATCTGTCTGTTTGCTATCGGAAAGTTACAACAAAATGGAAAGTGCGAATATATAACGCTATATTTAAATACCGAGGGTAAATAAACATTGGTATTATTGTACATCCATTTTTATATATTTATATACGTTCTCGCTGTAACATACTCCTGTGTCAAGGTTAATTTAAAATTGTACAAGTCTATTCAGGTAATGCAGGAAGAGACATACAAACAGAAGTATCGATTTCGACCTTCGCATTTGTTGTAATAATATTCACAATGATTATAATAAACAAAAATATATGGTGAAACCTACGCTCTTCTATATTTGATATATACTAGCTGTTAACCGCGACTTTGACTGTGTCGAGTGTTAACAAAAAACAATTGTTAATTGTAAACGGGTGTGCGAAGTGCACGCGGTACTGGAAACTGCTTTTTAGCTTATTAAATTAGTTCGGATCCCTATTTTATATTCTAAAATTAAAAAGTTAGTTACTCCTTATTAAATCAGCTATCTTCCAATGAAAATCCCGTCAAAATCGATCCAACCGCTTCGGTGATTAGCCGGAACAAACAGACAGACAGACAGCATTTTTTAAAATTGTTTTTTTTTGTTATAATTTCTATGTATACTTTTAAACAGCTATTATTTAGACATTACAAACTTTAGACACTTTAATTATATTTATTTATATAGATGACATTAGTGTAACTATGTGGCCATCAATATTGGTGACACTAATACGTCAATACCGTTTAGGTTTGAACAAAACATCTCGGCAACTCGAGTGAATCCTCGCTCTTTTTGAAGTTATACTTCCTTTGGCGCATTTAGGAAAAATGATGAGAGTGAATATTTACCGCGCACACCGACACCTTAACGCGACACCATGAAGTTGGTTGGTAGTTGTCTGTCAAGTTTTCATGACAACTGATAACTATTTTCAAAGTTATATTTTGACAGCGACAGTCACTGTCGGTCCGATGGGCCTTCACAGTTTCATCGGGCTTTGAGGCGAGCGCTTACGGCACTCAACCGAAATGCCAATTATTGCAAAGGTGCCAAAATGGCAGGGCTTTGACTTGGACTGTTACCTTGAATACAATAACACGAATGAAATTGAACTAACCATGCGAGCTAAGCTATTACTCACACACTCTAGTGAGGCATATATGCGTATATTCACATTTCGGAAGAATATTTCTTTATTACAAATTAGATATGAAATATTGAATTATATAAAGATGCATTAACAAATAAATAAATAAGATAGAATGAATCACTCACGAGCTCAGTTTTGAGGTTATACAAGTATTTACGTTATAGCCGGATAGATATGTATGTTGATTTATTTGATTATTTTCACAGCGCAGGAAAAGATCCAATCATTCATTCCAATTCATTAATTTGATATGTAACTATTATCAAATTATCACATTTTGTAAAATTTGTAAACATGGAGACAGAAAGGTACATGAATGAAGAAAAACAGAAGAGCATAACGCTTCTTTTCTTACGTGACGATTTCTACTATGCAATTCCAACCGCGAACGCCGTTAAAGGACTTCGTTTAAAATAAAAAAAGCCCTTTACAGGTCTACATGCCGCTCATTTTACGGTACATTTTTTAAGTGAAACTTCTTATGGGTAGATTTTAAGAGTCCGATTCGAGCCGCGGTCGGGGACGCACGTGCGCTCTCTCGCAGCTCTGACGGTCCGTTCGGTTCGCCGCGCTCGGCTTTCTTCGGTCATTTCCGGCTCGCCGCGCTCGCCTACCTGCGCACCAGGTGTTGGCATTTCTACGAATTCGTCGCTGCCCGACCCGCATTGTTGCCGAGTGAATCATCGTCCGGTACTATTGTGTTCGAGCCTGAGAAATCGAAGAGAGAAAACATCTGCTGCGAAGCCGCACTTTTAGTGCAAATATAAAACCGCACTTTTCGGTGCGACATCCCGCGCTGTCAATCGAAGACCACGCTTAGTGGCTACTCACGGGAATACGTGTCACGGTGCCAACGAGTGAGTAGAGCGCCCTGTCCGCTCGCCGGTTGCCCCGAGGCAAACGGTAAAGGCAGTTGGGCCTGGGTTGTCTGGCCTTGGCGAGTGCGCCTAGTCAGGTCCAGGTATCGCCCTCCCACCCTCCTATTCCCTCATTCCATCCCCGGGTGTCTGTTTGGGCGTAGCCCGGTTTACCGGTCTGCGTTCTCTGCCCTGGGCTTGATAGGGCCTCCCCCTAGGCTTTGTAGGTTCTTCTCTGTGCGGCATTGCACTTCGCCCACAGCTCTTTTGGTCCGGACTCGGGATAGTCCCGTAAATTTAATTTTGGCGTGCCCCCCTGCCCCTCAGGCAGGGAGGTTTAATTATGTCCTCCCCCCCCCCCTCGCAGGCCCCGGGATGGCCAGAGAAGCAGAAATGATTGAACTCAGGTTGCTAAAAGAAAGGGTTAGGCGCGAAGCCCCGCACTTGCTTGTAGAGCAAATAGATGTAGTCTCGCCCCGCGTGGCGACTGCGAACTCGTTCGCCGCACTAGACTCGCCTAGGTCGCCGGAAAATCCATTAGACCGTATAAGCCTAGTCGCACCCACTCCATGCTCGGAGGCCGGCTCCGACATGGAGTTAGATATTATTAACTCCGCGCCAGCTAACGACGGCTTCACTGTCGTAAATAGAAAACGCGTCCGCACGCCGCCCATTGCCGCCGCGTCGCGCGCCTCTGATTCTGAGTCAGGCTCCGGTCGCCCGGCTCAGAAAACATTAAAAGTAGATGGCGCCCGGGTGCCCGCGAAATCAGCCGCGATCGCAGCCAATCGAACGCCTCGCTCGGGCAACGCTAGCCCCGCCCCCTCCCAAGCCGACGCTACGGGTCCCGTAGCCGAGGCTAAGAAGCCCCGCCCCCCGCCCCCCGTTACCATTCAGGACAAGGCCTCCTGGCTCGCGATTTCGACCTATATGAATGGGTCGGGTATCCGTTACACCTCAGCCCTGAATACCGCTCAAGGTATTCAGGTCAAAGTCCCCACCTCCATCGACCACCGCAAGCTGACCTCTCACCTCCGAGAGAGGAAGCTTAATTATTTCACTTACGCGCTCGAAGAAGAGCGCCTTCTCCGAGCCGTACTCAGGCGCGTCCCGGTGGAGTTGTCCACCGAGGAAATCTCAGACTCCCTTAAGGAGCAAAATTTCCCAGTGCGGGAGGTACACCGGATGTACCACCCCCGCACCAAAGCTCCCTACCCTATGGCTCTGGTCATCCTTGAGCGTTCCGTAGAAGGCAAGGCCATTTTCGGCCTCACCACGGTCTGCGGCCTCACCGGTATCACCGCCGAACCGCCGCGCAAGACTCATACCCCGTCTCAGTGTCATAACTGTCAGAGTTATGGCCACACAGCCAGAGGCTGTCATCTCCGTCCCAGGTGCGTCAAGTGCCTCGGTGACCATCCCACGAAGGAGTGCGCTCGCACTCCCGACACTCCCGAGCCTCCCAGCTGCGTTCTGTGCGGTAACGCGGGCCACCCTGCGAGTTATCGCGGGTGTCCCCGCGCGCCCCGCCCGCAACGCCCACGCCAGGCGAGACAAGCCCGTAGGGCTCCTGCTGTCTCTGCCCGCCCTCCGCCTCCACCTCTTATGTCCGTTGAGACCTTCCCGGGCCTCCCGGGCTCCTCCCGTACCCCGGTAACTCCGGCCCCGATGCCGTGCGTGGCACCTTCTGTGCCGCAAGCCCCCCAGTCCTGGCGGGCCCCTGTCGCCCCCTGGGCTCCTAGGCCTCAACCTCAGGCTTCCAAGCCTCAGGCGCAGCCCCAGCCTCAGCCTCAAAGAGCGTTGCCCGCTCAGCCCTCTCATGCTTTTTCATTCTCTCTCTCGGGCATCGATTGGCTGTCTCAAGTCTTACTCGAGCACGACATTAGCGAAATAGTCGCATTCAATAAAATTTTAAATAGTAATAGGGACATCGGTCTTTTGAATGCGGTCTCTGCATTCCCAAACGTTGCCGCGACGATACAACGCCTCGCCCGCGCCGCAGTAAATAACAATAAATAGTATTCACACCGCCGAGTAAAATTAAACCGCGCGCTCTTTGTCTTTCGTTTTTTAACGCGAGAAATCTCCGTACGCAACGCGACTTAGTAGCCGACTACTTACACGATAGGCAGATAGATATATTGTTAGTACAGGAAACGCTCCTTAAGCCGAAAATGAATAATCCGCGTATCGCGAATTATGATATTATCAGAAACGACCGTGTCGCCCGCGGGGGCGGCACTTTGATTTATTTTAAACGTTCGTTATATTGTATGTCAGTAGAGCCACCCGTTCTTACAAATATGGAAGTGTCAGTGTGCAGGTTAGGAATGACCGGTCATGCGAACATAACGATAGTTTCTGCTTATCTTAAACCGAGTAAAGAGCTTCTCAAGCTTGACTTGGAGGCGCTGTTCGCGTTAGGGAACGCTGTCATCATAGCCGGGGACCTCAACAGCGGGAGTGTCATCTGGAATAGCTCGAGTACTTCCCGCAACGGGGCGATACTCGATAGGCTAGGTGGTGATCTCGCTTTTGACGTCATAGCCCCGCCGGAACCCACTCACTATCAGGATCGCTGTCGCCCGACAGTGTTAGACGTAGCTCTTTTAAAAAACGTCCAGCTTTCTGTGCGACTCATACAAGTCGTACACGAACTAGACTCATATCACCGCCCCGTTATCTTGCAACTAGGTTCAGATTTCGATATCGACTGTCAGTCCGTGCGCGCAGCTGACTACGCGAAACTCCGCAGTCACTTGAAAGACAATCCGTCCTCGGAGAGTCTAAATAGAATTCCGGACGTGTTGGTGTCTAAAGCCGACGCGGATCTGGCTATCGATTCCCTGGTCGACCACCTCCAGACCGCCGTCAGGGTGACCTCGAGAGAGGTACAAGCGGTGAACGATCGCCGCTTTATACTCCCTGACGACGTGAAGGCGTTGATCACGGAAAAGAACGCCGTGACCCGAGCCTACGACACTTACCCGACCGAAGACAATCGCGTTCGATTACGTTCATTAGAAAAGTTAGTTAAAACTCGTATCGCAGAAATCCGAGCCGCCAGGTGGGACAAACTCCTGGAGGATATCCAGCCGTCCCACGTGGCGTTTTGGACGTTCTCGCGTAAGTTCAAATCAGAGCAGAGTACATCGATGCCCCCGTTAGACAGAGGTCATGGGTTGCCTCCCGCGTTTGATAGTATAGACAAGGCGGAGTGTCTCGCCGCGAGTTTAGAGGAGCAATGTTCTCCAAACACTGCTAACACTGACCCTGTCCATATCGAATCGATAAAATCCGCGGTAGATAGCTTTCTCGCGTCTCCTCGCGCGGATACCCTAACTCCGGTTACTTTTGACGAAGTGACGGCCGCTATCAAGCGTCTGAAGCTTAGGAAGTCCCCAGGTCCCGATGGAATCAGGAACGAGGTACTAAAGCTCCTTCCTGACTTCATCATTGCTCTGCTGGTATGCATCTTCAACGCTGCCATGTCCCAGGGTCACTTTCCAGCCGTCTGGAAAAAGGCCATAGTGATAGGCATACACAAACCCGGCAAAAAAGCTACGCTTCCCGCTAGCTATCGCCCTATTAGTTTATTAGATACACTAGGCAAGCTATACGAGCGGCTCCTTTTGAACCGCCTACAGACCACGATAACAAGGTTGAATCTGCTGCCGCCTGAGCAGTTCGGTTTCCGTGCACAACACTCGTGCACGAACCAAGTACACCGCCTCACGGAGTACATATTCTCGAAATTTAATGAAGACCCCCAGCCCCAGGTCAGTCCGGCCAAGCCTAAACCGAAACGTACAATAGCGGTCTTCTTTGACGTCGCCAAGGCCTTCGACAAGGTCTGGCACGACGGGCTAGTCTATAAACTGTTTAAGTCTAGTATTCCGGATAGTTTAGTACACATCATCCGCGAATTTCTCACAGATAGGACCTTCCGCTATAGAGTGGAAGGTGAGTTATCCCAGCCCCACCCGATACGTTCAGGAGTGCCCCAGGGGTCCATCCTCGCGCCCTCCCTCTTCAACCTGTTCATCAGTGACCTACCTCGGTCCCCGGGGTTCGAGGTAGGTTGTTACGCTGACGATACAGTAATCTACGCTTCCGATTGGCGGCCGTCGCATTTAGCTATCCGTATGAATAGGGCCATTGAGGAACTCGGCGAATGGTTTCTTCGATGGCGTATAGAGGTTAATCCCGAGAAAAGCGCTGCGATCTTTTTCGATCCGGTTCAGCGTCCGCGTCCGAGCAATATAGAGTCCCTTAAATTGTATGACACCGAGATTCCTTGGGCCCTTACGGTCAAATATCTCGGTGTCGCGTTAGATAGACGCCTCACGTTTAAGCAGCATGCAGTGAGAGTACGAAACAAAGCCGCTATGGTTTTGGGTCGTCTGCATCCGTTATTATGTGCTAAGAGCAAAATGTCCGTCAGACATAAGCTCACACTTTACAAAATGTGTATTCGTCCGATTTTGACGTATAGCTGTCCCGTTTTCGCGCATATGTCAAAAGCGAACTTCAAGATTTTACAAAAAATACAGAACCGTTTTCTACGAAAGGCGATCGGTGCCCCGTGGTACATCCGGAGAGTCGACCTCCATAGGGACCTGGAGATGCCGTCTATCTGGGAGTACGTAAAAACTCTTACGACTAGTTATTTCGACAGAGCCATGAATCATCCCAATCCGTTAGTGGTATCCGCCGCGACTTACGATACCGTGCCAGGCGCGCCGCGTTACAAAAGACGTCCGCGTTACATTTTCACCGACCCTCCCGAAGAAATTTCGCTAGGTAATCAAGACTACCCTTCCGTCCCTCGAAACACAGCGTGTGCGCGCCCACGCCCGCGTAATCACAGATCACGCCGCCGCGGTTTGGCTGTGAATTTTGCCCCAGCACACATTCTTAGGCCTCCCTCGGCAACTGCTCTAGCCGAGGTCCGATCCCCCGGAATGGAGCCCTCGAGCAGCTTGCATGCGCGAACAGAGTACCACTGATTCGATCAAACACTCGTCTACAACACAACACCGATCACCCCACACACGTGCACACACACTCAGTCGTAGGTACACATAGTGGTGGGCTGTTTTTGTTTGTTTTTTTGCCCTTCGAACTGTAATAGTTTAGAACACAGATAGATAGATACAAAATACATGTACGGGATCGTAAAACATACATGCTTGGTAACCATGTATATTTCACGAACCCATACAGGTATGATACGGATAGGCTTAGCTTAGCTAGTCAGATTCGGGTTTTCGACGACAGCCCAAGCCGAGGCGTGCCGTGCGCCCTTGTGCTAGTCGTCCATATAAAATCGGGTGAGTGCCTTAAGCGCTCCCCTTAGTAGTCCGGTGGAACTGTAGAGCCTTGCCAGGCTAACAGTGTAGGTCAGTTCGAAAAAAAAAAAAAAAAAAAAAAAAGGGTAGATTTTAAAATTTCAGCAATTTTTTTGTTTGACGAAAAGTGGTGGGGCTAAACAATACGTCGGCTAGTGTTGAAAACATCGGTTTTCGTCCAATCATTAAAGTTAAACAACATCGGGAGCTCGGTCACTACTTGAATGGGTGACCGCCTAAGAATACCGTGTGACGTTGGTTTTGTTGTTGTACTTTTATAAGTTTTCATTTCTTTCGTGTGGTTATAAGTAGACACACACTTTTTTAATAGGAAACGAATAACGTTTCCATTCTCGCCGGTCGAGTTTTTTATTTTTTCGCTTAATAAAATCATTTAATATGAATGGTGGCATAATACATTAACCTCACAGAGACACTTTATAACCTTGTTTTTAATCAATATATTTTCCTTTTAAAAACTGAGCGAAGGTTTATTGGTGGTATTAAGCAAATAATTTTCTATACTAATTTTACAAGCTTTGTAAACTTTTGAAATGGATTTTTTTTTAGCCTCGTTGTGGTTGGAGAGACATTAAAAGGAATCAAACATAGGATGCTATAGGATTTAACGTGCAAGAGAATGGGATAGAATACATTATGCAGTGTTCCTAATATTGGTGATTCCCTCATTGTATATTACACTAGCTAATACTTGCTCTAGGTTGAATATTGTATGTGTGTATGTCAGTACGTGTATGTGCGCGCACCTGAGTATTACGAAGCCTCAGGAAAAGGCGTCATAATCTGCGTAATGTATTGTTTACGTATATATGAATATTTTGATAATCTATTGAAGGTTTCACTTGTTCCGCGTAACGAGTTAACAATTATGCGTTGTTATTTTTATTACTTTGTAAGAAATCAGTATTACTTTTAGAATATTTCGTAATTTTTTTATATAATGATCGTTTGTTTGTAAAAATAAAAGGATATTTTAAATACATGCCTTTATATTTCTATAATTATATAACTTTACAAACTAGTTTTTCTTCTTTTAAACTTATACTTCTTTTGGCGCGTTAGGGGAAAATGATGAGAGTAAATTCTTACGATGCGCGCGCACATCGTCACGAAAAACCGACACCTCGAAGTTAGCTATAGTCAACATTTTATTCAAAAAAAGTATGTATATATTAAATACCTTTTTTCTATTGTTAGTATCGTTTTTTCTATAAACGTAGAATAAGGCGAAAGATAAAAATTTTTGAAAAGATTTTTATCTTGTTGTACCAAAGAAGTATAACTAACTTCTAACGCGTGTACATAAGTACACACTATCTTTTTTATCCATCTAAAACATTATAATAACTTTTGTTCGGGGTTTCGCTCCATTTAGTGTGAGTAGACATATCTCTCGAAAGTTACTGTTCTTTTCTGTATTCCTGTCAAGGTCTATACAAAATTTCATAATGGTTAGTTGAGTAGTTAAGGCGTGATAGAATAAAAAAAAGAAAATCACATTCCCATTCATAATATTAGTAAGGATAGTTTTTGAATTTGGATAAACGTTAATAATATTTCTAGATATTTCGAAGCAATGATGGCTCCATTGATAGCGTATTCGGACCGCGCGTTGCTTCGAATCCTTGAAACTGAGCTGGAGCTTTCGGTGAAGGGAAATATCGTAACGAAACCGTAGTATGGTGGTTGGGGTATTTCAAAGTCCATCTGGCTAACTACCATTCTTGAATTGAAAATCTGTCGCCAAGCACCCGTTGGTGTGTTCCAGCAGCTGCACTTGAGAGGCAGTCTCCCTCTAGATTTAGCCCGTTTAACCATCCTATATTACATTGTCATTTAAGATGAGATTAAGGTCAAACGCTAAAAGATATAAAGTATAAAAAAAAATGAATGTTAACGTCGAAACGTGATATTCCTTACTCAAATTCGTGTTTTAAAACCCTTTATTAGTAAAAGTATGAAGGTCACGGTTCCGTATACAAGACAGAACCGGTTGATCTTTTGTGATAATCATCCTCGTATTATATTCCACTAGTAGATGATATCCAGTTTGAAGCAGATTACAGTTAAAATCGGCTATCGACATCCATTTTACAATAATAAAAAACAGTATAATAATTGTTTATAGTTTATAATATGTTTTAGCTTTTGACCAGATGCTCATCTTATGTTTAACTAACTGTTGCTCGCAGCTCCGCATCCGTTTTTTTTTAAATGGTAAATTACTTCCTATGAGATCAGCTATCTGTTAGTGAAAGTTCCGTGAAAAATGTTTCAAACGTTTTGGAGATAGTACTGCAAACGAAGCCATGGGTTATGACCATGGTTACCATGACCGGACCATGGTTAGTCCATGACCATAGACCATAGACCATAGACCATGGTTACCGGACCATGGTTAGTCCAAAATAAAAAAAACTTTAATTACTTTTTATGGTATTAGATATCTGTCAGAGAAAGTACCATGAAAATAGGTTCAATCTTTTTGAAGATAATACTACAGACGAAGCCAATGACAGCTAGTCTAAAATAAAGTAGCCTATGGGGATGAGATACTTGTACCTCGGAACCGCAGAGGGTGGACCCACAGGCGAATACAGTTCCCTCGTGGAGCCTTAGCCTGCCTCCCAAGACCGTCAGTGCGTGGTGAAGAGCCACATCCTACACGAGGTGATCCTGTCTAGCAGAACACTACGGATCTAGGCTAGAGAGCCGATAAACACTCCTGAGGCTCGGTTCCAGAACCGAGTCGGGGCGTATACCCCGGCAGACAGCGCCCCTCGCAGTACCCCTCTGCTTATCAGAGGGGACAGGGGATGGGGTAAGGACGGGCCTGCTTCGGTTCGCCCGTCAGAGGGTGGAGGGAGAAAACCTCCTTAAAAAGTTACCGTGGGAGAAAACCACGTAAAAAAGTTACGGAGAGCAGTGCCTTCGGGCGGCGGGAGGGAGGAAACCTGGGTAAAAAGTCACCGTGGGAGAAAACCACGTTAAAAAGTTACGGGTGTTGAGGAGACAACCTCGTTAAAAAACAGACGGGAGGCCTTCGGGCGGAGGGAGGTAGAAAACCTCGTTAAAAAGTTACCGTGGGAGGAAACCACATTAAAAAGTGACAGTGGGACGGCCTTTGAAAACCTCAAGAAAATGTTACCGTGGGAGGAAATCACGTTAAAAAGTGACAGAGGGGAGGCCTTCGGGCGGAGGAAGAGGGAGAAAACTTCGTTAAAAAGTCACCTTGGTAGAAAACCACGTAAAAAAGTTACAGGTGGTGGTGGTTGGAGGGGGTGACCCCTTGACTGCCAAACCGGACCAAGGATGGAAGGGGCTGGGGACCTAAGTTTCCATTGCACATTGGTTCGGTAGACGGGTAGGCAGCTTGACCGGGCTGTCGTCACGGTCAGGGCGTTCGGGCTGGGCCTTGTCGCCGGGGTGGCATGGTGCTTGCTTGTTCGATCCCGTGCCACTCATAGTGCGGCAAACGGTATCTTGTGGGTTTTTTTAGTCAGTAAGAGTCTAACACCCTACAGCTCCCCAGGGCTGTGGGTGTCCAATGAAGGATTTCTTCCCACATTGAAAAAAAAAAAAAACCCGCTGTAATTTTAACTATCTGTCAGTGAAATTTCTGTCAAAATCGGTCCAGCCGTTTCGGAGATTACCCGGAACAAGCAGACAGACAGACAGACAGATAAATAAAAACTTTAAAAATTGTGTATTTTTGTTATCAGTATCGTGTATACTTTCATATCCAATCAGTAAAAATCGTTATTTTGATATTACAATACAGACACTTCATTTTTATTATATGTATAGATAGATGACAATGTGGTCTAGGATAGTAAACGCCTCATCCTAGAAGAACTGGCTCTCAAGTACAGCTGCCGGAACACACCTATAGGTGCTGGACGCCAAATATTAACTTGTGGGTGGTAGCTAGCCAGGCGGGCTTAGAAAAAGACCTACCAACATTATACGTAATTCGTGAGATACGTGAAGGTCTGAACTTTTGCAGTCCTCTAGAGATTTCCTTGATTGTATTCGTTATAGGTTTTTTCAGCGTGTGTCCACAAACTCTCTTAATACTAAACTTGGTCTAAGCAATTCGTTTAACGGGGCCTAAGTTTGACACATAGCAGCGTGTATTGTTAGTATATAATCTTTCACATTTGACTTTACATTGTGTCATGTTGTTTGACATTATATCAAAAATAGTTTGTTTCACAAATGAAGTGGATGGGAAATAATATCAAGGAACGTGAATAGTGACATATTACAATAACTCCCTGGAAGGCCTAAGAAAAGGGCTACCATTTAATTGCAACATTGTAATCATTGCAAGGAGATACTTTATTTATTGTCCATAGGCTAATAGTAGTAAGGGCATTCAGTAAAACGGATTACTTGACAAATCTATATATATATAATAAAACTGTAGTGACTGTATGTAATATCAAAATAACGACTTTTTACTGATTGGATATGAACGTATACACGATACTGATAACAAAAAAACAAATTTTAAAATGTTTGTCTGTCTGTCTGGCTGTCTGTTTGTTCCGGGTAATCTCCGAAATGGCTGGACCGATTTTGACGAAAATTTCACTAACGGATAGTTAAAATTACAGCGAGTGATATAGGCTATTTTATTTTAGATCAGCTGCCACCCGTGGCTTCGTTTGCAGTACTATCTTCAAAACGTTTGAAACATTTTTCACGGAACTTTCACTAACAGATAACTGATCTTATAGGAAGTAATTTACAATTACAAAACAAAACGCATGAGGAGCTGCGGGCAACAGCTAGTAAGGAATAAGATTTGATTCAAGATGGCGACATGCTAAACTTAAAGGAGTACTTAGCTCTCAAGTGCAACAACCGGAACACAATTACTGTATGGTGTTTGTCGACGAACCAACTAATTTTAGATAACTATATAGTTTATTTGTGAATACATCTACTTTATTTATTAGTTAAATATAACGGTACCGTTACATGAATGGGTTAACTTATGTGAAGTGCTGTTATGCTTAACTTTCAACGCGGGAAAAACCGAATCAAATGATCTGACGTCATTCAAATCATGTTTATAATTTGCAAAGGAAAAAAACAACGCATTCAGTTCTCGTTACATTTGCTTAAAATGAAATTTGTTCGATGGTGTATAATGAAGTATGAGATTTATTTGAAAGGTTAAAAATATTTCTCATTAGTTTTTTTCTCGCGGTTTCGTTCGCATTAATGTAGTTTTTGCAAATACGCGAAATTATGAACACGCGTTTAACACGACTTTTACTAAACAGTGTCGAAAATTTTATACACATGTTTAAAATACTTTATTACAAAAATGTGTGTCTAAGGGGTTTCCAGCAAAATATCTGGTTTTTATTTTTTATGCAAGCAACTCTGAATTGCATTCATTCAATTCTACCTGATCGTTCAAAACCGTTCCAATTATTTACGAATAATATTTTTGTTTGAATCTTCACTAAGAATGTTTATTTATTTGAAGTGAAATTGGTTATAATTATTGTGACATTTGGCTTAAATGATGTCATTATCAAAATAAGCAGTATATAAGTTTAAAATAATACGCCAAATTGCGTAAAGTGGAACAACAGTATAATCTCAGAATAAATACATTGTGAAATGTCAATAATGTCATATTGTAGTAGTTGTCATTTACTTGTGAATCTTCAAAATTGTCTAACTTATCTACATCTTCCAAATTAATTATACACACGAAATACATAATTTACTACGAAACATCTTTTGTCGGCAAATAGAAATAAAATAAATCACAACAATAAAATGAGAATTGTGAACTTAAACAAGTGTTAGTAGTAAATGTTAAAATTTAAATAGTGTCTATTTCTAAATACAGGTAAGACTCCTTTGTGATCAAGCTTTTTTGAAACAAGTGTTCGACGCGTATTTAACTTTTTTGTAATAACACGGTTTGTACTTATAGGTGAAATAAATTTTAAAATCGAGTATTTTTTAGTTTATCCATTACAAAGAAAATAAAAACAATTATTTTTAATGTATGATAGTGGTATAGATACCAAAATAATATTAATCGTTGTTATATATATGTATGTTTGTGTGTATGTAAGAGTATGTATGATTAGTAGATTTAATTTGTGTATATATTCATCTTGGTTATTCGCCACACTATTTATGTATTTTTAGTTATATATCAATAATAAATTCATTTTGTTATTATATTTTTTAGATTATTCATTTCTCTTCTTCTTCTTTTATATTTGCACTACCCGCAATAACTTTCATTTTGTACAAACAATACCGCTGGTTATCTGGAAGAAAAAGTCACGTAGCATTAAGTTCGCCAGTGTGTAAATGAAAGATGCAATAACGAATTCATTCATTCAAATTACCAGCCATTATACATTTATTATACATTCATAAATAAACAATAACAAAGGTAAAATATTGCAACAGAATGTACTGAAAGTAACTTTGTGTTGACTTAATTCAATTTTAATTTTATAACTTATTCCATTCAACTTAACGTAATACAATTTATAATAAACCCTGACTTTATACGAGAAAACGGCCATGATTTAAAAGAAGATCACGTAAACCGGTTACGCAGTTATCGAGTTATAAACATACAGACAGACGATAAAGGAAACAGAGAGACTTTACCTTTTATGACACAGAACTCATTAACCAATGCCACTTCTTGTCGTTTTATAAAAACCTTTTGTTATTTGATTTCGCGTACACATACACTTGTCTCATTCTATCGCGCTCATCTATCTCTATCAGGACTTCTTTTGTTTTGCCGGTTATAGGTCATCTTTCTTTCAAAACGCTGTTGGTCTATTTATTAAATACTCGCTTTAGCTCGCAGCTGTGCTCGCATCGATGTAACCTTGGTCTATCCGTCGAGAACAGTACATTTGTTCTAGATAAAAGATATCCTGTGCCCTTTTCTGTACTGCTAAAAACGTGTACGCAAAATTTACTGATAGTCTATTCAATAATTAAGCCATGAAAGCGTAATAAGCAAACAAACATCAGACTAACATTCGCCCGCGACTGTCTCTGCCTTTATGTCTTTACAAGTGGTAACGCCATACATTATATTCATGTAATTACAGCAGTTCATACAGCGTGTTCCAAAATAGCTCTCTTAGATGATAGGATGTTTTCCAATTTACTTCCTACACTTAGGGCTTGCATCATCATCATCATCAGCAGTCTGTAAGAGACCCACTGCAGGACCATAGGCCTCTTCCTGAAGGAAGGTATGGGCATAATCACGACGCCAGTCCATGACGTATCGGCGATTCCCGACACTGAGAAATCCACATTTCAATATTTTTCCCACATACGGTAGTACTACAATAACATTTCTCAGGTTCAGGTTTCCTCACGATGTTCTCCTTCACCGTCAGCCTATTGTGTTTAAATAATGTTTAAATTGGTAAATGTACGCGAATTTCGAAATTTGGTACATGCCGGGGATAATAGCCTCTGAACATCGGATTGATTTTCCACCAGTTAAACCACCACAAGTTTTAAGTCAATTTAGACAATATCTTTATAAGAGATGTTCTACAGATCAATCTGATGTATAAGCTATATATTACTGTAACATTTCATCAGAATCCGTCGAGTAGTTTTTGGTGAGAGAGTAACAAAAATCCATACATCTTCACAACTTTCTTATGTATGCCGAGTGTTGGGACGTGGTAATTTTATTCGACCACACACAAACCACAGTATATAAGGTGCATATAAACTGCAATTACAGTGGCTTTTTAGGGATGTTATGTTCTTTTATTCGAACTGACTTCACTGTTGGTTTATATCTAAGTGTGGTCATGAAGGGACATTAAAGCCACATGACTAAAACTTCAATGACTTTGGTAGGTGGTAGAGCTACGTTGAAGCTATTACTGGTTTCAGCATGAATGGGTCGGCTCGCCCAGGGTAGTACCACCCTCTCACAGAAAACCGACGTGAAGTAACAGTGGTTGCACTGTTGCGTTTCGTTCGGCCAGTGAGAGCGCCGGAGGCCCACATATTTAAAAGGCCGGCAACACACTTGCGACTCCCCTGGTGTTGCTAGTGTCTATAGACGGCGGTGATCACTTACCATCAGGTGACCCACCTGTTCGTTTGCCCCATATAATAAAAAAAAAAAAGACTGAAGAAGGTATGGATAGACTGTGTGTGAAAAATGGTGTGTGTATAAAAGGTGCAAATACTGAGATGACATCTGACTGGGGCGCACTCTGGCTGCGGCGGTGGGAGGAGATCTTTCGCTGCCGAGCATGGCCGCAACCACGCTACCAACCACGTTTGTGCGAGGAGGTCATCTCGCAGAAGAAGGCGGCGATTTGCTCGCCTCCTTCCATCTCCGTAGCCGGACCTAAGGGGATGGGTCGGGGGGCCTATCTCCTCATTGCACAAGTTTGGCAGACAAGGGGAAGTAGCTAGTTGTGTACCTAGTCTAGCTCCCTATAAGGATAGAGCACGGCGGCCAACTTCCGCCGGGCTGACCACTGGGGCGGCATGGTGATAGCCTTAGCACGGTCCCATGCCGCCCCAACTTCAAGCGGAGGCCGGTACACCGTGGGGTTTTAGTACGTGCGAGTCGGACATAACCTATTCTCTCCCCCCGGGAGGATAGGTATCCATAAGGGATTTCCCCACGTTAATAAAAAAGAAAAGGACAGAAAATGAAAACATGTTGTGCTGACCCTACTTAGGTGGAATAAGGGTAAGAAAATGATGATGGTCATACTGTAGCTGGATGATATGGTCTAATTTTCTTCGTTAGTACACTCGTGCAAAGCCGGGGCAGGCAGCAAGTATTTAAAAATTATTACATTGCCCATTGAAACTACAGATAGAACAAAAAAAAACTTGAAACACAAGTTCTCATGTAGTACAAAAACAAATCTATATATATCTCAACATAATAAGAATAGATGGTTTTCTTTTTTTGTTGTATTTTACGTATATTGTGTAATGTTTTTTGTTATGTTGTTATTGACGTATTTGAACTTTTGACTCTCATTCGTAGTCTGTTGGAAGTAATTATTCACAATATCTGCCCGAGGTATTGTTCGTGCTTATTACTACTAATTGTATATGTTACATAACTTATATAATATTCTTCAAGTTAGTTATGACAAAATTTTATGGCCATCACTCGGAAACGATGTTCGGGCGTATCAATCTCAGGTGTACATACCGACATCCATTTTTAAAGTGAAACTTTGAACTTGTATTCCGCAAACTTTTTGTATGACGAAAAGTCGTGGGGATTTTAATAAAACAAAGACGAAATATTACTCCAGGATATTATGCTTCATGATTTTGTTGGTGTCTGGAGTCGTTTTATCGTAAACGTTGCACGTTATCAGTGATGCCTGCACAAACAAACAGACTGACAGACTTTTCTAAAATAATATACTTTTTTGCCAAATTTTGAAAAGAACATATACGTTACATTTTCATTCTTATTATATGTGTTATTGTGGAATTATTTGGTATCATAAATTATATTATCAATAATATTTATATTTCATTGTTAATAAAACTTTTTAAAATATTTTTGTTCTCTACAGATTTCATTTTGTCCCTACAAACAGACAATAAAATAGATTAACTAAGCGTTAAATAAAATGACTCACACTTTTATTTAAATATACATAATATTTTAATTCGTATAAATTAATTACTACGTAGAAAACGCGTACGGAGTTATATCTGTGCCGTCATGGGTAGTTGCTAGTTTTACAGTGTCTGTAGAAGTAGTTATATTAAAAAGGCTTTACATATGTGACGTCACCAAAATTATGACTTATACTATATTTATTTATATATACTTGTCGTACGATGTCACACTCTGCTGGCCTACTTTCTGCCCTTAGCATGTCACGTAGTTTGTAGATGACACTCGGAGACGAGACCACAGTTTTAGGTACAAAAACTATATTCATTCTGAATGGCTACAACCAATCAAATAAATTCTATGGACAGTGATAATAAAACCTCTATGGTATAGGACATAAGTTTAAAACAATACACTTATGTAAATGAAGAGTCACTTTCTACATGAATTATATATTGGTATTTGTTAGGTACAATGTTAAATTGCAATATTTTATTATATTTTATATAGTAAATATATTTTAATAATGTCAAACAGATATAATGCTGTTTTAATAATCCTTGAAAATTTAATTTATGTACAGGAGAATAATTTACATAAGTCTGTATCTGTAAAGACCAACGTTATACCAGCACTAGGAATAATAAAAAATAATCATCCCAAGTTTTAAGCGTTAGAGAATTGATTTGTCTCATCAATTTTATCTATACATATAATAAAAATGTCAATTTCATTTCATTAAAAAAAAAAAAATTTTCGAGGGACTAAAAATTTTATAACTTATATATCACTAGCGGCCCGCTCCGATTTCGCACGTGTATAAAATATATAGCCTATGTCATTCACTGAAAAAATGATTAAAATCGATCCAGTGGTTTTGATTTATTCATTACTGCCCGTGGCCCCCACTCGTTACATTTGGAGTAACCTCAGAAATAGCAGTATTTCTCCACTATTTAATTTATGTTATTATACATATAAACCTTCCTCTTCAATCACTCTTATTAAATAAAACCGCATCAAAATCCGTTGAGTAGTTTTAAAGATTTAAGCATACATAGGGATATAGAGAAAGCGACTTTGTTTTATACTATATAGTTATTTTTAGTTATGTCTACTTGTCTGTCTGTTTCTTTCTGCACGTATTACTACTAAAATTGTAAAGTTACTAAAGTTATCACAAAAAAAAAAAAAAAAATTAATATCCTCGAGTTATATTTAGTCTTTGTTTCATTAAATTTGTTAGCTCCATCAAAAGTTATTGTAATTTAAATATGGGTGTAAATTAAGTAAGGGAGAAATGTAGATAACTCATATACATTTTAGTGTTACCCAAAGTTCCAAAGAATTCAAATCAAAAAGTGTAATTTCATCATTTAAGGTAAATATATGTTTATTAAAAAATAGATATAAAATGGTTAATTTATAAATTATATAAAAAATTCTAAAGAAATAAAATGAATAACGAAAAGTTAAAAATTAAACTTTTTCCCCTCATTCAGTACCTACTTAGGTTATACAACCAGCGCTCGACCACGCACAAACTCATATTACAGTAAAAAGAGACAGAGAAGTTCGCATGGAGAGGGAATAACACTTTTTCCTTACGTGATAATTTCTACTCCTCCGATAAACCGCGTTAAGGAATTTTCGTTCCAAAAAAAATCAGTGAAAATAATATTAATAAACACTCCCTGTAGTTCTTCTATAGTATAGAACTATTAAAATCGCTAAATATGAACTCAAAAGGGCAACTAGTACATTTATTATATATATATGTGTACATTTGTAATCATTCTTAGAGAGCATAACCATAAAGCCTGTGATATAAATCTATTAAATACTAATGTACGTCACGGAATTATGCTACTGATTAAATCGAACATAATTCCGTAAGAGTCATTAAATCGTTTCTTTGAATAATATGATTGAACCTTTTATTTTCTTACCGTTTTGTTTGTACATAACCAAGATTTTTGTAATTTACGGACCGGGTTAATTCCATCTTTTTTTTTTACTACAATCTCACCTGATGTTAAATGTTGAAATGTCGAATGGTAAACGCGCTGAACTAAGTGCTTAACGATAGATTTTTAGCTCGAAAGTGTTGGCTAGCCAGATGGGAATTTCATCACGACGTTTTCCTTTACCAGAAGCATAGGCACGTTTACAGACGTTTATTGGTTCCACAATTCTGAAAACACCTTCAAATACTGAAAAAAACCTTTGGTTTCCTAGCGTGTTTGTATGTACCAGATTTTCAAAGGAAGCTACACAACAGCTGGTGTTTTATCAGAAACCTAGTACTTTACCAGCGATGTCTGTTCAAGCAGACAGACAGACAGACATTTCTAAAAATGATCGAAATGGGTTCTATTATTATTATTATTCTTATTCCTAGACACCTACAACAATTTTCTCAAAAATCAAAAAAGTACAGACGCGTTGGATTTACATTCTTAGTATATGTATAGATAGATATGGGGATAATTCTGTTTATTAGTAGTATTTTAGGAAGTCTGTTTTTTTTAACAATAAATTTAGGTAGCCTCGTCTTGCGATGAAAGTTTCAGATTAAATTTCTTTTCTTATACATTGAAAAAGTTCTCTTGCCCTTTTTGTGTTTACCTCCACGCCTACCGGTTGGCAAATCGATTTCGTCCTGGAAACACTCGCGTCACCTCTGTGACATAACTGTCAAGGTTGTTAGGCCGAGTGCACACGCATTTATTTTAGATTAGTATTTAAGGGCTTTACTAAAGTGACGTTTTTCAACGTAAATTCCACCTTTATGACTTATTTTAGAATTGCAACGTACTAAATGATAGTGTAAATATGAATGGCAGTAAAAAGAAAAAAAAAGAGGGACGTGTCTATACCATTTTTTAATTTTAATTTAATAATATTAAGTTTTATGTAAGGAAAAAATAGTTATCAAATTACTCTTAATTATAAAACGAGTTTTTTTTTGTAATATAGTAGTCTAACGAACAGGTGGTTCACCTGATGGTAAGTGATCACCGCCATCCATATACACTAGCAACACCAGGGGAGTCGCAAGTGCGTTGGCGGCCTTTTAATATATGTGGGCCTCCGGCGCTCTCACTGACCGAACGAAACGTAACAGTGCAAGCACTGTTACTTCAAGTCGGTTTTCTGTGAGAGGGTGGTACTGCCCCGGGCGAGCCGACCCATTCATGCTGAAACCAGTAATAGCTTCTGTGTAGCTATGCCACACATCAAGTTACTTCGTTAAAAGTGCAGGCTTCAGAGGTTACGACTTTTCTCAGATTTATGTTTCACTTAGATGTGACTTCTTTCCTCGCGGCGACAGTATTAAGGTTTTTGTAACATATTTAATCTGACCTTGGGTTTATATTTTTGTTCTAGCTTGTGTTCGTTACCGTGAAAATGGGTTTATTATCTCACCAACATTCTATTATTTATTTAATAACTAATAATGAACTGTTTTTATCACATCATGAGATTAGTCCAGATAATGCTATGAGAAATCTTCTATTTCCTAGTAAAAGTCTTATCAAAATCGGTTTAGCCGTTTGTGAATAACCCATATAAATAGATGTTGCAATTTTAAATATGTATACAAACAATTATATTATATTTATAAAGCGTAAGAAATTTAGCTTCTCTATGACGTACCGTGAGTTTTTAACCGAAAAGCACCTTTATTATTTTTAGTTGTAAGTGTGCAGATATATATACATTACCTTATATCCTTTTCTGTACCTTTTACAATGCGTATACAAATTTTCACGATAATCGGTGGAACAGTTGAGGCGTGAAAGAGTGATAAACAAACCAATCCACATACGCATTAACAATATTAATAAGAATTAGGATTATACTTGCTGACATCGAAAATTCTAGAAATATGAATATTTTATAAGTTTATTCATACAATTTTTTTTATGTTTCCCTCTCCATCAAGCGTAATTCTCACTAATTAAATTATTATAAACGTATGTGAAAATGAAAATAACTGTCGAAAACAGTACTGATTCGAAATTTATTTTCTGTAGGTTTACTTCTTCACAACAATCTCATTTGATGTTAAATTATCAATTAAGGCGATAAACACGCTAAACTTAAAGCTCACAAATGTAACTGCACACAAATACATCTTTACAGATTTCCTACTAAAAGCGATACCTAGTATAGGTGGGTTTCAGAGAATGCTCTACCACAATACTGTAGTTTAATTACGATGTTTTCATTACTGAATTTGCTTATTGTAGGAAGCGCGAAACGCTGCGAGAAAACTTGGGATCCTGTATAAGGTTAAGTGATATTTCACACCGGAACAACTTCTCAGCCAGTACCAATCACAAGTACATACATTCATGTGTGGAATACTGCTGTCACCTATGGGATGGGTCAGCCAAATATCAGCTGGCCGCTTTTGACTCCATTGAGCGTCGTGGTCGTCCGACATAAAAAAACTGTGGGAGACAAGAATGCTCAATTTAGAGCATCGATGAAAAGTAGCTTGTCTTTCAATGTTTTATAGATTAACTCTTTGGAGAGTGTGCACAGTAATTATATGATATAATTCCACCGTTCCCGTTCCATCAGAGGACGACTAGACCCCGTGAAGGTTTCCACCCTTATGTCGTCGATATTCGTATGGTTCGTACGAAGCGGTTCGCTTCGATATTTGTTATACGTACGGCTAAGGCGTGGAACTCACTTTCGACGTCTGTCTTCCCATTTTCCTATAACTTGGGAGTATTCAAGAGGAGAGTGAATAGGCATTTAACGGGCAAGCGCGGTCCATCGCCAGTAGCATCTGACTTACTATCAGGTGAGATCGAGTCAAGTAGACTGTTGTCAAGTATACTGCTGCTGGGTAATTTATTATTTTGTATGAATGGCACGATAATAAAATTAATATTCACTGTTTGTACCTTGACTTCGAATATGAGGCAAGTGAAGTACTTTACCATTCACATAGGTGTCTGCCTAATGTTTGCATTATCCAGTTACGCCGATTGATCGTTGTTTTTGTCAATAATAATAACGGGTAACAGATAATTTCAATAATTTGTTATCCATTGCGTAGAAATAATGCATTCCATTAATAACTTGTTGCAACAAATCTGACCTCCAACAGTAACCAGTTATTTAATTACCACGACTTATCGTATTTATGGCTACTTTGTAATACTTCTAATTGATTTCGCTATACAACAGCTTTAGCTCGTATATGGGCATGTAAATACCAATTATAATTATTTATATTGAAGTTCAGTACTAAACAAAGGGCATACGATAGTCACGTAGAAGAAATCTATGATTTTAATATATATCTATTAATCTATAATATAAAAATGAATCGCTAAATGTATTGCTAAGCGTAAATCTCAAGAACAGCTAAACCGATATCGCTAATTCTTGTTTTAGAATATTCCTTGAAGTACGAGGATGGATCTTACGGAGAGAAAAATTAAAGAAAATTGCCGGAAAAAGTCTAAAAACAACACTTTTCTATACTCCCATATAAACGATTCGTAATAATACTTAAAACTCAATTTGAACTTTAATACCATAACATAAAGTTGAAGTGTTAGTGGAGAGGTTCCGGGAAGGGAAAAGAATCGAGTAACATTAGTATCGTATAAATATTAATGTAAATGTTTATACAATGGTCCCTAATAGCAGAATAAGTATTAAAAAATATTTAAAGAATCGATTGTTAGGCGTTACGAAGTTCGCCGGGTCAGCTAGTACATTAATAAAATTCAAATGCTTGTTAAGCATATAGTGTACTTTTCAGAGTATCCTAATTAATACTGTAAATTTGCATGTGTTTGTCTGCTTGTTACGCTTTCAAGCCTTAACAAATCAACTAATTATCATTCAATTTTGGATACACGTTCTCAGACATACAAAAAAGGACATAGGATTCTTTTCATTCAGAAAAAATATACTGTTCCCAAAGGGCATATCAAATCTATATTAACACGACCGGAGTCACGAGAAAAGCTAGCTATCTATATATGTTTACGTTTCGGGTTAAGCAGTAATTAAAAATTTAACATTAGTAGTCTAAAATCGGCAAAAATGTTATAGAGGTTAGGAATTATAAAATTACGTTTATAAATAACTAAATACAAATGTTTATTGGAAACACTATAATAAAAAAATACAAGTCACCAGGGCTGTACGAAAGATTTGTCTTTGTTCTCCACTTTAGGGTCAACAGCCTGTCATGTGGATCTCTAATTCAGATAGGTATGGCTACATTCTTAACTAAATTTACAAATAATTAGAATCTGAGTTTTAATTATATAAGTTCAATCCACAAAATCAATAGCAAGTAAAACAAATAGCGTTTACTAAACTCGACGAGCGTCAGCGAAATATACATACAAATATCGTTTTAATGAATTAAATATTTGATTATTTATCGCTTCTCGATGACAGATTTTTTACGACGTGGTAAGCGAAATACGTCACATGTCACCCGCTGATATGTACACACCTTTACGGATTCACGTATACAGTATTGTGCAAGAATCAAGTCAGCACACAGTTTGGCTACGGTGGCAAAACGCAACACCTGGCTGTTCGCGAGACTCTGTTAATTGAATTAAAAAATATACAATTTCCATTTAAATTAGTGTACCGTTTTCGTGAATCTGTGTGTATCAAATTTTTGGCGGTAAGTTGAAGAAGTTTTCCTATCATCTTTTATTAAAATATACTTATAATATACTATTTCTTTTTTATATATAAAATTAATATAATATTCAAGAGATTAATTAATAACAAATTAAATAAAAATATACATTTAAATTTATATTAACGTTGATTAGTAATAATCTTTTAAACGCAATAAAAAAATATATTTCCACTTCTGCAGATTCAGTCTCTTAAGCCACATCCATGATTTTCGTTTATTATTGAAAAATATAACATTTAATACTTTATAAAAGAAAGTTAAATATATTAATAATTTAAACCAATACTTTGTATCCCTTATTAAAGATATTACACGCACGGAGGAGCCTGTGATTCCAGTATAGTTGCATTTCCTATCGCGAAGGAATATAGAAAGATAAAATATATCTACACATATATGTTTGAAATACATTAAATTGTATAAAACATTCATTATTTACGTTCATTGTGTGGTCCAACAGTCGTTTTGAATTGTGATTATCACTAAAGTAATTATATATAACATGTGTACCAATAAATGCGAAAATTAACACATACTGTCGTATTTGTACACGCTCGGAGCTGATGGGATAAGACAAAATTAACAAATATGTCTGTGCAAATATTCAATCATAAAAAAAATATATATTTTCGGGTAAATTGTCATCACTTATTTATTTTATTCTCTTAGGAAAATTCACAGTTAAACAATAAATAAATGAAGATCATTTATAAGTTTCCGCATGTAGGAAGAAATTGATTTGTCTAAGGCCTTTGATTGCGTTGACCATAGTACGCTTAATCTTAAATTAAAACACTATATTGTTTGTGGATCTTCTCTCCACCTTCTAGTCTCTTATTTAAAAGATCGCTGTCAAAAAGTTAGCATACATGGTGTAACCTTTGCGGGATCGTTTGCGCGAATTGGCGTCCCACAGGGCTTTATTTTAGGGCCGTTTTGGTTCCTGATATATATAAATGATCTGCCGCTAGTGGTTATAATAACTGTGCGGACATTGTGCTTTTTGCAGACGATACTTGACATATATTTAAAGTGAAAAGGGAAGATTCAGAGATTGGGCATCTGAATAATAAGGTAAATGAAATTTTACATTGATTGCGTTCAACAGCCTGTTGCTAAATACAGATAAATCGAAATGTATAAGATTTACTCGGCCTAATCTTCCACGGGTTGATAGTAGAATCAAGATCGAAGGGAATTTAGTAGGGTTAATTCACAATGCTATATTCTTGTGTATCACACTTAATTCCAAATTACAATGGGGTCCTCACATAAATAAATTGGCTGGCAGATTAAGTTCTGCTGCATATGCAGTACGTAAGATTTGCCAGCTTACAGATATTGCCACTGCTAGCTTAGTCTACTTCGCTTACTTTCATAACTTAATGTCTTATGGTACTTAGCTTTGGGTGACAGCAGCTGAGGTAGACACCATATTTTTTATACAGACAGTTCGAGCAAATAATTCGGTATTTTGACTTTACCTTCCCAATACATTTTTGATAATTTAATATATGTTCACAAAAACTTTGAAAAGTTTGAATTCGTAAAAGACCGGCATTATCTAAATACTAGAAACGGTGACAAACTGGTCGTCCCATGTTTCCGACTCAGTAAAACCAGTAATAGTTTCTTAGGTAATAGTGTCAGATTTTATAACAATGCCCAAAAACATGTTACCGATTTGCCGGATTATAAATATACGCGCCATGTCAAGCGGGTTTTGGTGTCAAAGGGTTATTATATAGTGGATCAATTTGTGAACTATGGTGATGTCTGGAATTGACTCTTCTCTGTGCAGCCATTAATAACGATTGTAACGTGTAATTTATTTGAAATATGCAGTTATTTATATTAAAAAATAAGCCCGATCAAGTTTCTTGCTTGTTCTTCTCGATGACTGGGTTGTTTTCCGAACCGGTGGTAATTTTGACGTTCATAAGCGCCTTCTTAGGGCCTAAATTGAATAAAGTGTATTTTGATTTTTTTGTTTTTACTTAATATATATAAATAAAAAAACAATTGCCATATATATCACTTCCGAACGGATACATCTATTAGGTTAATTCTCTTTTTGTTATGTTTGTATTTATTTATTGATAACACCAACAAGATTTACACTAAGGTAATCTAGTACATACATTTAGGAAGAATGGCTTTATACAAAGTACAACCTTAAATATAGGCGTTTACTATTTATTACATAGTAAAGCAAATAATTAAAAGGTTACAGCTAAAAACTAGCTCAACAGCATGTAGCAATTTATTTTTCATTTCTTATGTTAGCTTGGTTATATATATATATATTATAGTGAGTGATATATATATATAGTATAGTGAGACTAGTGAGATTATTGTCAGAAAAAGGATTGTATGAACGAAAATGTTTGAGAAATCGTACGGAAGAAAATATAATATAAAAATCTGAAAAGTTAGATGTAATTTAATATCGTAAGTTAACTGTAATTAATTTATAAATATTATCCGTATCCAAATATATTTATAAACCAATTTTAATGACGCTTCCTCATAAAATATGAAGGTTGATGTATTTTAGCGTTATCTAGTAACGAGTTGAAATAATAAAAATAATAAGAATAGTGTAAAAATATTCTTTATGAAATAACATGTGAGTTACGCAGGTCAGAGTCGGAGGATCCTAAAAAAGAAAAACAAATTACTTCAACTTAATTTATTTTAAGCTACAAAATAAAACGAAAACTAATAATGTATGAGTGCTACCGATGTTACGTTAACACTGACAAACGACAATTTGATTTAATAACTTATATCAAAGCAGTGTGGGAACTGAGGAGGAACCAGGTTGCCGAACGTTTCCATTGAAATTGCTGACTGTGGGACTTCACTCTTGGTCAGCACTCATGATGTAACATGTGTGTCAACATTTAGGAACTTTGTTTTAAGCAAACTTGGTTTTTTTTTTGTTAAAACAAAGTAATGTAATTGTTCAAATAAGCACATGGAATAACGGTATTATCCCAGATTAAATACATTGTAAAATGTCAATAACATACTAATTATATGTACAACTAGCTGTTACCCGCAGGTCCGCATGCGTTTTTTTTTATAATTGTGAATTACTTCTTATAAGATCAGATATCTGTTAGTGAAAGTTCCGCGAAAAATAGTTCAAAAGTTTTGGAGATAGTACTGCAAACAAAGCCATGCTAGTCTAAAATAAAGTAAATAATAAAGTAGCCTATGTCACCCGCTGTAGTTTTAACTATCTGTCAGTGAAATTTCTGTCAAAATCGATCAAGCCGCTTCGGAGATTACCCAGAACATACAGACAAAGAGACAAAAATTTTAAAAATTGTATTTTTGTTATCAGTACCGTGTATACGTTCATATCCAATCAGTAAAAAGTCGTTATTTTGATATTACAAACAGACACTTCAATTTTATTTATATTTATATATGTATAGATATACTACTAGTAACAATGTTTTTTGAGATTTTTAAAATTATCTAACTTCCTATACATCTTCCGAGTTAATTACGCTCATAATTTACGACGAAACTTCTTTTCTCGTCAAATAGAAATACGATAAACCACTACAGTAAAATAAAAACTGTCAACTTTCAGAAATGTTATACCGTGTTTAAATTTAAGCAATGCCGGTCTCTAAACAAAGGTAGGCCACTGTTTTGTGATCAAACTTTTCTTAAATAAATGTTCTACGCGGTGTTAACTAATATGATGGCACATGTTTTATATATAATTATAATTTCCGACTTCAAATGGAAGAAAGTTCTAAATTTAGTTGTGTTCGTTACTTTCTCGGACTTTGTCATTTATAAAATTATTGTTTTTTTAATAGAAAAGTAATATTTTCAAGAGGATCTCTCTTAATACACAAATAAACTCTTTAAAATCGTATTTTCAAGACAATTCAAGACTAGATTATATACCTATGTATGATTAAAGACTATCTGATGGGTTTTTTTTACAATGAATTTGTTTCTGAAGTCGATTTAATGTATTATTTAATAAAATAATAGATATTAATTTTAATTATAATTTTGGCCCCTTACCTTATTGCTATTTATAACTGATACTAGTCATTACATCATCACATAGATTGCCTACGCAAAGCGTGATTACTTAATTTCCTTAAATTAACTATATATATATTGTTCGTTCCGCTACAAATAATGTTTAAATTGTATTCGAATGAAGCCTTTCAACACAAAGTTTCCATCATCAGTCGTGTTATGTTGTAACAATGGTCCGCGATAATAAAATCTTTTTTCGTGTGTTGATATCAATATATAACTTTAGCCAAAGAAATATTACAAAAAAAAAACGTTTCAATCATTTGTAATATTATGTGTGGTAATTGGTGGTGGTATGCGTCACGATCTACATGACGCTTAAGACATTTTTACCTTACACTTTAAATATCTTTTATATAGAATATATGTTTTTATATACTAGGATCGTCCTATAGTCGAATATTCATATCGTAATAATGTAGACAGTATAAAAACACTTTGCAAGAGAGATACTAC